>CM062530.1:19819217-20230217 GCA_031439595.1 Pterocarpus santalinus | reverse complement strand
AAGTTGTAAATTTTTGAATCAGAGGTCCCAAATCTTAGCAGCCTTAGGAGCATCTTCAAGCAAGGAGTCATCTGCTCAAAACTTGAAAGAAATCCTAAAGCTACTTCAAACAGATGAAGCTGAGTCATCAGCCAAACAGGATTTACCACCTTCATCATCCTCCTCAGAATCATCATTCGGTTTCTACCAGAATGAAGATGATTGCTTTGGAATTGATTTGGGTGAAGACTGTTAAGATATCGACAAACAACACTGTCGGCAGAAAATGACAAATAAACTTTGCCTGCAGAAGGAATCTACTTTTGTCAAAAGCAGACAAGAGTCTCAGCCACCGAGGTCTTTTCATTACTGTTGGTGTCTGATCAAACTTTTACTATTGTAATAGTGTCGGTTTTGTAACCTGTACTGTTTAGGTTTTGTAACCGGAACTGTTGTAATAGTCAATCTAGTTTTCTATATAAAGGTTTGCTCACTCTTGAGGTAGGCATCCTTTCTTTAGATAACACTCAAAAAATCAGAGAAGAGTTTGTAAGAGTCCGAGATACTCCTGTAAGCTTTTCTTATGCAATAAAATTTTACATTTATGCATATTTTCCTGTTTTGATTATTGGTCTCTTTCTCCCTCTGCCAGTCCCGACGGACTACCGCGCTCTGGCTTCTCTGTTTTAAGTTTTATTTGTTTATATTATTGCATTGCATCTGCATAGCATGTAATTAGGAGTCCGCCTCCTCCCGTCTTCTATACCCCTGTGATCCCTTCCACCCTTAGCCACCAGTCGCTCTGTATCGAGCCGAGAGGAAGTAGGGGATTACGGTTTGGTTTAATTGAAATTTTATCCGATTGAACTTTATGTTAATATTCTTTATGCTGATCCACTCCTTATTTTGGTTGGAAAAGGAACTTTAATAATTCTTGATAATCTGGAAGCATGCAGTAAGTCCCGCTGTGGTTAAGGGCAGTAAGTCAGTGGCTGGGATTTAAAAGAATTATTTGAAAGTGACTTTAAAATAAGGTTTAAATAAAATTTATCAGCAAAAGGAGAATATTATTGTTTAGTTCAACAGATAAAATTAATCGGTTAAATCTTATCATGATTCTTTACTGAACCTAAAGGAACTGGTATCAGTAGGGGAATTAAAATTATGTTTTTTTGATCCCTCTCTCGCCATTTTTCTACTGGTTCTTCATCTTCTTCCTCTTCTAATGATCATGAAAATGATCATCAAACAAAAAACAAAACAAACAATATTTTCAAAGAGGAAATCCGATTTGAAGATATAAACGATGAGGATCTAGGAACTTGGGAAATGCCCAGGATCCCTGAAACTCAAATTTACAAAACTGAAAAGAAAACCTTTTTCTCAAAATCTGACTATATTGTTAGAACTGTAGAAGAAGTCGTCCCTTTGGATGAAATTGAAAAAACTTTTCAACTTCTTTCAAACAAATCAATCAGAAAACATAAAGAAGAACTTAATTTTCTTCACATAGGGTGCGTTCAAGTATCCCTCAAACCAACCATCAGATTTGGTATGAACACCTCTGTCCTAATCTGTCTTCGTGATGCTAGAAATAATCAGTTTCATGATTCTCTTCTTGGAACTGTTGAAACTAGTATTTGTACTGGGCCAATTTACTTTAATTGTTTCCCAGATCTTACAGTTAGTCTCGCTGATAGAAATATCATTGATGTACTGACTCTTAATCTTTTGATATCTGGACTTGATATGAAGTCTGGATCTGTACCCATAAACTTAACCTACAGGGTCCAATACAAGGTCATGAATTCCATGATCTCTAGGGTCCTCAAACCAAAACAAAATGGAGAAACTACTTTGTTTCTCACAGACACAACTAAAGCCAAGGTAACGGTACCTAAGGCTATTCAATGGAGTGAAATAAACTTTCCTCAAAAATGGACACTCGACAGAGTTGTTCCTGCTAAACCAAAGCCAACTCCTGACTTTCAGGATATCAAACAATATGACACTGGGAAAGTTGAGTTATTCTTTGACAGAAGAAACTCATTCCATTTTGGAACTTCTTCCAGGTCTGAGGTCTCTGAGGATTTTAAGACAGCAGCTTCGGCTATGTCTAGAAGATCCTTTTCTATGGCCTCACAAACTGAAACTCCAAATATCCGACTCCGTGGGTTGGATATGTCTTCTGATCTTCCTAGACCAGTTTACCAAAAGGAAGACGAAGACCAAAAATCTATTCAATCTCCAACATATTCCTCTATGAATGAACCTTATGATGTTTGAGTTCACCATAGATAAAGAATCCCTTAGGAAAAACTTTTACTTTGAGGATTTGGCCCCTCAAAGAAATTGGTTTTTTCAAAATTATCAGGGAAAAAACAGGAAAGATATTCAAGAAAATTTTTATGATTTTCTTAACAGGGTCAAACAAAACATATTTTTCTTTGACTGGTTTCACACTTATTCTGTTAAAAATAAGGTTAATTACCCTTGGAAAACAGAGTTTAGTGAAAAAACCTTAGATGTTCTTTGGCATCTTAAAAACAATGAAACTGTTCAATCAGAACTCCCTCCTGAAACAAAATTTCAGCTTCCTAACATTAAGGATGCTGATGGCAAACCTATCATTGCATCGCCTTTCAAATTTAGAAAGGATGATGAACCTTTAAATCCAAGAGACATCAAGAGTCTCATGGAACAATCCAATTATACAAACAAATATCTCCAAACTATAGGTCCAAAACTTCTTGCGAAAACTATCAAGGTTAAAGAAGAGTCTTCTTCAAAACCTGTCTCTGAAAAACAAGAAGTCAAACCTCTTTTCAAACCTTTTAAAATTACTAAAACTCTTTCTTCTCAAAATGAGTTTTTAAACAAAATCAATGAGAAACTCAAACTTTTAAAAACTGTTGTTCCTGACACTCCCCAGCAAGAGACTTCTAAATCTAGGATTATTAGTGCTCTTGAAAAAACTGAATTTTCAGAAAACTCTGAAGAACAAAAAATTGAACAGGTTATTTCTCAAAATTGGAAAAAACCTTCAAAACTTTATTACCAACGCGCTACTCCTCCTGATTTGTTACTTGAAGAGAAATCTTTAAGTATTAAGTCCTTTAGCGCCAACAACATCTATGAATGGAACATAGATGGTCAAACTGAATATCAAATTATGAATACGTTGCAACATATGACTATGGTTGCGACTGCGTATTCCACAAACCTCAATTGTTCGGAGGATACAATTGTTGAAATTTTAGTTGCTGGATTTTCTGGACAATTAAAAGGATGGTGGGATAATTATCTTACTGATTCTGAAAAATCAAAAATCCTTTATGCAATTAAAACTGAACCCGATGAAACACCCATCACCAGTAACGGGGAACCTATCCCTGATGCTGTTAACACTCTAATCTTTACAATCGTTCAGCATTTTATTGGCGATCCTACCCTCTGGAAGGATAGGTCAGCTGAATTGTTGTCCAATCTCAAGTGTAAAACACTTGGAAATTTCCGCTGGTATAGGGACACTTTCCTTACCAGAGTTTTCACTCGAGAAAATAGTCAACAACCTTTCTGGAAAGAAAAGTTTTTGACTGGTCTTCCAAAATCTCTCAGAGACAAGGTTAGGGAAAAAATTCGTAACCAGTCTCCTGACGGAAACATCCATTATGAGCAGTTAAGTTACGGTCAACTGATTGCTTATATCCAAAAAGTAGCTTTAAAAATCTGCCAAGATGATAAAATCCAAAATCAATTAGCCAAAGAGAAAAACCAAAATAGACGCGAAATGGGCACTTTTTGCGAACAATTCGGTTTGCCTTGCCCAAAAAAGCGATCCAAGCCCAAAAACAAAAGGCCTCCCCCGAAGCCCAAACCAAAAAAGGTTAAGCCTCCACCGAGGAAACCCAATACTCAACCAAACCAAACTGACAAGCCTATTACATGTTTCAAATGTGGTAAAACGGGTCACATAGCTAGAAACTGTAGGCTTAAAGAAAAAATAAAAGCCCTAAACCTTGAGCCCAATATCGAAGAGTAGATCAATAATCTGCTTGCTGAAACTTCTGAAGAGGAATATGAAATATCCTCTAAAGAATCCATTATTCCTGATGATACTGAGGAAGTATCTTCTGAAGATACTACTGAAGAATCATCCATTAATGTTCTCTCCAAAGAACAAGAGCTTCTTTTTGAAGCTATAAACGCTATTCCAGATCCTGATGAGAAAAAAATTTATCTCAACAAACTGAAAAATACTTTAGAGGCCAGTACTTCTAAAGTCAAACCCTCAATCCAGACTAATAAATTTAGTCTCAGTCAAACTCTCAAGAAAATTGAGAAAAATTCTGTCAAACCGGTTACTATTTATGATCTTCAACACAAGATCCAGAATCTCAAGATTGAAGTCAAAACTCTTAAAGAACAACAAGACTCTCAGCAGGAAATCATTGATACTCTGCTAAACAATCAAAAAATTGATGCTATTTCTGATAATAGCTCTCAAAATCTTTCCAACGATGATGAATTTCTTGGATTAATTAACATGTTAAAAATCCAAAAATTTTACATCAACATCAAAATAAAAATAAAAGATTTTGTTCTTGAGAGATACATTTGGATTGTTTGATCTTAGTGCAGATTCAAATTGCATACGGAGGAAGGACTTGTTCCAACAAAATATTTTGAAAAAACTTCTGAACAACTAAGTACTGCTAGTGGTTCAAAACTCAAAATCAATTTCAAACTTTCTGAGGCTGTGATTGAAAATCAAAACCTTAGAATAAAAACCTCATTTTTATTGGTAAAGAATCTTAGTAATACGGTGATCCTAGGAACACCCTTTATTAGGTCTCTTTTCCCATTAAACATCACTAGTGAAGGTATTTTTACCAAATATCTAGGTGAGATAATCAGTTTTCCTTTTTTAAGAAAACCGATTTCAAAAAGCTTAACTTGATTCAAACTAAGCAAAATCAAATCAATTTTTTAAAAGAAGAAATTTCTTTTAAGAATATTGATTCCCAACTCTCCAAACCAGATGTTCAAAAAAGGATCCAAAATCTTCTTGAACATATTCAAACTTCAATTTGTTCTGATCTCCCTACTGCCTTCTGGCAAAGGAAAAAACATGTCATGAGTCTTCCTTATGAAAAGGATTTCCATGAACGGCAAATTCCAACAAAAGCTAGACCAATACAGATGAATGAGGATCTCCTCGTTTACTGTAGAAAAGAGATTGATAATCTCCTTCACAAAGGTCTAATCCGAAAAAGCAAAAGTCCATGGTCTTGTTCTGCTTTTTATGTCAATAAACAAGCAGAGATTGAACGTGGCACCCCAAGGCTTGTGATTAATTATAAGCCTTTAAACAAAGCCCTTCAATGGATCAGACATCCGATCCCAAACAAAAAAGATCTTCTGAATCGTTTGCATTCAGCCAAAATATTTTCAAAATTTGACATGAAATCTGGATTTTGGCAAATCCAAATTCAAGAAAGTGATCGCTACAAAACAGCTTTCACTGTTCCTTTTGGGCAATACAAATGGAATGTAATGCCCTTCGGATTAAAAAATGCTCCTTCTGAGTTCCAAAAAATCATGAATGATATTTTTGACTCTTATTCAAACTTTATCATTGTCTACATAGATGATGTTTTAATTTTTTCTCAATCTATTGATCAACATTTCAAACATATTCATATTTTTGTGAAAATAATCAAAAGAAATGGCCTTGCCGTTTCTAAAACAAAAATTGATCTTTTCCAAACAAAAATCCGATTCCTCGGACATAATATTTTTCAAGGAACCATTGTCCCTATTGATCGGGCAATCCGTTTTACTGATAATTTCCCCAATCAAATTATTGACAAAACTCAACTGCAGAGATTTTTAGGCTGTCTAAATTATGTTTCTGACTTCTTTCCTCAGCTTAATAATCTTATCAAACCACTCCATGATCGTCTTAAAAAGGCTCCTCCACCTTGGACAAACGTTCATACTAACATTGTCAAACAAGTCAAAGAACAGGTCAAAACTCTTCCCTGTCTTTACTTACCAAACCCCCAAGCTTTCAAAATTGTTCAAACAGATGCCTCAGACTTAGGTTTTGGTGGCATATTAAAACAAAAAATGAATGATAGAGAGCATGTCATTGCATATACTTCAAAGCATTGGAATACCGCTCAACAGAAGTATTCTACAATTAAAAAAGAAGTTTTAGCAATTGTTCTCTGCATTTCAAAATTTCAATCTGATTTACTGAATCAAAGATTTTTGGTTCGTGTAGACTCAGAAGTCGACAAAGACATTTTGCAAAAAGATGTTAAAAATCTTGCATCAAAACAAATTTTTGCACGATGGCAAGCAATATTAAGTATTTTTGATTTTGACATAGAGTATCTCAAAGGCACTGTAAACTCTCTCCCTGATTACCTCACACGTGAATTTTTGCAGGGAAAAGAATGCCAAAATCATCATCCTCCTCTAAAGGAGGAAAAACAAAAGAAAAAGAAAAAGAAAAAGGAAAAGAAATTGTCCTAACCGGGCAATCAAAATCAAAAAATCAAAATGGGTCATCTACCCAAGAACCCAACATATCTGGGTCATCTACCCAGCAAACACAAAAACAAACCAAGGAAGATTATGCCTTCCCAATCCAAACACTGTTAGCCTTTCAAGATCAAGGCCTAACCAAACTCCCGAAAAAATCTTGGGCAGAAATTGCCTCGAATGAAGACGATGAGGAATATCCATTATCCCTCATGATTCAAAATCTGAGCAAACAAATTACCAAACAAGAGTCGTCTAAGTAATTAGTGACTACCCAAACAACCATCAAAAAATCCCAAACCCAATATCTGGCAAAAGAAAAATTTATGCCAGTTACTCAAATCGAACCAGAATTTTGGGATAAAAATCCCAACAAAATACCTTCAAAAATCTTTCCCAAAGATTTTCATTTCAAACCAATTTCCCCAAACAGGACACAAAAATACTATGAATTTATCTTGATAGATTCTGACTCAGTGTCCATCAAACACTACAAGGACAAAGCCAGTCCTCCAAACATTACACATTCAACTTTCCAAATTCTTAAGGTTTTAACACCATCTGATTTTGGAAAAAATCCAAACAATATTAAAATGTTTTCTCAAAACTTTGATCCAATTGGATATAATTTCTGGGATTATGTTCAAGCTTGGACCAACGTATTCTGGCTCCAAAATAAAGCCTTCCGCCATTCATGGCTGATTTATTTTAAAAGGAATGCTTTATACAAATTCCCACATTGGTTTTCCCAATGGTGGAATTTCTTTGGACCAATGGAACAGATCCTTCCTAGCAGCGTCTTAGAAGGATTTCAAACTTTTTCGAAAATGTTCAATAACTCAGGAGATCCATTCCCAATAGATCTCCATTTTTATTCCAAATTTTCATTAGCTTGAATTTTCTCCTGGCGATATGTTTTTGGAGTTCATGAAAACAAAAATTTACTGCCCTTTCTTCAAAGACAGGCATATGTCAAATGGTGGGCGGAATTCGATACTTCCTGGATCAGTCAACAAAAAATTAAAGATTGGTTCAAGAAGAATCCCAAACTTCTCTCGGCCTTTGATCCGGAAAGTTGTAAATTTTTGAATCAGAGGTCCCAAATCTTAGCAGCCTTAGGAGCATCTTCAAGCAAGGAGTCATTTGCTCAAAACTTGAAAGAAATCCTAAAGCTACTTCAAACAGATGAAGCTGAGTCATCAGCCAAACAGGATTTACCACCTTCATCATCCTCCTCAGAATCATCATTCGGTTTCTACCAGAATGAAGATGATTGCTTCGGAATTGATTTGGGTAAAGACTGTTAAGATATCGACAAACAACACTGTCAGCAGAAAATGACAAATAAACTTTGCCTGCAGAAGGAATCTACTTTTGTCAAAAGCAGACAAGAGTCTCAGCCACCGAGGTCTTTTCATTACTGTTGGTGTCTGATCAAACTTTTACTATTGTAATAGTGTCGGTTTTGTAACCTGTACTGTTTAGGTTTTGTAACCGGAACTGTTGCAATAGTCAATCTAGTTTTCTATATAAAGGTTTGCTCACTCTTGAGGTAGGCATCCTTTCTTTAGATAACACTCAAAAAATCAGAGAAGAGTTTGTAAGAGTCCGAGATACTCCTGTAAGCTTTTCTTATGCAATAAAATTTTACATTTATGCATATTTTCCTGTTTTGATTATTGGTCTCTTTCTGCCTCTCTACCCGATCCCAACGGACTACCAAGCTCGCTTCTCTACTGCTTTTAAGTTTTATTTGTTTATATATATATATATATATATATATATATATATATATATATATATATATATATATATATATATATATATATATATATCTACACTTAGGAATTCCTACTGAGAAATCTCTATTTCTCACCCTACTATGTACTCTTGCGTTATTCTTAGATCATGGAGAATGCGGCTACCGGCATCCTGTTCATTGAGTTTCATGAGCTCCACATCCACCTGGATCCGTTTCTGAACTGTATATATGTATCTGATAGATGTCAATTTCGCTTTTATTTCTTTTTTTGTAGAGATTTTGCTATACCCTTTGCTCATGCACTCTTCGACCCTGCTGCACCATAAATTGCCATCCTTCTCCACATGGCTCATCCCTTTCCATCTCCACATACTGCAGCAGTAGTCGCTCCCATGGCTTCGTCGGCCTCACCACCGCAGTAGATACCCTCGGTCTTGATGTCTAAGGAGGATCTATCTAAGGCTGAGAGTTCATCTTCCTCATCCTCTGCTCCGAGTGTGGATTACACTCCTGCGGATGCTGGCATGGCGAATGGATTCCTTTCTTCGGAATCCATCTAGTTGGAGTACCCACCGTAGCAGTAGTAGGTGTATAGGATGACCTTTTGGCAGCTTGGGTCATGGGCATATGGGTAAGAGTTAGTAGTTGTACATGAAATGTCCCATGGGGACCAGATAAGGTACTGTTCATATAAACAGGCTGATTTATTTTTGTATTAGAGGCCTCATTTTACTGCCCTATACCGTTTATTGTATCATGGCCAAACTTGAAAACAGATGTAGATATATATATATATATATATATATATATATATATATATATATATATATATATATATATATAATGCAGTTTCAGTAAGTTCTGTATCTTTCACATTTTTATTTGTGTTACTTTACTTCCGGTACAATGGCTATTTAGTGTTTTATTTCGTTGCCAAATAGAAATTGATTGAAGTAAATAGTTAACTTTTAGTTCACCACCCGTAATAACTTATCAGGTAATATATTATGACTTAAGCTTAGTATTTTGTCTGGTAAGGTGTTACACTTAATCCATGAGAAGAAAGAAAAAGGTTGGGAACCATGGGCTCACATCAAGGGGGAGCTTGGATCAAAGAGATGCTTGCATCAAATAGAAGCACATTTTGAGAAGAAGCAAAATCATTAAGGGAAGTTATCTTTAGCCTTTCTTCTTTTTTTTTTTTATAAACATTCATGTTTATGATCAAGGGGGAGATTGTTGGTTTATGGTTCCTAAACTAGGTGATGACAAGCATTGCATTTGGACCATTCAATTTGTTTGTTGAAATGTTATAGGAAATTGATGAAAATATCCTAGTTCAATAGTAGATAATCTCTTGAAAAGCAATGAGATTTTATGGTCAATGGTCAACATGAAAATGATTAGATGCTGAAGGGAAAACTTTTACAAAATCGAAGGATAAGAATGCTTATTAACCATTATGTATGAGGAAAATTCAAAAGGAGCAAAAGCAAGAGAGAAACAGGCACAAACGGACAAAGTGTAAACTAATAGCACATCGAAAAGTGTCATACAAGGAAAGCACCATCCCAAAAATGGCTACAAAGGACAAGTGCACATTATTCAACGTTTAAACTATTCCTCCGTATAAGAAAACCTGCTGTTGTTGCTTAAATTAGAAAAGAAAGCCCAAAAAGAAGTATGATATCTATCACGACCCAATCTAGGCCGTGACCGGCGCTTAGAGAGCACGTTCCCGATCAAGCCTTACACATCAAGATTTCACAAAATTTGGGCAGAGTTTCCTCTATATTTAGGATGTTTCCCAAATATGAGTACTTATCCTGCAATTCAACAAGCACACACTTCCATAGGGCATCCAAGCATTCTTAGAATGCACCCCTCAGCACACAGCACAATTTATAATCGAACATATTCATCCAATCATATATATATATATATATATATATATATATATATATATATATATATATATATATATATATATATATATATATATATATATATCCACACATTCCAAGTTCAATTCAAAATCAAATCCAACATAATCCATTCATCAAATTTAATATACAATAGTCAATCCAATTCAATCTAGACAATCTCTAAACATAACATAACACACTAGCAAGGGTCAGACCTTGTTTGTACTACTATGGAGCTACAACTAAGATTATAGAAAAAAACAGAATACAAATCAGGGCCCTTACTATTAAGGGCTCATTAAGATAGGAATCTACTGATGCTGAGTGGAAGGGTCGACTCCTAAATCTGAACCTGTATCTAAAAAGAATATAATAATCATGGGGTGAGTTTGAGAAACTTAGTGAGAGACAGGATACTTTTGAACCTCATGAGTCAATATATATATAAGTATAAAATGATTTCATTCAAAGAAGGAAAACAGCGGAAATATCTAATAGGATAAATAGGTAGGATTCACACTTAGGCAACCGTTCCTTCGTGTGAATCCTAAAATCAGGCACGCACCCCTCCTTTGGAGAGGCCGTGAAGTTTAGGCACGCACCACCCTATATGTATGGCGGTGAAATGTCCATCAGGCGCCACCCCCTTGGGTGGCCGTGTAATATCATAATCCAAGGTACACCAGGGCTAATATCTACTGCCATTAGCAGACAGATCCTGTTACAGACTTTCTTATTCTTTCATATTCATAAATAATCAATTTCATATCACATTCGAATTTCTTTTGTCGTTGACTCATGAGTAGCATTCTCAAAGTAAATAAATAATTATAATTTAAAACAGAATTAATTCAAAAGCATTCTATCTACTCACAGATCATTGGTCATAGGAAAATCTAATTCTCTGGAGCCACAAAGCTGGGGGGATTCCTTGGAATCATCTAACAGCACAATACGATATTTGAATCAATTATTGATCATTAACAATCTCCATACCATAAATTCTCTAATCTTACAATCCTAGGGTTTCAAGAATCCTTCTAAAAATCAAAGAATTAAAGATTCTAGGAAAAAGAAGAAATAAGAAGTAAGGATTACCGTTAGAACTGGAATGAGGAGGAAATGGATAGAGGTGAGTTCTCCAGCTTCAATTCCACCCAAGCAAGGAAAATGAAAGAGGAACATATTGCATGGATGGTTGTGTTTAAATGGAATGAATATTGTGTTGTTATTGTTGATTTAGTTGGAAATGATGGAATGGAGTTAATAGATATGAAGAATGGTGGAAGAAGGAATTCTAGAGAGAAAGGAAAGAGTTTGAGTTAGCGAGAGAAAGAAAATTCGAAAGTGAGGGCATGGGACGAGTCTCCGTATATATATTGGCTTGCGGTAATCGATTACCATGGGTTGGTAATCAATTACCACGAACAAATGGCTGGTAATCGATTACCAAGTCTAGTAATCGATTACCACAAACCCAGAATTGGTAATCGATTACCATATTTGGTAATCAATTACAATGCAAAAATTTTTAACCCGTGGGCATACAGAGAGACTCGTAATCGATTACCAGCCATATGGCAATTGATTACAACGTCCCAAAACTTGGTTCCTTGATTCCAAATGACGTCCAACACCTAATCATCACATACCAACTAAATTCCATCATAAAAGGATTAAACACATCAATTACATAAGATTAACACAGAAAAACTTGAAATTACACCAAGGGTGTTACAATATTAACCTGGCAGCATTTGCAATATTTTATTTCAAATTTCTACATTCCTTTTTTCTCATTTGTTTGGTCTTGAGCGTTTTGAAATTTATTATTGAGTGATACTTTGTAACCTTCATAGCTTAATCTATTCTAGTTCAAAATTTGTGTTGAAAAAAAGGCTTAAGGTTTAAGAGTTGTTCTTAAAAGACCTTGAAAGTATTTTTATGTTTATGAGTAAGCTTCTATTTGTGAATGAATCTTTTGAGAGCATTATTTGTATGAGTGCATTTGTTCCGAGCCTTTATTCTTGGGTTATCAGTTTGTGAGTTGTTTTGTAGGTTTGAAAGCTTTTGTAAGGAAAACCTTTTGATGTTGAAAATCTACCCTCATTGGTGGGGAGTAGATGTAGACTCCATATTATAGATTGAACTAGTATAAACTTCTTGGTGCAATTTTGTTCTCTACGTTTGGCTTACATTTGTATGTATTTGCATTTTTTATATAATAATTAAATTTGCTGCTACAACTTTACTTATAACCTTTACATTTCTGTTTATCTCCTGAGATATCAAGAGACTTTTCGAGAAAATTTCCAAATCAACTAGTAGATTTCATGTGAGCTTTTTAACCATTTTTTTAACTGTACAGGAACCTTACTTTAGGTTAGTACTTGATTCAACCCCCTTTTTCAAACATTTTGATACCATCAATATACAATAACAACAACAAAAACTAAGCCTTATCCCACTACATGAGGTCGGCTACATATATTAGGTGACACCATAGTGTTCTATCATAAATTATATTTATGTTTAAAAGTTTCATCTATAGTTTTTTTAGGTTTCGTTTTACCTTTAGCTATTAAACTACCCTCCATTTGATCCATTCTCCTTACTGGGGCATCTATAAGTCTTCTCTACACATGTCCAAACCACCTAAAGTGAGATTTTATCATCTTCTCTACAATGGACACTACTCTAACTTTCTCTCCAATACTTTCATTCCTAATCCTATCTTGTCTAGTATATCTACTCATCCAATGCAGCATCTTCATCTCTACAACTTTTAACTTACTTTCTTGTTGACTTTTTACTATCGAACAATCAATCCCACACAATATTGTTGATCTTATAGCTATGTAGTAAAGTTTACCTTTAAGCTTTAGTGATGCATTTTTATCACGATTAACATCCGAAGCACTCCTATATTTTGACTACCTAGCTTGAATCTAATGGTTTACATCTTTCTCCATGTCCCCACCATTTTGAATAATGGAACTAAGATAATTAAATCTTGAGTAGTCTTATGGCATCATCACCAATTTTCACTTCTAAGTTAGAATTTGTACATCTCTTACAAAACCTACATTTCATATGCTCTGTCTTACTTCTACTTATACAAAAATTATGTGCTCCCAAAGCTTGTCTCCACAACCCTACATGGTATGTAGTAAGGAACATTAAAAATGAACCAAGATGCATAATAACATATGAAAACAATGTTAACCTATCAAATCCCATAAGGACATCAATTTGGATGCATTACTCTATCTAAACAACAAAATAAATAATTGAACATATATAACCTTAAATATGCTTAGTCACACCAAGTACATTTGAAATGGTAATTGAAAATGTGGTAAGTAGCTTGAACTGTTCATTTGCTAGATCAAGATGACAGGTACGCACTACACTACTTGGAATATTAAGTATTGTTGGGAGATTCAAAAACATTGGAAAGAATGGCTAATAATGGAATGGGAAGGAGAGGCAGAGAATATAATGGACAAACACATGCCACCCTCTTGTTTGGTTATGTAATGAAGGAAGCGAATGGCTTCTAGTAAAAATCATTTCATTTGCCCCTGGACTCCCCAATTTGAAAAGACAAAAAAAGGAAGTTTTTAGTGGCAAGGAAAGGACACCTTGACCTTCCTTAGCCATTCCATTCCTTCTTCTAAAATTGCTTCCAAACACACTTAAGTTTTGTTATTCCATTCCTTGCCACTCCCTCATTTGCCACCCACCCAAACATAGTCTTAAGCTTTTTGACATATGAAGCTAAGACCATTAATAGGGCCAATATTTGGTGATGAAATAATTGCAAATTAGATGTCAACATTAACCAAAATGTTTAATGATAAAAGAATAAAAATTCATGTGCATGCATGACACTAACATACTAGAATGTATAAAATCACAAAATATATAGATTTTCTTCAAGGGAATGTTGTAGTGATATGCAAATTGTATTTAGGAATAGTAGACCACCCAAACTTGCACTACAAGGAGGCTAATTTGGTTTGGAACAATCTTTTTGTGATTTTGGTTCATGGACTCCAGGTGTCCTTCCACTTGAATTATCAGATGGTGGATTTATCAATGAAAGTGTCAAGATAACTAAGTTACGAAATTGGCATTTTGAACAAATTAAATATTACAACACATTGAATCATACTAAGCCAAAATTTAACATTATCGTCAAAGACATTGACCAAATTTTATTATTTTTAACACTTTGAACACACTTAAAATAAAGCAATAGTTTAGATTAAAAGGAAATTAGTTTTTCTCACATGGTTTAGACTTTCTCTAATCCGTTACTAAGCAAAAAAGTATAGAGACCGTCATAACATGTAAGTTTCCCACTAACAATAGAAGGGGAAATATAAAGGCACTATGTCTAATTAAAAATACACCAGAAGAAATCCTCGTGAAGCAATTGAAGTTAACAACCAAAAAATGTTCGCAAAATACCAAGGAATTTTATTATCAAATATAAAGGCACAGTGCAAAACCCAAACTTACTTTGATATGATATGTCAAGAATGTCAAATGTAACAACCTCCCAAATATAATATTATGCTTAGGTCATAATATTATATTTCGGGGTTTGCTACTTATATTAATTTACTCTTATTATAACTTAGGTAATTAATCTTAGCATGGGTCCATAAAATTTTCTAGTTATTTATGTGTCTATCCATGAAATAAACATGCACTATTAATTTCGTAAGATAAAAGTACGGTATGTCTGAAGGTAAGAAAATAAAGTGTAGAAATAAAATTTTCAATAAATAATTATAGAGCATTCACCAAATATATATATAAAAGTCTCAATACATGTTCCTATAACAACAACCATAAAGAGTTTGCATGGGTACATAAGAATAAAAAAGAAACTGAAATTGAGTCTATGGCCCAAACCCTCACAAGGCATACCCGAAAGATGACCACTTTGTACAACTAGCACTATGCTCAAAAAGGGTTCGTCAAACTCCCCTTAATAGTCTCCACAGAAGAGAACCCATTCTCCACAAAGCTTGCAGACTCAAGATCACCAGGTGAACCATTGCTGCTTCTAGGAACATAGTAAAAGAACGAGGTTGAAGTGTCCACCTTTACAGCATCATCCTCCGAAGCAGTTGAAGGAAAGGGCAAAGAAGACACAGTAAGTGGAAAAGTCTCATATAGTGGGTTCTCATCGGACGAAGCCTAAGGTTCAACAACAGACTCGAGGCAGAAGTAGTAAGAAGACGCTACAGAAATATGTACAAACACACATAAGATATCACTGACAAAAGTAAGGACTCTAAGGCAGGGTCATAGTACCATTGCCGCCATCACTATCGTCTGAGAATGACATGGACGAGTGAGAATTTGAAAATTCTCAGTAGGATTTCCTAGACAATCATATTGTGGCATCGTAATCATTCCCAGCTGCTTCAGTTTATTTCAGAAAAGTGTGAACACTATAAATAATGGATCATACATGCCAGTTTTATAGTTGAAAAACATTTCATCCGAAGTAGAGTTCATTTTATTCATATTCTAATAATTAGAGAAAGAATTTGATCACCAACTAAAATGCATAAACCCATAACAAGATATAAAACAATTGAATAAAATGTATACATGAATACCAATGACTTCTTGATGTGAGTGCACTTGTCTTTCTTTAACTTTATTTAGTTAACACACCTAGGCATTACATATCACCGTCCTCAAAGTGCAGCTTTTCTTATCTTCCTTTACTTGGTCCCCTGGAAATAAATGGCCTATCTCCTATACAAGATTGCTGGGTTTACTTTCCCCAACTCTTTAATCGATCTATTCCCCTTAAATCTGATTAGGGGCTGGTCCAAGTTTTATGGAATCTTATTTATATATTGGATTATATATTCATAAATGAGTATGCTTGAGGAACTTATAATCATGATGCATAGTTCATACATTTCTACTAAAAATTCAGCAGTATAATAGTTGAAAATAGGAGATTTCCTAATCTACAAACAATATAAATTTCAGCCAGTCAGTCATAGTAACAGAATCATAATGTCAGTACATCAATATCACATTAACATAACAAAGAAATGCATTAAAAATTTAGCCATTGGCTCTTTATAACTTATAGGGTTTTTAACCCTTAAAGTTAGCAATTTACCTTAGATTCTTAAATTTTGCCATACTCTTGTAATTTGTACCAAAATTTCATTTTAACTTACTCTAATTTGAAAATTTAATATGTTGTAGTCTTATTAGTCTACTTTTAAATGTCTTTAGTCCCATTAAGTTTTGAGATGTATAAGTAGGAGTTATTAAAATTTTACTCAAAGTTGCCCTATTTTAGGACAAACTTGAGCACCTAAATTTAGAAAATCACTAAAATTCCATCAAAATTGTAGCTAATTGGATTATCTTTCAATCCCAATAAGTTTCACTCTCATTGGGTAAGTAGAGCTCAAGTATGAGTTCCTTAAGTAGATTGCCCTATTTCAACTAGAATAAAGTATATGATAACTTTGAGGAATTACTAGGAGCAATGTACTTAAGATCTGAGTCTAAAATTTCTATGGCATGGTTATCTATGTGTCACTACCTAAAAAAATTGGTTATACTCAATTTGAAGTTATATAGGGCAAGTTATGCTTTTCACAACACATACTGGGTAGATAGTGAGTGGAATTCAACACCTTATGATGCGGCTCTGGCAAGTATATTGGGTCATACAAGTAATAAAGTAGTGAAAAATATATCATTTCCACGAGAATAGTTCAAGTAACGACGTTAACTAATTGGATGTCAAGTTGAGTAGTGAAGATGAAGAACAATAATGAATAAAAGAAACATAAATTGAGTAATTCAAAGAACCACATAAAGGAACTATTTTAGGTTGAATTCGACAATCATAGATGTTAGGGCTACTAATTTCACCTACTCATTAACTTTGTTATCTTAGAAATCAGTTATCCAATCTTTATTTCTTTAAGCTTATGGTCGGGTTCCCTAGTTTAATTACAAGTCTCTCTTAAGATCAAGTAATTCTCTCTTACTTAATATGATTGCCTAATCTCTTAGCACAACCTAGATTAAGGGAGGATAAGCTCTCAGGATTCCCAATGAAGGCCACAAGGTCGCATTTATCTATCTCTAGTTTTCGCTTAACCTATGGTAATTATGACATGAAGCTCCCTTCATAACTTTTCTCTAAAGTTATTGCAAAGCATTAGATCATTCAAGTGGTGATCAAACGCTTAAAAGCATTAAACACAGTCATAACACTAAATAACAAGAAAAAGAAACTTGGATAACATCAAAACAAGGTTCACATTGTCAATGAGTGGCTACATTAGTGCCCTAACAAGAAGGACTTAGTTCGTGGTGAAAATAAAAATAAAACATGTGAAGAAGAGTGAAAAATAAAAGGAAGAAGAAGTGCAGAAAAATATGTTGATACGGATCTCTCCAATTTCAATTAAGCTATAGGAACCTTCAATCTTCACCTCCAATGCTTCCAAGGTTCTTCACAAGGACTAGGGTTCTTAAGTGGCTAAAGCAATCCAAAAAATGGCATCTAGATGCTTTTACTATGCTCCCAAACCGTCTCCCAAAAGATTGATTCGAAAAATAGAACTTTCCATATTTATCACAGCCACGCTTGAGCATGGAGGTCTGTGCTCAAGCATGGTTCTATGAATCTCAAATCGTCTCCCTACCTTCATTCTTCACCTTCAATGTTTCCACGGTTCTTCATAAGGACTAGGGTTCTTAAGTGGCTGAAGTAGTCTAAAAAATGACGTCCAGATCCTTTTAATATACTCCCAAATCATCTCCTAAAAGATTGATTTGAAAAGCAAAACTTTCCATATTTATTGCAGCCACGCTCAAGAATGGAGGTCTGCGCTCAGCGTGGCTCTATGAATCTCGAATCATTCTCTTTGTATAGGCTGTGCTTGAGTGCGGCCACTTTTCAAAATCTGGAGCAGCATGGGTTCGCGCGCTCAAGCATGGGTCTCAAAATCTTGATTCTTCATTTTTCTTGATTTGGGCCTTCATACCTTCAATTAAAATAATCAATAATGATTGAAAAAGTTCTAAAAGGTATGTAAATTCAATAATAAGCCATCATACAACAAAACTCCTAATATGATGCTAAATTAATATAAAATTACTATCTAATGTGCATGTAAGTCCTAAAAACTATATGAAAACACTAACAAATATAACTCTCATTGGAGAGTTATCAAACACCCTCAACTTAACCTCTTGCTTGTCCCCAAGTAAGATCAAAACTAAACTACTAAAATTAGGAAACAAAAAAAAGAACAAAAGGTTTGCAAGACTCAAAACAAACAAACCAATATTTGACTCATATAACCTTCATTATTGCTCTCACGCTCTAACTAGGAAATCACCAATCAATTAAAGTCCAAACAAGAAGCCATTCAATTATGCAATTTTCACTATCAAGAGAAAGTAACCAAGTGTGTGCATGTGTCTGGGCCAAGCAACAAAGAGTAAATTCACCCCATGCCAATGCTTTGATTAATGTAATATCCTCAATTTCTTGTTGTGTTAAATTACCTCAGTACCCTTGAGTAGTTAGGCACTTAATGAGAAATTTCGAGATTAGAGCTTAATTAAGGGATTAACAAAGAGTTTATGAGTTAACTCGAATAAGAAAAGTCAAGAGAATGCTTAATCGAGATTAGATGATCTCTAATTAAGCAAGCTAGAGCCTTTATAGCTTAATTAAGCACTAATTGCCCTTAATTAGCTTAATCACAAGATTAATTTTTGTTAATCATGTTCTTGTATGTTAATCACTAATCCTTGCTTAATCATCTTAATTAAGTTATATGAGCACTTAATCACATAATTAAATTCAAATTTAGTCAACTAGACAATAAAGTAAAGAGTGATGTCATAAAAGCATAAAGCATAAGATAAGAGTGCTTTATGTAAGAGTTAGTACATGCTTTGTTTCCCCATCATCCATTTTGTCCCCCTAAATCTTAATTAACACAAAATTAAGAAAATATCTCCCTCCTTCCCCTTTATGTTGGATGCCACTTTCTCTCTCCCCACCCTCATCTATTTTCATTTTCATACTTTCATTCTCTCTCTAAGTTTCCTACTCCTCCAACTTCTCTCTAAAATTCTCTTTTCTTCTTCTTCATTTTCTTCTTCCTTTCTCCACCACCACCACCACCCAAAACCTCTCACTTAGCCCTTCAAGGACCTTATCTTTGGGTCTTTGGAGACAAGATCTAAACACTACAACCTCCATTTTCACAATATCTCAAGAGCTTCTCCTTCCTTCTTGCAAAACCACCACCATCGTCATCAAGAGGAGCCATCGTCTTCTTCTTCATCTTCTCTTGTTTTTGCACCATCTTCAAGAAAGGTAGTGATCTCCATCTTTTTATTATGTTTGCTCAAGGAAGCTTGAAGCTTGGTTCTTTTCAGAACCAGTATCTTTAAGTGAAAACTTGAGAAGATCCTTCATGCTCTTCATGAGCAAAAGTTTCTATTTTTAGAAAAATATGTTCTTGTTGTTTTTCAAGTGTTCTTGACGTTTCTACTTTTGGAAAAATATGTTCTTCTTGTTCTTCAAGTGTTCTTGATGTTTCTACTTTTGGGAAAATATGTTCTTGATCTTCTTCAAGTGTTCTTGATATTTTTATTTGTGTTGATGTTTCTATTTTTGGTAAAATATGTTCATGCTCTTATTCTTGAATGTTCTTGGTAGTATTTTGCTCAAAGTTGCTCTTTTCTTGTGATGAGTTTATAATTAGAAAAGTTTCATCTTTACATATTTTTCATAATTTGATAAGACTATGGACATCCTAAATGCTTAAAACTCTAAAAAGTTTGCTTCTTGATTCCTTAAAAGTAGCGCAACTTTTAAGCTTCCATAAAGTTTTATTTTGAAGGCAAGAATACATGTAAAAGTCTATGTTTTTTGTTATAATATGCCTTTTTGAGTTAGAAAATGATATCTTATCACTTTATGTCTTAGAAATCAAACCTCAAAGAAAAGACTTTTCATAAAGTTTCAAACTTTAATCAAGAATGAGACCTTTAAGTCATAAAAGTGTTGTTTTGTAACATTTAATTCATAAAGTTTAGATCTTGAATCAAAACAATGCTAAAAGGTGTTAACTTTTATAAAGATCAAGACTTTTTAACCTTAAAGTTAATGTTTCATATCACTAGTTAATAAAGTAGGAACCATTTTAATGTAGAGACAACTTTAAGTCATAAAGTTGAGACCATGATGGCCTTCGAATAATTAAATGAGTCAACTTTCATAAAGAACAAGACTTTTTAGTTAAAAAGCTAGTAACTTGTATCATTATTTCATAAAGATCTAATATTTAAGATAAGAGCTTAATGTTAAATGTACTTACTTTTATAAAGAATAAAACTTTATGACTACTTTATAACAATGATGACTTTTGTAATATTTAATATAAGATCTTGTTAGGTTAGTGATAAAAGCTTGAAACTTTGTAACTTGGTGTTTAGTGAACATGGTGTTGTTGGTTCATGATGTGGTTATGTGTTGTCATAACCCAAGGATTAGATGGATCTTGAACTCCTTGGGAACAGAAGTATGATTAGGGCCTCTGAGCATATCATGAACCTAAGAATCACTAAGTGCACTACCTCAAGGAAAGGAAACAATCACTTAATTAATTTGAACAAGTGTTCCATAAGACATGAACTCAAGTAAAGAATAATTTCATATGAAAACTAAGTAATTAAAAGACCCCACACATATATCTTTATTATATGATTCTCTCATGGGTAACTATGAGAAATCATGTAATGATTCATAAGATTCTTTACAAAGATTAACACAACTATAAACCCCTTTAAGGTATGAATGTATGATGCTATTTGGCATGATGAATGACAAGTTTGATTGAACTCTATCTCATGATTGAATGATGAGTATGATGATATGATATAGATATGATGAACTATTGGTTGAAAGTTGATAATTGGCATTTTGGGGAAGCTGCGGTCTAGCTGTTATGCTATCGAATTTTCATCAAAATTATGGACTTCGTCATATCATTGCATGTGTCTAGTCAAAGAAGAACTATGCTTGTAAAGTATAATGATAAGAAACGAAAGAATGAGACATGACCCCTCGATCACTTCCAGGAAGTGAGAGACGGCAATCCACAAGGAACCTCTATGACGGAGGCAAGGGTGACATGGAGGACCCTCCAACTTAGAGGTAACCAATATCGACTTAGTCTGATTTGGTTAGTACTGCATGACGACGATCATGGAATGAGCTTATGTCTAAAAGCAGTTTATTTCAAAGGAAAAGTAAAAAAATATCAAGCATGTGCTAAAAATGAAAGTCAAAGTAAGACCATGGTCAAGTTGATGAGTTGCATAGTCATGCATGTTATTATATTCCTTATGTGCATTATGAATGTTTATTATATATATTAGCATGTATGCCTGTGTATGACACTATGGACATGACGATAAAGTTAAAAGTAACCTGCTTCAGGATTTACATTTTCTGAAACAATTAAAATTGAACTGATATCTATCCACTATTTTTATATTAAACCCGAAGTGGCTGGGACGATGACGATGACACTGTGTTTATCTAGTCATGATCCTACTAAGAAATTTAGTATTTCTCACTCCTACGTTTCCGTTTCGTCATCAGAGGATGCCGGCATCAGGCATGGTGGTGATTTTCGTTGAGTTCCCAGTGATGCATTGGCACTTTGACTCAGTGCTAAATGCATCCGTGATGACTGCTCAGGCAGTGATGCGAGTCTACATGTTCCATCCCCCAATTTCACTCACCCATGATGAGTCCGTTTTTTTGCCTTCATGAGCCGTTCGAGGACATCATTATGGATGACGTTCGCCTACCTTTCCATCCTTTGAGGTACCCCACTGACGGAGATGCCGACTCAGACACTCGCCTGGCATCGATAATTTCGTTGGATTCTGATCCTTTGGAACCATCCTATCTGAGCTACCACATGGAGGTGGACCCATCTGAGCCTTCATTCGTGTCCGTGATTCATCTATCATTTGATTCATCTTCTTTTTTAGCAACCCCTCGTCACACTCCACCCCTGGTTCGCAGTCGCGGGTTCATTCGTACTCATGCCATGCCTCATGGGTGAGGCCATGCTCGAGGAGGAGAACAAGGTGATGTTTCTCCCGGAGGATTCAGGAATGGCTACCTCTTGCCAGATGAGTGAGGTGTTGATTTGCATGTGGAGCTGAGCATGAGGATAGCCCATTTTTGGTTATAGCGAGGGTTATCATTTTTATTCGACATGTATGGGCAGATTAGGATTTCTTATGTATTTCCTTTTATCATGTATTTCGTTAGGATATTCTGTAGGGTCGAAAGTAGATATCGAACCCATTATTATCTGTGTATGGCTTTTGCTATTACTACTGTTATATTAACTATGGGATGGCTACGGAATAAATGTTATCTTTATCTAAGATTTTGGTTATTCTCATTGCTTCTATTTATGTTAATGCATTGTATGAATGAGATAGAAACATTTGTATTACACGTTCATGATGCATTCATGGTTCTCGATTTCAAAAACAATTTATTCGTTATTGTTCAAAAAAAAAAATTACCCCTATTTTCGTTAAAAAGTAATTTCTAAAAGGTAATGTTAGTTCTACAAGCAAAAGTAACAACTAGTAATTCCCTAATATGATTTAAGCATAGAATGGAACTATAATGGTGTTATATTTTGTTATCAGAGTAGTTCATCCTTGAAGAGCCTGAGGATGGACTGATTATGCTTCTAAGCTTACGTGTTAGTTAAGTCATGCTTTGAGTCTTGTCTGTATGATGAGACGTAGGAATTAGATATGCATGATCATCTATTTTGAATGTGGTTAATTGTTAGTTCACTCAACATAAATGTTGAGCTTGATCAACTCAATGTCTTCTGCCTTATGTACCAGGAACTAATAGCTTCAGGAAGACGTGGTAGGCCCCGTAATGAGCTGGAAGGTCCCGCAGAAGTCATGGGGATGCTTCATGAAATGGCTACTACCATGAGGGAGCAGGCTGCTGCTACCCATTGCATCATGGAGCGAATGGCGCAAAGGGATGAGAAGAATCTCGAAGGCCACAATAGAGGAGCTGAGGTAGATCTTGAGTACCTCAAGTTTGTTGAGTTTTGGAAGGCAAATCCGTCAAGCTTCAGAGGAACATACAACCCCGATCGAGCTGATGAGTGGATCAAGGCCCTTGAGAAGATTTTCACAGGATTGGCCTTTGCTACCTATATGTTGGAAGTTGATGCCAAGTTCTGGTGGGTACGCACAAAGAGGCTATTGGAAGGAGCCCAAACCCACATCACTTAGGAGATTTTCAAGTTGCACATCTATGAGAAGTATTTCCCACATCTGTGAAGAACGCAAAGGAGTTGGAGTTCACGAGTCTGCGACAAGGGACCATGAATATTGCTGAGTATACGGCCAAGTTCGAGGAGCTGTGCAAGTTGTCGACGATCTATCAAGGGAACTCGGATGAGTGCTGGAAGTGCATCAAGTTTGAAGAAGGATTGCGTGAGGAAATCTTGGTGTCTATAGGGCCTATGAAGATCCGTGATTATGCTGCACTAGTTAATAAGTGCCGTTTGGTGGAGGATTACAACCACAAGCTATCTGTGGCAAGGTCTGAAGCTTACAAGAAGAAGTTGGCACTGCAAGGGTAGAAGTTCAAGCCCCAACCCCCAAGAAAACCATTTCAAGGTAGAGATTTCAACGGAAAGTAACCCCAAAAGCCTACTGGGAATCTACCTAAGCCAGTGAATGGTTAAGCTTGCCCTAAGTGTGGCAAACATATGGAGGACGCCCTTATTCAGCTGGCTAGAATGCATGTTTTCGATGCGGAAAGCCTGGGCATATGGCTAGAGATTGCACTGTTAAGCTGTTGTCCCCTGTCAACAAGCCCCAACACCAAGGAAGAGTCTTTGCCCTCAATGCTGAGGAGGCCACTCAGTCTGACGATTTGATCCAAGGTAAGTGCAAGGTTAATGGTAGAACCTTAACTGTGCTGTATGATTCTGGAGTGGCACACTCCTTTATTTCTCATGATTGTGTAAATAGATTAGGATTATCTGTGTTTGAATTGCCTTATATGTTAATTGTTTCTATTCCTGTTGGGAAACCAGTTAAGACTTGTCATTATTGCTTGAGTTGTCAATTCCAAATTGATAGTAGGTCTTTCATAGCGAATTTGATTTGCTTGCCTATGTCTAGGTTGGATTTGATTCTAGGCATGGATTGGCTTTCGGCTAACCATGCTATGATAAATTGCTTTGAAAAATTTGTTGTTCTTCCCCTTATACCTGTTAAGCCCATGGAGCCTGTTAGTCAGTTTTTGAACTCTGTTAAGGTAGGAAGTAGTGAGTTTGGTTATCAGGGATATGTTCTCCTTATGGCTAGTGAAGTGGAACTCAAGCAGGTATTAGATGAGATCCCCATACTCAAGAAATACCCAAATGTGTTTCTAGATGATATACCTAAGTTTCCCTCGAAAAGGGAAATCGAGTTTTCTCTAGAGTTGGTATTGGGAACGGGGCCAATCTCTATAGCACCTTATAGGATGTCCCTACTGGAGTTGTCGAAATTGAAAGGACAATTGAAAGAGTTGTTGGAAAAGAAATTTGTAAGACCTAGTGCCTCTCCTTGGGGAGCCTCAATGTTGCTTGTAAAGAAGAAAGATGGAAGCATGAGGCTATGTATGGACTATAGGCAGTTGAATAAGGTGACTGTTAAGAACATGTACCCTTTGCCTAGGATAAATGACCTCATGGACCAACTGCGAGATGCAACTGTGTTCGCTAAGATTGATTTGAGATCCGAATATCATCAGATAAGGGTGAAAGAGGAGGATATATCCAAGACGGCTTTTAGGACAAGGTATGGGCATTATGAGTTTACGGTGATTTCGTTTGGATTAACTAATGCCCCTACTATTTTCATGGGTTATATGAACAGAATCTTTAGACCCTACTTAGATAAGTTTGTAGTTGTTTTCATAGATGATATCCTCATTTATTTGAGAACAAAGGAGGAGCACGAAGAGTATTTGAGAGCTGTGTTAGGAATCTTGAGGGAAAAGAAGCTTTATGCTAAGTTATCTAAGTGTGAATTATGGATGGAAGAAGTAAAGTTCTTAGGGCATGTGGCGTCACAAGGAGGAATCGTCATGGATCCAAGTAAGATTGAGGCTGTAATGAATTAGGAGAGACTAACCTCAGTAACTAAGATAAGGAGTTTCTTGGGTTTAGCCAGTTATTACCGTAGGTTTATAAAGGGATTTTCCAAGATATCTTTGCCCTTAACCAAGTTGACAAGGAAGGATGCCCCATTTATATGGACCATGGATTGTGAGAAAAGCTTTCAAGAGCTAAAGGGAAAGTTAACCTCAACCCCAATATTAGTTTTGCCTGACCTAAGTGGACCATTCGAGATTTATTGTGATGCCTCTGGAAGAGGTCTAGGTTATGTCTTGATGCAGAACAGGAACATGGTGGCTCATGCTTCTAGCTAGCTGAAGCCTTATGAAGTAAACTACTTGACCCATGACTTGCAGTTAGCAATGTTGCTCTAAAGGTATGGGGGTATTATCTGTATAGAGTGAGGTTTGAGGTGTTTTCTAGTCATAAGAGTTTGAAGTATTTCTTTGATCTAAAGGAGTTGAATACGAGGCAAAGGAGATGGATGGAGTTTTTGAAGGATTATGAGTTGGGTTGAACTATTATCCTGGGAAGGCCAATGTGGTGGCTGACGCCCTGAGTCAAAAATCTTTGCTTGCATCATGGATGATGGTCAAGGAGGATGAGCTAGTAAGGAGCTTTAGGGACCTTAACCTTGAAGTTATGTTGACCCCCCATAGTTTAAGATTGAATCAGCTTAGGGTGACGAGCGATTTCAAGAGTCAAATTGCTCAAACCCAAGGCGAGGAAGAGGAATTCTTGAAAACCATAGCGTTGGTGAAAAAAGGAAAGTTGAAGGGTTTTGCTCAAGGTACAGATGGACTATGGAGATTTGAAGGAAGAGTCTGTATACCCACAAGCGGTGACCTCCAAAAAAGGATTTTGGAGAAGGCTCACAAGAGCCATTTCACCATACACCCTAGTGTGACAAAGATATATCAAGACGTTAAAAAGATATTCTGGTGGCCAGGATTGAAGAGGGATGTTGCTAAGTTGGTAGGCAAGTATCTAGTTTGCCAAAAAGTAAAAATTGAACACCAAAGGCCCTCTGGTATGTTGCAACCATTCGAGATCCCAGAATGGAAATGGGAAAGTATCTCTATGGACTTCATAATGGGTTTACTTAAAACGCTAGTTGGTTTTGATGCGATATGGGTAATTGTTGACAGATAAACCAAGTTTGCTCACTTTTTGCCTATTCAAGCTACTTATCCTTTGGAAAAGATAGCCCAGCTGTTTGTTTAAGAGATAGTGAGGCTGTATGGTGTGCCTTTAACTATAATCTTAAATAGAGACCCAAGGTTTACCTCTAGATTCTGGGGAGCCTTGCAAAAGGCATTTGGGACAAGGCTTTGCCTAAGTACAACTTATCACCCCCAAACGGATTAGTAGTCAGAGAGGACTGTCCAAAATTTAGAGGACATGTTGAGAGCTTGTATGTTGGATAATCAAGGAAGTTGGGATAGATACTTGCCTTTGATTGGGTTTGACTATAACAATAGTCATCATGCAAGTATTGGTATGGCACCCTATGAAGCTTTGTATGGAAGGATGTGTCAATCTTTCCTGTGTTGGTTTGAACCAGGTAAGCAAAGCCTATTAGGACCTGATCTTATGAGGCAAACCACAGAGCAAGTCAGAAGGATTAGGGACAGAATCCTTACGGCTCATAGTCGTCAAAAGAGCTATGCGGATAAGAGGAGAGAGCCCTTAGAGTTCCAAGAAGGAGAACATGTGTTCCTGAAAATCACTCCTATGACTGGTATAGGTGGAGCCATGAAGGTCAAAAAGTTAAGCCCCCGTTTTCTTGGCCCTTTCAAATTCTAAAACGTGTCGGGTCAATTGCTTACCAAATGGCCTTACCTCCAAACTTGTGAAACCTTCTTGATGTCTTTCATGTGTCTCAGTTGAGAAAAAAAAATCATTTCGATCTTAGTCATCTACTTGAACCCGAAAGTGTACAGTTAAGGGAAGACCTAACCTTCAATCTGCCGCCACCTCAGATCATGGATTGTGGGGTAAAACAGCTAAGGAATAAAGCGGTACCTTTGGCCAAGGTGACTTGGGGTAGGGGGAATATGGAAGAATATATGTGGAAGCTAGAGTTTGAGATGAAGAACAAGCATCCAAAATTGTTTATAGGTAACGAATTTTGAGGGCATAATTCTTTTTAAAGGTGAGGAGAGATGTAACATTCTCAATTTTTTGTCATATTAAATTACGTCAGTACCCCTAAGTAATTAGGCACTTAATGAGAAATTCTGATATTAGAGCTTAATTAAGAAATTAACAAAGAGTTTATGAGTTAACTCAGATGAGAAAAGTCAAGAAAATGCTTAATCGAGATTAGATGATCTCTAATTAAGTAAGTCAGAGCATTTATAGCTTAATTAAGCACTAATTGCCCTTAATTAGCTTAATGGCAAGATTAATTTTTGTTAATCATGTTCTTGTGTGTTAATCACTAATCCTTGCTTAATCGTCTTAATTAAGTTGTATGAGCATTTAATCACATGATTAGATTCAAATTTAGTCAACTAGACAATAAAGTGAAGAATGTTATTCGGGACTTCAGTAAGATTGCCCTTCTGTTGTCTAAGCTGCTGCAGAAAGATGGAGACTTCTAGTTTGATGATGAGTATATGAGAGCTTTTGGCCAGTTAAAGCGGCACCTGATTTCTGCCCTCGTTCTTCAGCTGCCAAATTAGGAGTACCTATTCAAGCTTATATGTGACGCATCAAACCTTGCAACTACTGCTATCCTTTCCCAGAAGGTTGGGAAGATGCCCCGTGTCATAGCATATGCTTCCTGAACCTTGGATTCTGCACAAGCTAACTATACCACTACTGAAAAAGGGCTTCTGGCTATAATTTTTGCTTTAGATAAATTTCGTGCTTATTTGTTGGGAACTAAAATGACTATTTTTTCTGATCATGCAGCAGTGAAGTTCCTATTAAAGAAGCCAGATGCAAAGCCCAGACTCATTAGGTGAATGTTGCTGTTACAGAAGTTTAACATAGAAATCAAGGACAAGAGTGGAGCTGAGAACCTAGTAACAGACCACTTAAGTCGGATTCCACAGACTTTGGAGCCTCTTCCCATTCGTGAGACCTTTCTAGATGAGCAGCTTTTAGAGCTGCAAGGTAAAGACCCATGCTATGCTGACTTGGTGAATTATTTGGTTGCTTCTGAGTTGCCCACTTATTTTAAAAAGTATCAGATAGAGAAACTTAGCAGTGAGAATGAATATTATATCTGGGATGATCCTTATTTGTGGCGCATGTGTAGCGACTACATTATTAGGCGCTGTATGCATGAGCTTGAGATTCCTCCTATTTTGCATTTTTGTCATACACTTGCTTGCGATAGTCACTTCAGGCCATAGCGCACTGCTAGGAAGATCTTAGATGTAGGTTTTTACTGGCCCACATTATTTCGTGATTCTTACACTTACTGTAAGAAATATGAGCAATGTCAGAAGACAGGTACTATTTCTTGTGGGAATATGATGCCTCAGCAACTATTATTGTTTTGTGAGATATTTGATATTTGGAGTATTGATTTTATGGGTCCATTTCCTATCTCATTTGGTTTTGTGTATATTTTGCTAGTATGTCTCTAAGAGGGTAGACGCCAAGGCCACCCAGACTGATGATTCTCATGTTGTTGTAGATTTTGTTAGATCACACATTTTTTGCAAGTTCGGAGTGCCTAGGGCAATCATTAGTGATTAGGGGAGCTATTTCTTAATAGGAACATGGCAAACCTACTGAAGAAATATAGTGTCACACACAAGGCCTTAACTCCATACCATCCACAGACTAATGGATAGGCGGAGATATCAAATAGGGAGTTGGAGCAGATTTTGGAGAAAATAGTTCAGCTAAATAGAAAAGATTGGAGTAAGAGGCTGGAGGATGCATTATGGGCTTAGTGCACTACCTACAAGACTCCTTTAGGCATGTCTCCCTATAGGATTGTCTTTGGTAAGGCATGCCACCTTCCGGTGGAGATTTAGCACAGGGCTTATTGGACAATTAAGAACTGCAACTTGGATTTGAGATAGTCTAGACTTCACAGGAAGTTCTAACTTCAGGAGTTGGAGGAGATTTGGTTAAAAGCATATGAGAACTCCCGCATGTATAAGGAGAAGAGAAAACTTATCATGATAAGATGTTGCTACGAAAGGAGTTCTCCATTGGCTAGAAAGTGATTCTCTACAATTCTCGCCTTAAGCTTTTTTCTAGTAAGCTTTGTTCTAGGTGGCTTGGTCCTTATATAGTAACTAAGATTTTTTCATATGGCACTGTGCAAATTTTGGAGCCTAGAATGGATAAAGTATTCACAGTGAATGGCCACCGCTTGAAGCCATTTTATGAGGACACACCCTTGGAGATCATTGAGAAGGTCCACTTGCTAGCAGCCACTTACACTTTATAGGGGAGTCTCTTTTTCCTCTTCCTTACTTCATTTTACTTGCATTTCCATTGTTCTATTACATTGAGGGCAATGTAAAGTTGAAGTGTGGGGGGTGGATTAGTCATAGGTTGTTTGGTAATTAGTCTTGCATTGCATTATAGATTTGTTTTCCTTGGTCTATTTTGTTCGGTGTAAAAAAAAAATAGATTTATTTTTGCTTTTATTCTCTGCTGTTGAATTGAAAGTTGTTGAGTTAAGGCTTTGAGGAGGATAAGGTTCCAACATGATTTTATTTTCTTCCTCTTGGTATGTGTGAGTTGGGTGATTGATCTTAGTTTGCTATGATTGAATATGTTGGATTTTACCTTTGTGAGCTTTTGAGCCTTATTTTGGATAGTTGCATTCTATGCCATTATCTTCTTTCTTATGTGTGTTTTCCCTCATGGATTTTGTAATTCTAAAACTTGCTTTAATTCTTCTTTGAGGCTACATTTTTCATATGCATTTATGAACATGATGGAGCCATTTCTTTCATTTTAGCCACTTGGCCATATAGCCTACCTTGCATTGTGCCCCTTGTTTAGCCCCTTTGAGCCTTATTGACCATTCTTTGGTTTCTAGCATATTACAAGCTTTAAGTGGAAAACCATGTTCTAACCAATCTTAGGGAATGGGAAGTGCATCGGTTTCATCATTATTATTGTATTTGGGATCAAATGTGGGGGTTTGAAAGGATGCAATAAAAGTAAAAAGAAAAAAAAAAAGAAGAAAAAGAAAAGAACATAAAATGTGGAATGTTGATAAAAGGAAAAGAAAGTTCAAAGAGAGTAGGTGTGTTATAGCTTGATTTGTCTAAATGAGCAATGTTATTTCTATTCTCTTAGGTTATATCATATCCTCATATTTCTCTACCCTTATCTTGGCCCTATTACAACCTTGAATAAAGTTCTCTTGATTTGTGTTTGCATATGATTGTGAGTAATGGAGAAGTAGAAAATTAACAAGCTTATGGTAATGCATTGTCCATTAAGGTGACTTAAGTGAAACATTTTTGCCCATACACTTGAGAGTTGAGACATTCAAACATAATCTTGTTAACCCTTTCATGCTTGATCTATTTGCATTTTGAAGAATACTGCTTAACTTACATTTTTGAGAGATAGGATGTTGAATAATTTGATTGATTTGATTGATGGAAACTCTTGCTGCTTATATGCTCTTATATTCCTAAGCTTGGCACTTTTGAGATTCATTGGAGAATTTGCTTGTTTATTTTGGTTATTCCATGATGTTTAGGTTGCATGTTTTTGTGTCCTTAGTTGAATCTTGTATGAGGACATGCAAGAGCTAAGTACGAAGGAATTTGATCAATTGGATTTTTATATACTTATTTTCCTTCATTCCTAGCTCATTAATCCTCTTTTGTGCCTAATTGTTTTGAATTGGACCATTTTGTGTTGTTTGGATTTTGTTTGGGTTTGAGTTAAATTTTCCAGCATTAGGCAAATTCTGACACTATTTTTATTTTTGGGCCATATCTTGAGTTGCAGAGCTCATTTTATTATGATCTTTAGTTTGTAGCAAAACTGAGAGATAGGCCTACAATTCTTATGAAGAGGTCAAAGACAAGTTTTGATGTTAAGGATCTGGAATTGGGCCTAGAAATAGAGTGAAAGGTTGCCGTGTGGTTTCTGAATAGGGCTGATTCTTGAGGCCATATCTCATTCCAAAGAAGCCCAATTGAGCCTGTTCCAGTGGCATTTTGAAGCTAACATGTAGGCCTTTAATTCACTTTCAGAGTACATGTCCAAATAGATGTAGTTTCATAGCCAAAACTGCAGTAGAACGTTACTGATTAATCATAGAACTTGTTACATGTTTTTAGTGTAATTTCCTTTATATAATTTGGAATTAAACAAATTAGGTGTCCAGATTCATCTTAGAGATAGGGGATTAATGAAACAAGTTGTTACGAATTTTTGGAAGATATTTTGATTCTAAACAGGCCGAGTTGCATTGGGGGCCAGAACCTTGTAACTCATTAGATAGATTTTGGGGAATAATACATTTTTTTCGATTTTTCTCTTCCTCTCTTCTCTCGTGCCCCTCCACCTTTACAATTGGCTTAAGCTTCTATCTAATTCAAGGATTAAAGTAATAACAACACTCTTGAGAATTGGTTTGATCAGACTCAGCATACAATCGATTTCATCTATCTTTCTTCTCTTATTTTTAATCTCATTTTTAATTGCAGTTCTTCAGTCTGAATTGATGATTGAAATTTGATTATTTGCATATTATTCAGTTCATGTATGTAATCAGATTGTGGAAGGAGTACGAATTAGAATTTCAGGTTTGAGTTCTACGGTTAACTGCATTTGCAATCGAAATTAACATAATTCAAGTAGGTTCTAGAGGTTTTTAAATTTTAATTGAATATGTGTTAATCAAATACATAAAGGTTTTCATGTGAATATTGAGTTTGATTGGAGGTTTTGCTCTGATTCAATGTTAATCACTGATTATGGTTGCTGAGTTATTTTTAGAATTCAATGATTGAGTGTTTGTGGTTGTTCCTTTGAATCTAGGATTAGATGTTTCAATTTTTGTTCACTTTCATTTTAAATAGTTGCATTTTTATTTTATAAACAAACTAACCCTGCCCCCCAAAATTTCTGATCATCCAGCATTGCATTCATAGGGAACAACCTGAGTTGCACCTTTACTACAATTTAGTGAAATTTGGTTTTTAACAATTTGATCGAGTTCGATACTCGAGTCATTCATCATGTTACAAGAAAATAAAATAAAATAAAATAAAATAAAATAAAATAAGAGGAACTAAGATTTATCCATTGCTGTGTTTTATGGCCTCCATTCTTCAAACCCCTTTGCATTTGGAGCATGTACGGGATATGGCGCTGACTGCTATATCGCTATTGTTGCTGTTCATCCCCTCTAGCGCCACTGGTGTGCAACTTGATGGTCGAGGCTAAATTTTCATTCGTTGCTACTGGGTTAGTTGCCCATTACTACTGTTCCTCCATGTCTGCCACAAGAAAAGGCTAGATCTGGGTGTTGTGTGTCGCACTGTTACTTCCCATGGATGCGTTGAACCTGAGTGGTGATGTGCTGCTCGAGGAAGATGTCACAGGGTGTGGCTGCATGGGTTGAGCTTTGCAAGAAAGAAGGGAGCTTTCTCTGCTGCTTCATCGTTGGGTGAGAGATGCTATCCTAGATCCATTCACCACTGGGAGGAATGTTATGCTGTCACATTCAAGCCATGACGAAAGGCTGCATCTCGGTACTATGTGTTGCTGCTATTGGCTACTAATAGGACATTGCAGCTCGCCCTCCATGGGCAAACCAAAATGGAGCTCGATCGGGAAGTGGAGAGCACTGCTGCCATGCATTCGCCCTTATGCATGGCACCATTATTCTACTTAGTTTGGGCCGTCACACCTGTAACAACCTCTATCATATAAGCCATGCTCGAGTTATGGAGTTATATTAAAAGGTTGTCACTATGCTAAGAAATCTTTAAAATATAGAGAATATAATACATGGCCCCTGAATTACTCATTTTATTACTGACTAATAACCTTTGATACATAGAAAATAAAATAACTACACTTTAGAAAAAACTGTAACTGACATAGTACACAGTGTTTACATCCGACTAGTCGTTATCTAGCTTCAATAGTTTCCTAGTCTAGTTTACGCCCGATCCTTACTCAATGGACAGCTCAGTACTCCACCTTGCACTTGATTTCTAACTTGGGTGCTAGAATGTTTACGGAAAAGAAAACATACAAGCAGACAGTGAGAACCTAAGGTTCCCAGTAGGTAAACTCAAACCAATCTTACAACGTCATCATAAACATTCCAGCCGTTTCGATTTATTATGAAAATATGAGTACATATAAACAAATAGTGTTTCAATTTTAGGTTGAAAACACCTTAATCAAAGCGGGATATATTTTAACAGCCACTTGCCATTTCATATGACAGACATATAACTATGAATAGTATAATATGCTTCAATAAGCATCATAAAAGCATTATGAATTAATGGGAAAATCGAAGATGCACATAAAGATGCTTGTACTTGTCTATATGCAAGTGCACTTGACTTAATTCAAATCTTTCTTTAACTTGCAACTTGATCTTGCTCTTCTGTACTTGGTCCCCCGGAGGTGAATGGCCTCTCTCACCCCTAGGTAATAGCTTGCTTTTCAGGTCCGAGCTTGTACCTATACATGAGTGACGGGTTTACTTTCCCTGACCCTCACACCGGTCTATTCCCCTTAAATCTGGTCGAGGGCTGGTCCAAGTCTTAGACAGTACCGCTCTGGCCCACGCTAGCTGGGTCTATGCCATGCCTCACGTGGTAGCTTGGTACGTCTTTCTTGCAAGTTCTTATTATCTTTTCCTTTTTATATCTTGTCATGCATGTGGACGCTTGGTGCATTCATGAGTATGTCTCATACCTCATATATCATATCATGTTCTAAATGTATACTTGCATGCATGATGTACATGAATATGACATGTAAATGTAAATATATTCAAAGCATAAGCATCGATAGCATAAGTTCTCATAAATTCCTACCGAAAATTCCGTAGCATAACAGATCGAGTCTACTTCCCCATGAATAGTGCCAGACAACCAGTACAATCTTTCAAACTTGCAATTCAATATGGATCAACAATTATATAGATATTCATAGCCTCATTCATCAAGTTCCATTCAAGCATCTATGGGGTTTTTAGTTTACTCCCTCCTATTATGCCCGATTTTATTATAATCCACTTTTTACTCAATTCAACTCATCTAAGTCTAAATTTTGGATATGTCATAGCCTTATGTGTCTAGTTTCCAACCTTTTTAGTTCTATCTCATTTTGATTTGTATAGCTCAAGTTATTTGCAATTTACTTTAGACTACCTTGTTCTTAGCCAGAATTGTACTCTTTTAAGTGAAAATTCACTAAAAATAGAAATCTAGGTGAAATCATTCGAAGTATATATCAAATGAAAGCTAACAGGAAAAACTTTTAAATGAATTATGTTTCATGTCATTTGCATGAGTATATTTTGAGCTATGAGTCCTAAAACTTGACCCTTCTGGACTACACTGTCTTAGCCCAGTTTAAACTTAAGTCAAATTCACTGGTGTGCTCGGAACAGAAGGCAATGAATCTGGTTCTGAAAGTTTTATGAAATGTTCCCGTACATGTTAGCTTTCAAACAACCTTGGGTTCACTCAATTTGGAGTTGTGTAGAGTGAGTTATACGCTTCTCAACTCATACTGCCCGGATAAGAATCCAGATTTCTAGGTTAAACTTCAAAAATTCATAACTAATTCTATACTAATCCAATGGCCTTATATTTTATATGTATGGAAAGCCCTGAATGTCTAGTTTCATATAAAAATAGATTCATCAACTTCAAACAGCTGTAGACGGACCCGTACACTCCGCCGTACGGACCATCGAGGGGAAACCCTAACAGCTTCTTGAGTTCTTCTTGAATTCATGTTTTCCTTAAATCAATCCACCCAATCTTCAATTCAAACTCACATATACATCTTAAACCAGCCTTAATTCATCATCATCACTCAAGATAACATCAGAATCATACAAGAAGGAGGGAAGAAAGTGGAGTTCCAATCAGCCTAATTCAAAGGAAACAACAAAAGAAGTTGGAATTCCTACTTTGGTGCTGTGAAATCTTGGTGGAACTTGATCTTAGAGTGAAGTTTATGGTTGGAGCTTGCATTTGGGGATGAGAGGAAGTGGAAGAAGATGAAGGAAGGTGGGAGAATGAGGCTGGCTGTGGGGAGGCCGAAAATAATGAGAAGGGAAGGAAGGAAAAGGTAGAGATATCTGGAAGCTAGATGCATGTGATTGGTGGATTTCACTCCTTTCTCCAATTTAGCTTGGCGTCCCATCATCAAGGGCTGATCAAGGCGCCACTTGAGGGGGTTGCTTGGCTAAATCTTAGCCATTCATCCTAGGGTTTTCATAGTATAATTTCTATTAGCTCCGTTTCGACAATTCAAAGTACCGAAATCTTACCGATTTCCCTTCAATCGGTAAATTGGTTTTGGAAAAATCTTGTGAAGTTTTCTATGCTTTCAACCTAATTCGCTCATATCTAATTTCTCTAAATGATACTTAATTAGCTCTAAGTAAAAATTTAATCAAATGCTAATTAATCTTAAGTAGTTAATAAAACCGAACAACTAGGCAAGAACGATAAAAATCTGATGAAGGTAAGGCCAAGTTTTTCCACTATCTTGAGCAACACTTGGCGCCACTCATATGTGGTAGGGTAGCTGAATTTCAGCCACTTAAGTGAGGGATTCCAATAGAAAATTCTCTTTGGTTAGGTTACGGGTTTAAAATCCCGAATCTTCGCTGATTTTCTTCAAATCAGCAAAACTTTACTAAATGACTCTAAGAGAAATTCTATATCTCTATTCTAATTGTTCCTAAGCCTAATTCTCCTAATTAACATCGAAGTAACTCCTAATTAACCTTACTTAGTTAATAAGATTGAATAAATTACTTGTTAACGTGAAATAATCGTTTTTTGCAAATTCGAAGTTTTTCTATTTTCTATTTTTCATAACTAATGGCATTTTCGTAATTTTGAACAAGTCCAGGGGCACCCCAACGTCATTTCACACCAGACTGCGTCCATAGCCCAATCGGCAGAGATTTAAACTTCTACAGTTTTACCACGTGATTCTGCTCCGCTTAAAACCTTATTCTGCTAATTCTACAGATATGGGGACATAAAAGTCATTTTATGAAAAGTTCTAGGGTTATTGTGGAAATAATTCTTTAGGGTCAAAATAAAATTTCTAAAAATCTTGGACATTTCTATAATTAACAAAAGTTTATAGGGGCACTTTTGTCATTTTTTAATTTTTAACATATGGCAGTGCCGTATTTTCAATGACAGTGTTACACTACCCTATAATTCCAAGTGTGAGGATCGTCATGGTATAGCGCTGCCTGAGAAATTCTCACACTGCCTAAGGGGAATAATTCAAAGTTTCCATTACATTCCGATTACTAAAGTGGGGATGTTACATTCTATCCACTTTAAAAGAATTTTGTCCTCAAAATTCTAGGATTAAGAAAGGTCAAGGAAATATTCCTTTTAACTTATAGAGATATTCCTCTTTTTGAGTTGACATCTTGTCTTGAGATTACTTGCCGATAGCTATGAGGTAATGTCTTAATACATACAAAGGATCTATAAGGGTTATGTTGGTGTTCGAGCTTGCCTTGTCCCTATGACACTCTGAATCATTGTTCAGTTTATTGGAGACTCTTGCTCATCTCCCTTGCTCTATACCCCACTAGTCCTGCTTTGTGGTAGCTACTAAATCTTCTGCTACTTATACATGAAACCCCAGATACTCAACTCATGAAGATTTGCAATTGCAAATATTAGCAGTTATCATAGTAATTGACGTCAATATGTAGTAATGATAATGCCTATGTCAAGGAAGTCCGTATATTCTTTTCCAAGATTCCTATTCGCTCAGCTACCCTTAGTTCAATAATAAATTCGCCTCCGATACGGTTCTTTAGAAACATAGGCTTAGGCTTTTTCTCAAAATTATAACTAGGAGCCTTATCTTAAAACTCATTTTTCTTGGTAAAATTTGCCTCGTGCCTAATGCCTGTAGGAAAAGTTCAGGTCGCTCCCACTATACGGTTTATGTTCTAAGACTCATGACTCTTCCCATTAGTCTGATGTCTTCCTTAATTCCTAGTTATTGAGATACAGGCAGTTTAATGTGAAAACCAAGGTTAAAAGTCAGATCCTTCCACCGAAAGCTGCAGAGTTTCCTTACCATATTGTCTTACAAGATGACCTTCTAATATCTAAGCAGAGGGTCATCATGGATTATATGGGTGCCAAAATATACTTTGTTTCGCTGACGTTCTGATCCATCATCGAATTCATCGAGTAAATTCCTCATCCTCCTTATCATGTGTCTAACTACTTGTGCACTATGTTTTCCGGTAAACTTGCTAATACTTGTGCCTTGGGTCCCAAATACCAACTGCAGAAGTTCTTGCCATTATGAAAACTATCAACTACAGTAGCAATCAACTTTGACAAATACTAGCCATAATGGCTTCGTCAAAGTTTTTTGAGAAACTGGCTAGGCCATATCCAAACTCTCGCCTACCTGATCCTCTTCGATCAGTGATGAATCCCCCTTCTGTTAGGTTTTAGGTGTAATGCTAGAGCTTCCTTCTAAATATATCTATAGTCCTTGCTTTGAAATCTTTCCTTCTTTTGCGAACCTTACTCCATTTCTCATTATTTGCTAATCGGATCTCGTGTCGTTTTTGTTGAACTTCTCAATGATTGTTGCGATACTTACTCCCTCAAAATATGATCAGCTTCACTTAAGGAATGGATTGTGGGATAGCAGGAGTTCCTGCCACTTTTCTACTTTCTTCAATTGGTTAGCATGGAGGTTCCTCGACTATTGTGTTGGTGTCCACCTCTTACTTTTGTGGGTACCTTAACTGCTAAACCTTTTGGCGATTCTTCATAATATCTTGCTCCTAAGGTGTAATCCATTTGCTGTGGGAGATGGGAATGATGGTTTTGCTTTCCTGTTGAAGTTACAATATGAGGACTTCCCAGAAGGTCACCCATTATAATATTACTCTCGTTTGATCACGCTTAACTTCGGAATTCTGATGGAACCTAGTGCATTAGTGATGATCGCATTTAATTTGGCCCAAGTTATAGAGACTCTTCTAGCTGCCTCTAATTCCGACATCGTAACCTTGCCCCTCATGGGGCACGTTTCCAAATCCTGTTTGATCTTATATTGGTGTGTTGCCCGGTCTCGCTTAGGGTGCATTAGGTCTGTTGCACTTATGACCGGTGCCAAGGCAACCCTACTTGGTATTTCATACACAATCTTGTCTGCACCGTAATCTCATACTAGGTAGTTTTTCTCTGTTTAGTGGGCCAGCCAGAAATCCAAACATCCTTTTCCTACCTTGTTCCTACTGTGTTCTATTGTTACTGCAGAAACTTGTCTGTTTTCATTTGTCAAAGCCTACCTTGCTGTTGTTCCCTCAGTCTATCAGGGTTTGTTGCATACTTTAAATCTTCAGTACTCTCGCCTGAATCTGAATACATTCCTGATCAAGTTACTCCATCCATAACATATATAATGGTACCTAAAGGCAATTGTTCGACCTTGCCTTTCTTCTCTGAATAGCCTCATTCCTCTACTAATAGCATGTTGAAGATGATTCCATCATCCAGTTCCTATGGTGGCTGAGGTTGATAGAATTTGAACATGACTAAATTTTTCTAACATTCCTTTTATCCCTGAAAGGTAGGAAAATTACACTTGATTCGTATGTCATCTCTAGTCTGAAAGTGTTTCTACTTCAGGTTAATAGGAGATATATTATCTCTCTCTCTTGTTACACTTATAATTTCATCTGCTTTTCATATAGTGCATAGTAGTATCTCCATCTTGACTCAATGTACAGTTAGTTAGGTTTCTTTACAGTTTGCTCAACTGTTTCCCTTTCGAAGCCAAGATTCTACTTAGTACTCTTCCAATTTGCAATCACTACAAGGTTAGTTCCCTGTACCCTTGAGGGAGACGTCACTCTATTCTCTGGATGGGGACTTAAAAAGGTTTCCTGTGTACCTAATTGAAGCTTCTGCCCTTAGCTTCTTTCACTGATTCTCTGCTTCATTCATCCACTCTACAAGTTTCTTAATTAAAGATCAGGTCTTTATAATGTGGTATTATCACATTCCAAAATAAAAACCATTAACTGAATTTATTGGCAAGGTACCTCCGGGTTATGAAGAAAATAAGGACACTATCCATGCGACATAGGATAACCTCATCAGCGAGTAATCACCTTACTCCTGTCGAGTATTAAAGTTACAAGACCAGGTAGAAGAATCCCCTAGGTTCAAGCTAGAAAACATAGTCTGGATTGGGTCATCACAATAAAGCTGGAAACAAGCCCCATCAGGGTGAAGAAGATTCTTGCTCAGCTCGTCTCCAATTAAGATCCTGCCCTTGATGATGGAAAATCTTCGGCTACTCGGCAACACTTTACAAACAATCTTTTTCGGTATAACTATGTTTACTATGTCTATAGAAACCATCCAACATAATTCCCTTGATTGAATCCCCAATTCTCTGCACTCCTTGACTTGCTCAATTGTCTACCCCCTTATGCCATCGCTACTTTCTAGGAGTTTCGCCCCTTATAATTATGTTTAGAAAGTTCCTAATGAGCCTGCAGGGTGTTTTAGGCCTCTGCTTACACAAAACCTTATATTGAGGTGATCAGGCTCAACATTCAGTCAAGTGCAACAGATAGTCCACAACACTCACAGCAAGACTACCATGCAAAATCTTCTATGTCCTCGTCACGTGAGGACCTAAAGCATGGTTTATCTAGACTCTCAGAGCATGCTTTAGAAGAATAGTTAGTCCATCCATGGGCCTATACAGGACAAACTATTCCGATACTAATAAATGTAACAACCTCTATTAGATAAGCCATGCTCAAGTCATGGAGTTATATTAAAAGGTTGTCACTGTGCTAAAAAATCTTTAAAATATGGACAATATAATACATGGCCCTTGAACTACTCATTTTATTACTGACTAATAAATCTTTGATACATAGAGAATAAAATAACTACACTTTAAAAAAAACTGTAACTGACATAGTACACAGCATATACATTCGACTAGTCGTTATCTAGCTACAATAGTTTCCTGGTCTGGTTTATGCCCGATCCTTGCTCAATGGAAGGCTCAGTACTCCACCTCGCACTTGATTTCTAACTTGGGTGCTGGAATGTTTACGGAAAAGAAAAACATACAAGCAGGCAGTGAGAACCTAAGGTTCTCAGTAGGTAAACTCAAACCAATCTTACAACGTCATCATAAACATTCCAACCGCTTCGGTTTATTATGAAAATATGAGTACATATAAACAAATAGTGGTTCAATTTTAGGTTGAAAACACCTTAATCGAAGCGGGATATATTTTAACAGCCATTTGTCATTTCATATGATAGACATATAAATATGAATAGTATAATATGCTTCAACAAGAACCATAAAAGCAATATGACTTAATGGGAAAATTGAAGATGCACATAAAGATGCTTGTACTTGTCTGTATGCAAGTGCACTTGACTTAATTCATATCTTTCTCTAACTTGCAACTTGATGTTGCTCTTCTGTACTTGGTCCGCCGGAGGTGAATGGCCTCTCTTACCCCTGGGTAATAGCCTGCTTTTCAGGTCCGAGCTCGTACCTATACATGAGTGACGGGTTTACTTTCCCCGACCCTCACACCGGTCTATTCCCCTTAAATCTGGTCGAGGGCTAGCCCAAGTCTTAGACAGTACCGCTCTGGCCCACGCTAGCTAGGTCTATGTCATGCCTCGTGTGGTAGCTTGGTACGTCTTTCTTGCAAGCTCTTATTATCTTTTCCTTTTCATATCTTGTCATGCATGCGGACGCTTGGTGCATTCATGAGTATGTCTCACACCTTATATATCATATCATGTTCTAAATGTATACTTGCATGCATGATGTACATGAATATGACATGTAAATGTAAATATATTCAGAGTATAAGCACCCATAGCATAAGTTCTCATAAATTCTTGTCGAAAATTCGGTAGCATAACGGATCGAGTTTACTTCCCCATGAATAGTGCCATACAATCAGTACAATCTTTCAAACTTGCAATTCAATATGGATCAGCAATTATATAGATATTCATAGCATCATTCATCAAGTTCAATTCAAGCATCTATGAGGTTTTCAATTTACTCCCGCCTATTCTGCCCAATTTTATTATAATTCACTCTTTGCCCAATTCAACTCATCTAAGTCGAAATTTTGGATATGTCATAGTCTTATGTGTCTAGTTTCCAATCCTTTTGGTCCCATCTCATTTTGATTTGTATAACTCAAGTTATTAGCAATTTATTTCAGACTGCCTTGTTCTTAGCTAGAATTGTACCTTTTAAGTTAAAATTCAATAAAAATAGAAATCTAGATGAAATCATTCGAAATTTATATCAAATGAAAGGTAACAGGACAAACTTTTAAATGAATTAAGTTTCATGTCATTTACAAGAGTGTATTTTGAGCTATCAATCCCAAAACTTGACCCTTCTGGACTACACTATCTCAGCCCGATTTAAACTTAAGTCAACTTCACTAGTGTGCTCGGAACATAAGGCAACGAATCTGGTTTTTGAAATTTTTGTGAGATGTTCCCTTACATGTTAGCTTTCAAACAACCTTGGGGTCACTCAATTTGGAGTTGTGTAGTATGAGCTATACCCTTCTCAACTCATACTGCCCGGATAAGAATCCAGATTTCTAGATCAAACTTCAAAAATTCATAACTAATTCTATACTAATCTAGTGGCCTTATATTTTATATGTATGGAAAGCCCTGAATGTCTAATTTCATATAAAAATAGATTCATCAACTTCAAACAGCTGTAGACGGACCCGTACACTCCGTCGTACGGACTATCGAGGGGAAAACCCTAACAGCTTCTTGAGTTCTTCTTGAATTCATGTTTTCCTTAAATTAATCCACCCAATCTTCAATTCAAACTCACATATACAACTTAAACCAGCCTTAATTCATCATCATCACTCAAGATAACATCAGAATCATACAAGAAGGAGGGAAGAAAGTGGAGGTCCAATCAGCCCAATTCAAAGGAAACAAGAAAAGAAGTTGGAATTCCTACCTTGGTGCTGTGAAATCTTGGTGGAACTTGATCTTGGAGTGAAGTTGATGGTTGGAGCTTGAGTTTGGGGATGCGAGGAAGTGGAAGCAGATGAAGGAAAGTGGGAAAATGAGGCTGGTTGTGCGGAGGCCAAAAATGATGAGAAGGGAAGGAAGGAAAAGGTAGAGATATTTGGAAGCTAGATGCATGTGATTGGTGGATTTCACTCCTTCTCCAATTCAGCTTGGCTTCCCATCATCAAGGGCTGATCAAGGCACCACTTGAGGGGGTTGCTTGGCTAAATCTTAGCCATTCATCCTAGGGTTTTCATAGTATAATTTCTATTAGTTCGGTTCTGACAATTCAAAGTACCGAAATCTTACCGATTTCCCTTCAATTGGTAAATTGGTTTTGGAAAAATCCTATGATGTTTTCTATGCTTTCAATCTAATTCTCTCATATCTAATTTCTCTAAATGATACTTAATTGGCTCTAAGTAAAAATTTAATTGAATACTAATTAATCTTAAGTAGTTGATAAAACCGAACAACTAGGCGAGAAAGATAAAAATTTGATGAAGGTAAGGCCAAGTTTTTCCACTATCTTGAGCAACACTTGGCACCACTCATATGTGGTAGAGTGGCTGAATTTCAGTCACTTAAGTGAGGGATTCCAATAGAAAATTCTACTGGTTCGGTTCTGGGGGTTTAAAATCCTGAATCTTCTCTGATTTTCTTCAAATCAGCAAAACTTTACTAAATGACTCTAACAAAAATTCTATATCTCTATTCTAATTGTTCCTAAGCCTAATCCTCCTAATTAATATCTAAGTAACTCCTAATTAACCTTACTTAGTTAATAAGATTGAATAAATTGCTTGTTAACGTGAAATAATCGTTTTTTGCAAATTCGGAGTTTTTCTATTTTCTATTTTTCATAGCTAATGGCATTTTCATAATTTTGAGCAAGTCCAGGGGCATCCCACGTCATTTCACACCAGACTACTTCCATGGCCCAATCAACAGAGATTTAAACTTCTACGGTTTCACCACATGATTCTGCTCCGCTTAAAACCCCATTCTGCTAATTCTACAAATATGGGGATATAAAAGTCATTTTATGAAAAGTTCTAGGGTTATTGTGGAAATAATTCTTTAGGGTCAAAATAAAATTTCTAAAAATCTTGGGCATTTCTGTAATTAACAAAAGTTTATAGGGGCACTTTTATCATTTCCTAATTTTTAACATATGGCAGTGCCGTATTTTCAACGGCAGTGTTACACTACCCTATGATTCCAAGTGTGAGGATCGTCATGGCATAGCGCTGCCTGATAAATTCTCACACTGCCTAAGGAGAATAATTCAAAGTTTCCATAACGTTCCGATTACTAAAGTGGGGATGTTACAACACCATCGGTTGTTCATCGCACCTCTAGGGATGGAACGGGAGCCACACTGCTACTGTCACACAATCGCTTGAGCCACCATCGCCAGCCAACACTAGCCGTCCACCACTACTGAATCTTAGGTGTGTAGATGTTAGTTCCTGCTATTGCTGTGTCGCGGCGGTCCTTCCATGTGAGTTTTGCTTTTGCCACTACTTGATCTTGCGAGAAGAAGAAAGAAGAAGTAGGCATGGGTTAGGTGACCCATTTTTAAACCATTTGGCCCAACTAATTTTTTTTTTAAAAGAAAAGGGGTTGGAAAATAGGAAGAAGAAGGAAATTAAAGGGATTTATATTTCTTTCTTTTAATAAAATTTATAGTCATAAAATACTAGTTTAAAATTCTTTAAATTATAGGATTTGAAATATTTTGTGATTACTAAATTTAATTTGAATTCTATAAGAATTATAAAATTGAATATGTCCATTTATAGTTATTGAGTCTCATTGTTGTGTTGTTTAAAAATGTTTGAAAAATTGAAGTTGAATTAAAAATTAATTATTTGGGCAATTATTTATCCCTATTAAGAGCTCTGTTGGTCATGTGAGTTTCTTTACCACAGTGGATTACTTGCAAAACTGATGGAGTTACTTGTTTATTTGTTTGGGATATTTGGTCACTTGGGTTGGTTATGAGTTGGCTCACCCATAAGTAGTTAGCTCATTAATTGATCCTGATGTGGCATGTTTTATCACCTAGTTAGTTGTAGATTGACTCGCCCACAGGTGGTTAGTTCATTGATTAATTTGGTGTGACATGGTACTTGGGATGACTTTAACAATAAAATCTTTCTGCCTACAGGTGTTTGATTTTTGTAACTATTGTTTTATATAGCATATTCTCCACCCACATGTGAGTTTGTATTACATGTTGAGTCCCTATTTATGGTAATGAATATTACTATTGATTGCCCATGTAAATAATCAACTGCTTAATATTTTTTTAAGCTCCAGTGAATTTTTTCATGCATAACACTAAGAACCAAATTGAGCTCTTAACTTGAATTGTTATAAAAGGAAATTTACCAAGACAAATATCTGATTACCTTTTGGTAATTGTTGATATTATTTTATAGAACCAACCTTGTGAGAAAATTAAACATTCTTCTTATTTTGAGTTTGATTTTCTAAGCTGCGATTTGTTTAAATATGTTTCTATCATTGCAAAAATTTTAAAATTTTTAAGATAGAAGGACAAAATTAATGAGCCAGAAAAATCAAAATTGTTAAGTTGGTATGGCAAACTTCTCTAAAATAGGCATGGTGATAATAGATAATCTAAGGGATCTCTTGCTAAATATCTTGTGGATTAGAGGGATTATTTTCCAATTTAGCATGCTAGGGACTTTGAATAAAATGAGATAGTTGAATAAAGAAATTTTATCTTGTATTAAGTCATATTAACTTACTTGAATCCCATTGAAAAGAAACCTTAAAACAATTGTTTATATCTTAAATAAAATACTCACCCAAAATACTATTTAAACTGTTTGAGGGTTATAAATTTAGCCTCAATCATACTTTGTACATGTGGTCAAATCACTGAGTTGAAAGCTTGTGATCCCATTATCCCAAGAAAAATTCTAAGGCCACCTGTTATCCCATGAACATTGAAGGTTACAAACCTTGTGGTCATAACCATGGAGCAAAGATAGTTGTACATAGATTTACTGAGTTCTTGAGAAGGACATGGGTAGCTTTGACATCTTTTTTTGGTAATGATTAAAGGCATGAACAATTTGTTTGAGTAGCAATGGGATATGGAGGCTTATGGAAGCTCTTGGTGGTTATAAGCCTATTGGTGCAAATGGGTGTTTGAGATGAAGACTCCAATGAAAGTGTGGAGTGGTTTAAAGTAGGTGTTGTGGCTGAAAGTTTCCTTGAAAACGACATGACTATTAGTATGTGCGACTGTGTAACAGTCGAGGGGAAGAGGGTTAGATTTTCAAGTGTCATGATAAAGTCCCACATTAGTTAGGAATTAACGGACTAAGGACTATATAAGTGGAAAACCTCACCGATTCATTGCCAAAAGGTTTTAGGTTGACATGTGGTGTTGGACTTGCTATTGTGGTTTTTTGGTTAGCCCAATGCTTGAAATCTCTTAGGATTTTGATTTTTCCCTAACTGTCTTAACAAGTGATATTAGAACCAATGTTTAGTTGGGCTGAGTATTTTGATACAAACATATAGTATTTGGTTGCAATTTGGGTTTAGTCCTAACCCATATAAAATTTACCATAGTTTCTTGTGAATACATGAAAAGGCCCTCTTTAAAGGAGAATGTACTAATGTTGGGATTTACACTTGAGAAGGAGAGTTGTAATAGTCATGGTTAATTTGCATTATTTTATGCACGAAGTAAAGGCAATTAAGCCTAATATTCAACTTAGTTAAATGAATTCATTTATACTATAATTTCTGCTATATGGTATAATGTTCTATTTCTCTTGATAAAATTCTTTTATGAGAATGTTATGATAATTATTAATTATCATTGCTTTTATTGGACTTAGTTATTTGTTAAGTTCATGGAGAAGGAGAGTTCTATCATTATCAAAACAAAATTTTAGAAAGCATGAATAAATAATTGTTATGACCGATGAATTAGTTAGAAGTAGTAAATGGTGGCCTGCATGATAGTCTATTTATTAAGCTGATAAAATAATTCACACAAATTTTATGTGCTCTCTACCTTGGTTTAACTGACCTATCAGCTCTTTATGTTATCCAAATTGTAGTCTAATTTTAATTATTCTAGTTTGCACAATATATTTGAAAGTTCATTTTTGTGCAAATTAGTGTTCATTACTTGAGTGGTGTGACTTTATGAAGTGTTTTATGGTATGTTTTTTAAGAAATATGTTTTAAGGAAATTCATGTACGAAAGTTGAAAATGACTTAAGGGACTGGATTGTCATCCCTATTTTGGAGCCCACTTATGGATATGGATGTTTTTCATCATAGCGATTCATTCATGAAGTTATGGAGCTACCTGTTAATTTGGGGATGATTTTGTTGCTTAGACCAATTAGTGCACTGACTTATCCATAGGTGGTGTTATTCAAGAGTTGGCTAATAGCTGAAAATTTTGGGATTATTTGATAGATAAAATTATTCTGCTCATAGGTGTTGAATTTTCTAAGACTATTGTGTATGGTATATTCACCGTCCACAGACGAGTTTATACTCATTTTTAAATTTCTATTGTGGTGACAGTTGTCAATGATGTTGTCTATTGGATTAACCGAAGGTTGATTGTGTTTATTTTCAACTGCATATCTTATTTTCCTTTAATAAAGTAATTAGACTATAATGTTGCAATCTTTGAATGGGTTCTTAAAATGATGGAAATTGTATGTAGCAATGGTATTTGGGCATGATGGATGTGTAAATTTATCCATGAAATTATTCTTGAATTTGTATTTAAGTAGATTTTCTTCTTGAAGAAAATGTTAATTATTTTAATGAGTGGGAGCTATAGTATGTGTTGTGCATTCTACCCACAGGTGATTATACAATCATATGCTTAACTTCCCAAGAAAGATATGAATATGCCCAATTAATTATTATTTTTAATAGATAATTGCATAAGGTTGGTGGGAGCCAGTTGTTTGGTTCTATTTGCATACTATATATGATTTCCAAAGTCCTTGACAGTCAAAGTTGTAATGACTATATTAGTACTGAGTAAATGCTTGCTGACCCTCTAACTAAGGGACTTAGGCCCATATAGTGAAACATGTTGAGAATATAAGTCTTGTGAGGCCTTTTGATGTACATGGTTAGTGGGAATTATTTTATTCATTATTCATGTAGTTTGGATTTTGGACTCATGCGCATGTTATGAAATTATTTTTGGTACCATTGATTTGCTTATATCTCGAGATGTGAATATTTTCTTCGCAAAATATTCGTCTTTCATGAGAAAGATGCTGTTACCTTGTGGAATGGTGTGTCATTAGAAATGTGTGATCTTTTTCTAGGAGATTGGTTGTGTTTTCTTGGGAAGACACAATGAGGATCCATATAGAGTAACATGGAAAGGATCACGTATTTTGCTAAAATGTGTATATTACAGCTTGCGCACTCATGTTTATGGATCATTATTGATAAGGTTATTTGGTTATGTGGTCATGGATGAAGTATACTCTTTATAGTTTATCATTCATTTATGGCTCTTAGATGGCAGCTTTGTTTACTAGAGTGATTTGGTTTTGTGGTGACTATTTTTCAAGCTATGTTTTGTGGCCATAGTTATTCAACCTGAGAGTCATTTTAAAAAAAAAATATCTTAAAACTAATAACACCCAATCAATTTTGCCCAAGTAGGAGAATATTAGAATTTTTTTGAATATTGGCCTTCTATTGATTGGTAGACTTTTATTTATTAAAATAGGTTGAATGGATAGCCTAATGCTTCCCTGGAGACCCTTGTTATTATGTGATCCATTATGGGTTTGCGATTCACCAAGCATCATTGGGTTTTGGCTCAATAATGAGTGTGCTGGAAGGTGTAAAGTGCCCTGTGTAAGATGCTCAATTTCCTGTCGTGCTAAATTAACTTCGTAACCCTGACCAATTAGGCACTTAATGAGAAATTATGAGATTAATGCTTACTTAAGGGATTAACGGAGTGATTATGAGCTAATTATGTGGAGAAAAGTCAAGAAAATGCTTAATTGAGATTAGATAATCTCTAATTAAGCAAGTCAAACCCTTAATAGCTTAATTAAGCACTAATCACATATAATTAACTTAACCAAGTTTAATTAAGAATAATTAAGCTTAATTACAAGTTTCGTTCTTAATCTTGTTCTTATCTGTTAATCACTAATTCTTGCTTCATCAAGTTGATTAAGTTGCAAAAGCACTTAATCACATTATTAAAATTGAAATTTACTCAGCTGGACCATAAGGCATTAATGACATCATTAAAGTGAAAAAGTAGAAGACAATATTGCTTTATGTAAGAAAAGCATTAGGGTTTGTTTAAAGTAAACCCCTTAATTAACCATTTTGTCCCTTTAATTACAACAAAAGAAAAATATCTCCTTCCCCCTAAATGAAAGAAGTCTGCGACCAAACACACAAAAATGCACACACTCACTTCATATTTTTCAAAGTCACAATATCTCTCTAACCTTCTCTTTTCCAAGAGGCTTCCACCTTCTTCTTCTTCTCCTTCATCTTCTTTTTCCTTTCTCCACCACCACCATAACCAAAAACTCTCACCAAGCCCTTCAAAGATCAAATCTTTTGGTCTTTGGAGTCAAGCTCTACACACTATAACCTCCATTTTTATAAGATCTCAAGAGCTCTCATCTTCACCAAGCCAAACCACTACCATTATCCACTAAGGAAGAGTCTTCATCTTCTTCTTCTCTTGCTAGGACACCACCTTTCACTCTAGATAGTGATCTCTACTTTTCTCTTTTGTTTTCTCAAGAAAGCTTGAAGTTTGGTTTCTTCCATGACCAAGATCTTCAAGTGAAAGCTTGAGAAAGACTATCATGCTCTTCATGAGCAAAAGTTTCCGTTTTTAGCAAAAAGTGTTCATACTCTTCTTTATGAGATGTTCCTGGTTATTTGGAAGTTTGTTTCTTGAATGCCTCTAAGTTTCTATTCTTCCTTCTTGATGCATGAGATCTTGATGTTTCTTGCAAGTTGTTTGAAAAAGAATGATGTTCTTGGTGGTATTTTGTTTAAAGTTTGTAACTTTTCTTATGATAAGCTTATAATTACAGAAGTTTCATCTTTACATATTTTTCATGATTTGATAAGACCATGAACATCCTAAAAGCTTACAACTTTAAAGAGTTTGCTTCTTGATACTTAAAAAGTGGCGCTATTTTTATGGGTTTCATAAGGCTTCATTTTGTTCTTCTTGAAGACAAGAATATGTGTAAAAGGCTAAACTTTTTGGAACATGAAGCTTTTTAAGTCATAAAAATGAGAACTTGTCACTTTATGTTTTAAAGATTGAATCTTGAAGACAAGACATTTTTATAAAGTCTCAAATTTTAATCAAGAATGTAACTTTTAAGTCATACAGCTATAGATTTGCACTTTAATCTTATAAAGGTTGAACCTTGAGATGAAAATGTTAAGTATAGTTCTAAGCTTTCTTCAACTATGTCACTTTTTAATCATAAAAGTGTAGAGTAGCAACTTCTAATTTATAAAGTTTGTATCTTGAGTCAAATTAATGTATAAAGTGTCAAATTTCATAAAGAACAAGACTTTCCAACTTTAAAGTTAGTGTCTTGTATTATTATTTCATAAAATAGGAATCTTAGACTTTAAGACAACTTTTAAGTCATAAAGTTGAGGTCTTGAGAGTCTTAGAATAATTAAAAGTGCTAACTTTTATAAAGAACAAGACTTTTTAGTTCTAAACTTAATATCTTGCATCATGATTTCATAAAGAATGAGTCTTTAAGACAAGAGCATAATTTTAGAGGCACATACTTTCTTAAAGAATGAAACTTTATAAATACTTTATAAAGAATGATAACTTTTATAACATTTAAGGTAAGATCTTGTTATGTAATGATAAAAACTTGAAACTTTGCAATACAAATAAGTTAAAAATCACCCTTGGTGATTAGTGAACATGGTGTTGTTGGGTTTATGAGTATAGTTATGTATTGTCATGACCCAAGGATGAGAGGGATCTCGAACTCATTGGGAATAGAAATATGATTAAGGCCTTTGAGCATACCATGAACCTAGGAATCACTAAGTGCGCTATCTCAAGGAAAGGAAATAATTATCAAACTCAGTTAATTTGAACAAGTGTTCCATAAGGTATGTACACAAGTAAAGAATAATTTCACATAACGACTAAGTAACTAAAAGGCTACATACACATTTATTTTAATTATGTAATTCTCTCATAGGTAACCACGAGAAATCATATGATGGCTCATAAGACTTTTTACAAAGAATAACACAACCATAAACACCTTTTAGGTTATGAATGTATGATGCCATTAGGCATGATATATGGCAAGTTTGATTGAGCATTATCCCATGATTGAATGATTGATATGATAAATGAGAATGGATATAGTTGATTGTTGGTTGGAATTTCATGATTGGGATTTTGGAGAAGCTCCAGTTTAGCCGTCATACTGCCGAATTTCCATCAAAATTATGGACTTAGTCATACTATTGCATGTTTGCATGTGTCTTATTAATTGTAATATCCTCAATTTCTTGTCGTGTTAAATTAACTCAATACCCCTGAGTAATTAGGCATTTAATAAGAAATTACTAGATTAAGGCTTAATTAAGGGATTAACGAAGAGTTTATGAGTTAACTAGGATGAGAAAAGTCAAGAGAATGCTTAATCGAGATTAGATGATCTCTAATTAAGCAAGTCAGAGCCTTTATAGCTTAATTAAGCACTAATCGCCCTTAATTAGCTTAATCAGAAGATTAATTTTTGTTAATCATGTTCTTATATGTTAGTTACTAATCCTTGCTTAATCATCTTAATTAAGTTGTATGAGCACTTAATCACATGATTAAATTCAAATTTAGTCAATTAGATAATAAAGTAAAGAGTGATGTCATAAAAGCATAAAGCAAAATGTAACATCCTACTAATACCATACTATGCTTAAGTCATTTTATGGTATTACTAGTTGTTACTCTTATCTAACGGAAGTTCTTATATTTGAAATTAGCGTAATATACAAAAATAGCATATAATTTTTTTCTTGTAAAACATTTATGCTTGAAAACTGAGTCTTTAAGCGCTTCCCTACTCGTATATATATGAACATCGTTCTTCATATCGCTGAGTTACTAATAAGACATATGACAAAATGGAAGCAACATAACACAATAAATTAAGCCAAGAATGTAATCATAAATAATCAGGGTCATCATTACATTCAATAAGTATCACATATATAATAGGTCAAATTAAGTAGCATGACTTCCTACATGCTCTTAATTACACATAAACTACCCAACTAGGGCTCTTAAGGAAATAAGAATACTATGCCACTATCTCGATCCTCCTTAGCTAGATGAAGAAATATGGCAGCTCCTCGTCTTATCCTATCAGGTACAGTCAAAAGTGCTACCATGGATGCTATCAACTCCATCTAAAGACGACACGGAAACATAGAAGTGAGAAATACAAGATTTCTCAGTAGGATCGTGACTAGACAAACATTGTGTCATCGTCATCGTCCCAGCCACTTCAGGTTTAATTATAAAAATAGTGGATAGATATAAGTTCAATTTTAATGATTTTGAAAACTTAAACCCCGAAGCGGTTGCTTTTAAACTTAACATCATAACTAAACATACATACTAAAGCATAGAATAAACATTCATAATGCAAACGGACAATATAAATACATGCACAGACATGCATCATCATAGACTTAACCATGGTTATACTTACTTTCGTTTTTAGCACGTGCTTAACATTCTTTACTTTCCTTTGAAATAGACTGCTTTTGGACATGAGCTCATTCTGTGATCGTCGTCACACAGTACTAACCAAATCAGACTAAACTGATATTGGTTACCCCTAAGCTGGAGGGTCCTCCATGTCACCTTTGCCTCCCTCATAGAGCTTCCTTGTGGATTGTTGTCTCTTACTTCCCAGAAGCGATCGAAGGGTCATGTCACATTCTTTCGTTTCTTATCATTATACTTTACATGCATAGTTCTTCTTTGACTAGACACATGCAATGATATGACTAAGTCCATACTTTTGACGGAAATTCGACAGCATAACGGCTAGACCAGAGCTTCCCTAAAATGCCAATCACCAACTTTCAACCAATAGTTCATCATATCCGTATCATATCATCATACTCATCATTCAATCATGAGAAAAAGCTCAAGGAAACTTGTCATTCATCATGCCGAATCACATCATACATTATACCCTAAAGGGGGTTCAGAGTTGTGTTATTCTTTATGAAGAATATTATGAATCATCACATGATTTCTCATGGTTACCCATGGGAGAATCACATATTTAAGATGTATGTATGTGGTCTTTTAGTTACTTAGTTTTCATATGAAATTATCCTTTATTTGAGTTCACGTCTTATGGAACACTTGTTCAATTTAATTAAGTTAAATGATTATTTTCTTTCCTAGAGATAGTGCACTTAGCAATTCCTAGGTTCATGGTATGCTCAAAGGCCCTAATCTACTTTTGTTCCCAAGGAGTTAAAGATCTCTCTAATTCTAGGGTCATGACAATGCATAACCACATCGTAAACCCAACAACACCATGTTCACTAAACACCAAGGGTGATTTTTAACTTAAGCAAGTTACAAAGTTTCAAGATTTTATTACTAACATAACAAGATCTTACCTTAAGTATTATAAAAGTTATTATTCTTTATAAAGTAGTCATAAAGTTTTATTCTTTATGAAAGTAAGTGCCTTTAAGATTAAGCTCTTATCTTAAAGATTAGATCTTCATGAAATAATGATACAAGTTACAAGTTTTTTAACTAAAAAGTCTTGTTCTTTGTGAAAGTTGACTTTTTTAATTATTCTAAGACCACCAAGGTCTCAACTTTATGATTTAAAGTTGTCTCTATATTAAAAAGGTTCCTACTTTATCAACTAGTGATATAAGACATTAGCTCTAAAGTTATAAAGTCTTGATCTTTATAAAAGTTAGCATTTCCATGATCCAAAAGTGACCTTTTTGATTTCAAGTTTCAAACTTTATGAAAGGATTTGCTTCCAAGGATCAATTTTTGAAACATAAAGTGACAAGACATCATTTTTTTTTAACTCAAAAAGGCTTATTATTCTAAAAAGCTTAGACTTTGACATGTAGTCTTGTCTTCAAAACAAAACAAAATAAGACTTTTATGAAGGCACTAAACTTGTGCCACTTTTTATGCTTTAAGAAGCAAACTTTTTAAAGTTTTAAGCTTTTAGCATGTTCATAGTCTTATCAAATCATGAAAAGTATGTAAGATGAAACTTTTCTAATCATAAACTCATCATAAGAAAAAGAACAACTTTAAGCAAGACACTACCAAGAATATCAAGAACATTCAAAAAGAAGAACATAAATATTTTTTTCCAAAAGTAGAAATATCAAGAACACTTGAAGAACAACAAGAATATATTTTTGCAAAAGTAAAAACATCAAGAACACTTGAAGAACAGCAATTACATATTTTACCAAAAATGGAAACTTTTGCTCATGAGGAGCATGAAGGATCTTCTCAAGTTTTCACTTAAAGATCTTGGTCATGAAAAGAACCAAGCTTCAAATTTTCTTGAGCAAACAAAATAAAAATATGAAGATCACTACCTTTCTCAAAAATGGTGCAAAAACTAGAGAAGAAAAAGAAGATGATGGTGGTTCCTTTCCTTGAAGATGGTGGTAGTTTGGCTTGGTGGAAGGAGAAGCTCTTGAGATCTTTTGAAAATGGAGATTGTAGTGTTTACATCTTGTCTCCAAAGACCCAAAGATGAGGTCCTTGAAGGGCTAAGTAAAGAAGGTTTGGTTATGGAGATGGAGAATGATGAAGGAGATGAAGAAGAAGAAAGGATATAGAGAGATGTGAGAGGATTTGAGAGACTTAGAGAGAGAGTGAAGAGTCACAAAATAAAATAAAAAAAATATACATGAAGGGGGAGAGGAGGCCGTAGCCTTCATGTGGGCATGGGGAGGATATTTTCTTTAATTTGTTGTAATTAAGGAATAAAATGGTTAATTAAAGGGTTTACTTTAGACAAGATCTAATGCTTTTCTTACATAAAGCAATATTGTCTTATACTTTTTCACTTTAGTGATGTCACCAATTCTTTATTGTCTAGTTAACTAAATTTGAATTTAATCATGTGATTAAGTGCTCTTGCAATTTAATTAGCATGATTAAGCAATGATTAGTGATTAACACACAAGAACATGATTAATAAAAATTAATCTTGTGATTAAGCTTAATTAACTTTAATTAAACTCGATTAAGCTAACTAAGGGCGATTAGTGCTTAACTAAGCTATAAAGGCTTTGACTTGCTTAATTAGAGATTATCTAATCTCGATTAAGCATTCTCCTGACTTTTCTCATCCGAGTTAACTCCTAAACGCTTCGTTAACCCCTAATTAAGCTTAATCTCATTATTTCTCGTTAAGTGCCTAATTAGTCAGGGTTACTGAGGTAATTTAGCACAACAAGAAATTGAGGATGTTACACATAAGACAAGATGCTTTATGTAAGAGTTAGTGCATGCTTTGTTCCCCCATCATCCATTTTGTCCCCTTAAACCTTAATTAACACAAAATTAAGAAAATATCTCCCTCCTTCCCTTTTATGTTGTATGCCATTTTCTCTCTCTATAGCCTCATCCATTTTCATTTTCACACTTTTATTCTCTTTCTAAGTTTCCTTTGCTCCAACTTCTCTCTAATTCTCTCCTCTTCTTCTTCATCTTCTTCACCACCACCCAAAACCTCTCATTTAGCCCTTCAAGGACCTCATCTTTGGGTCTTTGGAGATAAGATCAAAACACTAGAACCTCCATTTTCACAAGATCTCAAGAGCTTCTCCTTCCACCAAGCTAAACGGCCACCATCATCACCAAGAGGAGCCATCATCTTCTTCTTCTCCTTCCTTGTTGTAGCGCCATTTTGATAAGGAGGTAGTGATCTTCATCTTTTTCATTTTGTTTGCTCAAGAGAGCTTGGAGCTTGGTTCTTTCATGACTAAGATCTCTAAATGAAAACTTGAGAAAATCCTTCATGCTCTTCAAGAGTAAAATTTTTCACTTTTGGCAAAATATGTTCTTATTGTTCTTCAAGTGTTCTTGACGTTTCTACTTTTGAAAAAATATGTTTTTGTTGTTCTTCAAGTGTTCTTGATGTTTCTACTTTTGGAAAAATATGTTCTTGCTGTTCTTCAAGTGTTCTTGATATTTTCCCTTTTGGCAAAATATGCTCTTGATGTTCTTCAAGTGTTCTTAACATTTCTACTTTTGGAAAATATGTTTTTATTATTGAGTGTTCTTGATGGTATCTTGTTTAAAGTTGTTCCTTTTCTTATGATGAGTTGATGGTTACAAAAGCTTCATCTTTTTATGTTTTTCATGATTAGATAAGACGATGCACATCTTAAAAGCTTAAAACTTTAAAAAGTTTGCTTCTTGATTCCTTAAAAGTGGCGCAACTTTTAAGCTTCCACAAAGTTTTATTTTGTTTTATTTTGAAGGCAAGAATACATGTAAAAGTCTAAGCTTTTTGGTATAATAAGCCTTTTTGAGTTAGAAAATGATATCTTGTCACTTTATGTCTTAGAAATCAAATCGTAAAGAAAAGACTTTTCATAAAGTTTCAAACTTTAATCAAGAATAAGACCTTTAAGTCATAAAACTGTTGTTTTGTAATATTTAATTCATAAAGTTTAGATTTTGAACCAAAACAACGCTAAAAGATGTTAACTTTTATAAAGATCAAGACTTTTTAACCTTGAAAGTTAATTTTTCATATCACTAGTTAATAAAGTATGAACCTTTCTAATGTAGAGACAACTTTAAGTTATAAAGTTGAGACCTTGATGGTCTTAGAATAATTAAGTAAGTCAACTTTCATAAAGAACAAGACTTTTTAGTTAAAAAGCTAGTAACTTGTATCATTATTTCATAAAGATCTAATATTTAAGATAAGAGCTCAATGTTAAAGGCACTTACTTTCTTAAAGAGTAAAACTTTATGACTGCTTTAAAAGAATGATAACTTTTATAATATTTAATATAAGATCTTGTTAGGTTAGTGATAAAAGCTTGAAACTTTGTAAATCACTCTTGGTGTTTAGTGAACATGATGTTGTTGGGTTCAAGATGTGGTTATGCATTGTTATGACCTAATTATTAGAGGGATCTCGAACTCCTTGGGAACAGAAGTATGATTAGGGCCTCTGAGTATACCATGAACCTAGGATTCACTAAGTGCAATATCTCAAGGAAAGGAAACAATCACTTAACTTAATTAATTTGAACAAGTGTTCCATAAGACATGAACTCAAGTAAAGAATAATTTCATATGAGAACTAAGTAATTAAAAGACCCCACACATATATCTTTACTATGTGATTCTCTCATGAGTAACTGCGAGAAATCATGTGATGATTCATAAGATTTTTCACAAAGATTAACACAACTATAAACCCCTTTAGAGTATGAATGTATGATGCCATTCAACATGATGAAAGACAAGTTTGATTGAGCTCTGTCTCATGATTGAATGATAAGTATGATGATATAATATAGATATATGAACTATTAGTTGAAAGTTGATGATTGGCATTTTAGGGAAGCTCCGGTCTATCCATTATGCTGCCGGATTTTAGTCAAAATTATGGACTTAGTCATATCATTGCACGTGTCTAGTCAAAGAAGAACTATGCACGTAAAGTATAATGATAAGAAATGAAAGAATGGACATGACCCCTTGATCGCTTCAGGGAAGTGAAAGACAGCAATCCACAAGGAACCTCTATAAGGGAGGCAAGGGTGACATCGAGGACCCTCCAACTTAGAGGTAATCAATATCGGCTTAATCTGATTTGGTTGGTACTGTGTGACGATGGTCACGGAATGAGCTCATGTCCAAAAGTAGTCTATTTCAAAGGAAAAGTAAAAGAATGTTAAGCACGTGCTAAAAACGAAAGTCAAAGTAGGACCATGGTCAAGTTAATGAGTTGCATAGTCATGCATTTTGTTATATCCCTTATGTTCATTATAAATGTTTATTATGTATATTAGCATGTATGCCTATATATGACACTATGGATATGATGATAAAGTTAAAAGTGACCCGCTTCGGGATTTGCATTTTCTGAAACTATTAAAATTGAATTGATATCCCTTATTTTTATATTAAACCCGAAGTGGCTGGACGATGACGATGACATCATGTTTGTCTAGTCGTGATCCTACTGAGAAATTTTGTATTTCTCACTCCTAAATTTTCGTGTTGTCTTCAGAGGATGCCGGCATCAGGCGCGATGGTGATTTTTGTTGAGTTCCTAGTGATGCATTGGCACTTTGACCTGGTGCTAAATGCGTCCGTGGTGACCGCTCAGGCAGCGATGTGGGTCTACATGTTCCATAGCCACCAATTCCGTGCACTCATGATGAGTCCATTTTTCCGTCCTCAAGAGCCATTCGAGGACATCACCATAGATGACGTTCGCTTGCCTTTCCATCCTTCGAGGTACCCTACTGACAGAGATTCCAACTCGAACACATGCCTGACACCAACAGTTTCGTTGGATTTCAATCCTTTGGAACCGTCCTATCCGAGCTAGCACATGGAGATGAACAGACCCATTTGAGCCTTCCTTCCCATCTGTGATCCGCCTGTCATCCGATTCATCTTCTTCTTCAGCAGCCCCTCGTCACACTCCACCCCCGATTCGCGGTCGCAAGTTTATTTGTACTCGTGCCGTGCCTTGTGGGTGCGGCCGTGCTCGAGGAGGAGGACGGGGTGATGTTTCTTCCAGAGGATTTGGGAATGGCTACCTCTTGCCAAATGAGCAAGGTGTTGGTTTGCATGCAAAACTGAGCATAAGGATAGCCCCTTTTTGGTTGTAGCAAGGGTTATCATTTTCATTCGACATGTATGGGCGGATTGGGATTTCTTATGTATTTCCTTCTATCATGTATTTTGTTAGGATATTCTGTAGGACCGACAGCAAGTATTGGACCCATTATTATTTTTGTGTATGATTTCTGCTATTACTACTATTATATTAACTATGGGATGGCTATGGAATGATATCTAAGATTTTGGTTATTCTCATTACTTCTATTTATGTTAGTGCGCTATATGAATGAGATAGCGACGTTTGTATTACACATTCACGATGTGCTCATGGCTCTCGATTTCAAAAACGGTTTATTCGTTATTGTTAAAAAAAAAAAAATTACCTGTATCTTTGTTAAAAAGTAATTTCTAAAAGGTAATGTTAGTTTCGCGAGCAAAAGCAACAACTAGTAATTCCACAATATGACTTAAGCATAGAATGGTACTATTAGGGTGTTACAATTAAGGGAAAGACAACTATCAACCAAAATGCATCATTCATCCTTTGTACATCCATACAAGTGTTAACTAGCTAAAGATCAATAGGTCTTTTTTTAAGCATGTAATGTAAAGCCAAGGTTGAGGAATGATGAGAAGTCTTTTAGGCTTTGAGTTTACCCTCAACTTAAGGAACCCTTACTTCTATCCATTCTCCTTGGGTTACCCCCAGTTTAGTTGCTTTACAACTCTCATGCTTTTTTTTTCATTGAACCTTTGGCTTATTATTCTTTTCTCCCCCTTTTTTTTTCTTCTTTTCTTTTCTTTCTCTTTTTCTCTTCTTTTTTTTTTATTTTGTTGTAATCCTTTCCAATAAATTTTGAAAAGCATGAGGTTGTGATAGTGGAAATCATACCCTATTCAAATGGATAAAAGTTTAGGCTTGAGGGCAATTAAGAGATCAAAGTATGATAAAAAGGAAAACACATTAGGCTTGAAATGTGGTTCAATCAAGAATAAGGGCTATTAGGCTCAAAAGGAGTAACAAGGGTTAAATGGAACATGGTAGGCCATAAATGTCAATGTGGGTTTCACAATCAAGGCCTAAATCCTTTCTAAAGCTAGAGTCCACCCATATATCTCTCAAAAGAGTTTCAAGTGCAAATGGTGCATGTTTCAATCTTAGTTAAAGCATTAAAGCATGGTGATCATTATCCCTAAGTCACTTATCCACAAAAAGTACAAAATATGTGATTCTTTCCCAATAATGATAAGAGCACAAGAAAATTTTAAACAAGTCTAAATCAAGATTAATAGTCACTAACAGGTTAGAATGAGAAGCAATTTGTCATATCACATGGGTAGGGTCAAAAACTCAAGAAGTATAGCTAAGCAAATAGTGTACACATGCATAATACTACTATAAAATACCTAAAAATAGGAAATCTTTATGGTTTTTTTTTAAATCAAAAAAACAAATAGCACATATAAACACAACCTAAAATGCATAACATAAAAATAAAAGACTCTAACAAAAAGAAAAGCAAAGATAAAGAAAAGTAAAGATAAAAGAGCATATGCATGCTTTCCCACACCCCCAACTTGAAAATGTGCATTATCCCTAATACATAAACATAAATCATAAAGAGAGGGTGCGAGAAAACTCCCCTAGTCGCTGACATCTTCCTTGGGGTCTTGCGGCTCCATATCCTCATCATCCTGCTCAGTTGGTGGCATAGGTGGAAGACAGGGTAGTTGCTGCAATAGGTCCGAAGGAGCTTGCATCTGCATGATCTCCTCAAGGGTCCTCATGTCAGTAGCAACTGAGGTCAGCTGCTGAGAGAGAGCCCAAAATTGTCTGTTAGCTTGGTTGTAGTCATGGTTTTAAGATAACTCAATTTGACACAACTCCTACCTCAAAAACCGGAGCTCATGGTTAAAAGGTTGCATTTCTGCTGAGGTGATGGTGCAAGTTCAGGCTTTGATGGAGCGGAGAGGTGGTGCTTCAGCCTCTTTCTAAGGCTTTTAGCTACTGGGATCGAAGGAGTCGTGGAGCTCGCCTAAAAACATATTGTAAGATTGCATTTTCCAAGGGGTCATCTGGATAGGCTAGTTCTTCATCGTCATTAACTTAAACTCCAGCTTGCAGTGCCATGGTTAGGATGGTGCATGGGAAGGCTAAGGTAGCAGTGGAATTTGCAATGTGCTAGCAGATTGCCTTCCCCAAATCAATATCCTACCCTATTACTAGGCAGTGAAGGAGGATGCATCTATCAGGCATGATGGAATGTGTATGGGTCACTAGCCTAACCCTGCTAAGGATAACCTGCAACCAAACCCGTGCATCTCTGTTCAGAAATTGATTTTCTAGATGTTGGGGTTTTGTTAAAGGCTAGGTTTAATATGTCCAATGGCTCCCAAGATGTCCAATGGTTTTAAGCTCCTCCTCCCAATTCACTTCGCTATCCAGCATCTGGGTGAAAGCATTGTTTTCTACCTTAGGGGTCTAGTAGAAACTGTTGATGGCTGTAAAGCTAAAATCAACTTGTCACCCTCTGAGATATACCCTATTGCTTATGGTGTAGCGAAAGTTTGTATAGAATTACTCCACAAGGCGGCTGCAGGCTAGTGCTAGATTAGCAGCCAATCGGAGCCACTACCTCCTCTCAAGTTTATTTTTCAAAATACTTGTATCCAATGCAGTGAACTTAACGGGTTTCTCCATTATCATCTTCCAGGAGTTAAATGATGTCCCATACCAATCGTGGGCTTCAACATGGACGAACATGTGCCGGTCAAATACTTCAACTTGCTGCCTAGGGTGTGCAGGTAAAGGTTGGGCAATAATTTGTTATCAGGATGAAGCTTTACCCCTTCCAGTAGCATAGTGAGTCACCCCTTCCAATAGCATGGCGAGTGGTAGCAGCAATATCTTGGCGTGCTTGTTTTGCCCCCATTCTTCCTGAAGTCCCAAAACACAACGAACAATGAAATTCATGAGCTAATGGAGTAAATAGACATAATTCGTAAGTTAATACACCCATGATTTCTAATAACTAACCCCCAATTTGAAACGCAACCTTACTTTTAACTGAAGAACACACCAATGCACTTTCTCATTGTAACCCAGACATTGCATAAACCAAATATGAATAGAAACAATGTCAAACACTTAATGTTCAAGTGTATGATAGATTCCATAACTCAACACTACCATTTTAAGCAATCAAATCACCCAAGCATAATGAAGAACACCAAACTCATGAATATATCACATGCAAGTATCCACAGATGAAAACAACTCATCCTAGGGCAAGAATCAAAAGTCAAGAACAAATACTAGCCCTTTAAGGAAGTTTGACTGACTAAAACCCTTTGCTAATTTAAGAAAATTTGGCTCACAAGAGCCTCCCCTGTCTGAATCATGAGTTAGGATTTGCGATAGTGAAAGAAAGGTGTAGTAGAAGTAAGTGATGGTAAGGTGATGAGAAGTGAGTGTGAGAGGGAGGAGGAGTGGGGGAATGGGCAATCTTTTTGCAAGTGGAAGAGGAGAGAGTGAGTGGGTGTGAGAGGGGGAACCAGTGGAGGCTCAAGCATATGGGTCTTTTAAAATGCTCGTGAGCCATCCATGGAGCCATGCTCGAGCATGATCCCCTGAAGCAAACTGTTGTGTCTTTATTTAACCCATGCTTAAGCGTGGGGTCACGCGCTCGAGCATGCTTCTCTTAAATCCATGGTTAAATTCCAATCCCCTCTATGTCAACTCATGCTCGAGTATGTGGTCGCATGCTTAAGCGTCTTAAATAAAAAAAAACTCCCAGTGTCGATTGAGGGCTACGCTTGAGCATATGAGCCTGTGCTCGAGTGTGCATCCCTGATTCTGTTACTTCCACTTTTTCTGCATAATTCGAATTTTCTTCATTCCCCTTAGGTCTTCTACCTTGCATTGCTCATTTCCACCTATAAAATTGAAAAGGAAAATACTGTAAAAAATGCTGGAATGAATGAAACCATCCTAAATGCTTCCTAACTACTGACATGAATGAAATGTAAAAAAAAAAAAAAAAGAAAAAAAAAAGAAAAAAGAAAAAAAAGCTAAGGGAAGGAATGTTGGGTTGTCTCCTAACTAGCACTTTGATTTAATATCCCTAAGTTGGACATGACTCATGAATCACTAAGGATCTCGGAAAGGGATTGAAGCCTTGAGCTTGTCAAAGTTTCCATCTATGTAAGGCTTCAATCTTTGGCCAACGACTTTGAAAGTCCCCTTGGTTGGACGTGTGACTTTTATGGCTCAAATGGTAACAACTTGGTGACTTCGAATGGTCCAAACCACCTTGACCTTATCTTCCCATGAAAGAGTTTCAACTTGTAGTTAAATAAAAGCACCTTTTGGCCCACATGAAACTCTCTCCTTATGATGTGCTTATCATGCCACTGCTTGGTTCTTTCTTTGTATAGCTTGGCATTCTCATAGGCTTCTTGTCTGAATTCATCCAGCTCATTGAGTTGCAACGTCCTTTTCTCTGTAGCTTCATTCAAAATGAAATTCAACAGCTTGGTGGCCCAATATGCTCTATGCTCTAGCTCAACTAGTAAATGACATGCCTTTCCAAAAATCAGCCTACAAGGAGACATGCCAATGGAGGTTTTAAAGGCTATCCTATAGACCCAAAGAGCATCATCAAGCTTTGTTGACCAATCTTTTCTTGAGATATTTACTGTCTTCTCAAGTATTCTCTTCAGTTCCCTTTTAGAGACTTCCACCTGGCCACTTGTTTGGGGATGATAGGGAGTGGCAACCTTGTGGGTGACCCCATACTTGTAAGAAGAGCTTCAAATTGCCGATTGCAAAAATGTGTTCTTCCATCGCTAATGATTGCTCTAGAGGTGCCAAACCTTGAAAAGATATTCTTCTTGAGAAACTTGGTAACCACTCTAGCATCATTAGTAGGTGAGGCTGTAGCTTCAACCCATTTGGATACATAATCCACTACAACTAGGATACACTTATTCCCAAAAGAGGTAGGGAAACATCCTATGAAATCAATGCCCCAAACATCAAATATTTCACAGACTAAAATGTTGTTTAGCAGCATCTCATGTTTCCTTGATATATTTCCTACTCTTTGGCATTTGTTGTAGCTTCGCATATAGCGATCGGCATCCTTGAAAATTGTTGCCCAATAGAAACCACATTGAATGACCTTGGCTACTGTGTAAGTAACCCCAAAATGCCCCCTAACTAGTGATGCATGGCAATGGTAGAGGATATTGGTCACTTCCTCTTAAGGGATACACCTCCTAACGATCCGATCAGCACAATGTCTATAGAGAAAAGGTTCTTCCCAGAAGTAATACTTAAGATCGGAGAAAAACTTCGTCTTCTGGAACTAAGATAGACCTTCAGGTAGGATTTTTTTCGCTAAATAATTGGCAAAATAACAAACCATGCTTTTGCTTGAACTACAAAAAGCTATTCATTCGGAAAGGTTTCCCTTATCTCTTCTTTTTCCTTTGGACTAGTGATGGGTAGCAGGAAGAGGTGGTCTGCCACCAGATTTTTTGCTCCTTTTTTGTCTTTAATCTCCAAATCAAACTCTTGAAGAAGCAGAATCCATCTAAGGAGCCTAGTATAACGTCCCCAATTTCTTGTCGTGCTAAATTACCTCAGTGACCTTGAGTAATTAAGCACTAAATGAGAAATCATGAGATTAAGACTTAATTAAGGGATTAACGAAGTATTTATGAGTTAACTCTGATAAGGAAAGTCAAGAGAATGCTTAATCGAGATTAGATAATCTCTAGTTAAGCAAGTCAGACCCTTAATATCTTAATTAAACAATAATCGCTCTTAATTATTTTAATCAAGTTTAATTAAGGATAATTAAGTTTAATCACAAGATTAATTTTTCTTAATCATATTCTTGTGTGCTAATCACTAATCATTGCTTAATCATATTAATTAAGTTTCAAGAGTACTTAATCACATGATTAAATTCAAATTTAGTCAACTAGACAATAAAGTAAAGGTGATGTCACTAGAATACAAAGCATTAGACAAAAGTGCTTTATGTAAGAGTAAGTACTTGATTTGTTCTCGCATCATCCAATTTGTCTCCCTAAATTTTGATTAATACAAAATAGGACAAAAATATCTTTCCCCCACCCCTTATACCTTACGACTACAACAACAACATACACGTGCTCTCATTTTCATTTTATGCCATCCTATTCTCTCTCCTAAACTCAAATCCTCTAACTTCTATACACTCTTCTTCATTTTCTTCATCTTCTTTTTCCTTTCTCCACCACCACCATAACCAAAACTCTCACTAAGCCCTTCAAGCCCACATTTTTTGGTCTTTCTAGATAAGATCTAAACACTACAAGCTTCATTTTCAAGAGAACTCAAGAGCTTTCTTCTTGTTCTTCCAAAACTGTCACCTTCGTCCACCTTGGGGAGCATCATCCTCTTCATTTTCTCCTTCAAGAACTTGCCACTTTCATCACTAGGTAGTGATCTTCATTCTTTTATTTTGTTTACTCAAGATAGCTTGAAGCTTAGTTGATCAAGATCGTCAAGTGAAAGCTTGAGAAAATCTTTCATGTTGTTCACGAGCAAAACTTTCTATTTTTAGTAAAATATGTTCATATTCTTGTTTATGAGTGTTCTTGATTTTTCCTTCAAAAGTTCCTTCCTTTAAGTGCTTTAAAGCTTCCATGTTCCTTTCTTGATGCATGAGATCTTGATGTTTTTGGTGGTATTTGAGTTGAAATTTATATTCTTATGATGGTGCTTATGATTGGAAAAGTTGTCACCTATATCATTTTCTTTTGATTTGACAAGGCTAAACACATTCTTCATGCATGAAATTTCAAAAAGTTTGTTACTTGCAACCTTAAAAGTGGCGCAAGTTTTGTGCTTCCTTAAAGTTCCATTTTGTATTGTCTTGAAGACAAAAATAAATGTGAAAGTCTAAGCCTTTTGGAATATGAAGCCTTTTTAAGTTATAGAAATGATATGTTTTAAAGATTGATTCTTGGATACAAATCCTTTCATAAAGTTTTAAACTTTAATCAAGAAGGTAACTTTAAGTCATAAAATTATAAGCTTGCATTTTAGTCTTATAAAGATGGAACTTTGAGATGAATATATTGAGTAAAGTCTTAAGCTTTAAGCAAAAATGTCACTTTTGAGTCATAAAAGTGTTAACTTTTATAAAGATCAAGACTTTCTAACTTCAGGCTAATGTTTCATATCATTAGTTTGTAAAGTAGGAATCTTTTAGACTTTAAGACAACTTTAAATCATAAAGTTGAGACCTTGATGGTCATAGAATAATTAAAAGTGTCAACTTTCATAAAGAACAAGATTTTTTAGTTCAAAAACTAGTATCTTGTATCATTATTTCATAAAGATTTAATCTTTACGACAAGAGTTTAATTTGAAAGGCACTTACTTTCTTAAAGAATGAAACTTTATAACTACTTTATAAAGAATGGTAACTTTTATAATATTTAAGGTAAGATCTTGTTATGTTAATAATCAAAGCTTGAAACTTTGCATACGAATAAGTTAAAAATCACCCTTGGTGATTAGTGAATATGGTGTTGTTGGGTTCATGAATGTGGTTATGTATTGTCATTACCCAAGGATCAGAGGGATCTCGAACTCCTTGGGAATAGAAGTATGATTAGGGCCTCTAAGCATACCATGAACATGTGTTCTATAAGACATGTACCAAGGTAAAATGTAAATTCCTATAAGGACTAAGTAACTAAAAGATTTCATACACATTCATTTTAACTATGTGATTCTCCCATGGGTAACCATAGCAAATCATATGATGACTCATAAGATGTCTCGCAAAGAATAATACAATTATAAACCCCTTTTAGGGTATGAATATATGATGCCATTCGGCATGATGAGTGACAAGTTTGATTAAACATTATCTCATGATTGAATGATTAGTATGATGATATGATATGTATATGATATGGACTGTTGGTTGAAAGTTTTATGATTGGCATTTTGGGGAAGCTCCGGTTTAGCCATCATGCTACCAGATTTCCATCAAAATTATGGATTTAGACATTTCATTGCATGTATTTGGTCAAAGAAGTACTATATATGTAAAGTATAATGATAAGGAAAGAAAGAATGGGATATGAAGCCTCGATCAATTTAGGGAAGTGAGAGACGGTATTCTATAAAGACTTAAGAAACCTCTATGGAGGAGGGAAGGGTGACATAGAGGACCTTTTAACTTAGAGATAACCAATATCGGCTTAGTCTGATTTGGTTGGTACTGCATGATGAAGATTACGGAATGAGCTCATGTCCAAAAGCAGTCTGGTTCAAAGGAAAAGTAAAGAATGTTAAGCACGTGCTAAAAATGAAAGTAAAGTTAAAGTAGAACCATGGTTAAGTCTCTGAGGTTGCATGTCAATGCATGTATGTATATTGTCTATATGCATTATGAATGTTTATTCTATGCTTTTACATGTATCTTTACTTATGATGTTATGATTATGATGCTAAGTTGAAAAGCAACCTGCTTCGGGACTTAAGTTTTCAAAATCATTAAAAGTAAACCTATACATGTCCACTATTTTTATAATTAAACTGGGACGATGATGATGACATAGCGTTTATCTAGTCGCAATCCTACTAATAAATCTTGTATTTCTCACTCCTACCTTTCTGTGTCATCTTCAAAGGATGCCAGTGTTAGGCATGGTAGTGATTTTCATTGAGTTCGCATTTGGCATTACCCCTTTGACCTAGTGTTGAATGCCTTGGCGATGTCTACGAGCACAGCGATAAAGGTCTACATCTTCCATGACCATCCATTTCAGGTTCCAGTGATGAGCCCATTCTTTCTTCCACATCAGCGATACAGCAAGATTACCCTAGATGACATCTGTCCTTACTTTCAACCTTCGAGATACCCCACTAATGATGAGATTGACTCGGATACTCATTTGACTCTGACTGTTTCATTGGATTCTGATCCTTTAGATCTATCCCATCCTAGCTATCATGTGGAGATTGACCCATCTAAGCCCTTTACCCGTCCATGACTTGCCTAACGTCTATTCGTCTTCTTCTTCAGCAGCTCCTCGTCATGCTCCACCCCCGGTTCGTGGTTGCGGGTTCATTCACCCGTGCTGTGCCTCATGGCCATGGCGGTGCTAGAGAGGAGGATGTGGTGATGTTGCCCTCGGTAGTTTCAGGAATGGTGTCCTTTCACCTGATAAGTGATGTGGTGATTGTATGCAGAGCCGAGCACGAGGATAGCCCTTTTTGGTTGCAGTTATAGGGTTATCATTCTATTGTATGGCATGCTTAGGCAATGGAGATTTCCTATGTATTTTCCTTTATGATGTATTCAGTTAGGTTTCTTTGGTAGGGCCTATAGTAGATATCAGACCCATTATATCTCTATCTATAACTCTTGGTTTGATTATATTAGCTATGAATCGTCGTGGAATGAATGTTATATTTATCTAAGTTATGGTTATTCATGTCGCTTCTATTTATTTTATTTGCACCATATGTATGAGATAATGATGTTTGTATTATACATTCACGATGCGCTCATGGCTCTTGGTTTTCAAAACAGTTTATTTGTTATTGTTCAAAAAATAAAAAATTACCCCCTATTCTCATTACAAGTATTTTCAAATGGTAATGTTAGTTCTGCAAGCAAAAGTAATAACTAATAATTCCATAATATGACTTTAGCATAGTAAGGGACTATTAGGGTGTTACACCTAGGCTTGGCATCTTTCTTGTTTAACAAGAACTTGAGAGCTGCATGATATGTGTACATAATCACTTTCGCACTTGTCAAAATGAGCTAAAGGGTTGGGCCAGTACTGTATAAAAGGAAAGTAAAGGTTAGAACAAGCAGACCATGAGAAGCATATGAGTTAAGTAAGAAAGATAAAGTAGTTTACCTACAGGAGGAGGCAGTTGAGCTGCTTAGAATTTCTGAAGCAAGGAGGCCCGTGTAGATTCAAACTCGACTATGCCCTTACTGCCTACCTCTACTACATGCTCCAATGACTTCTATTTCTTACTAAGAGGAACAATTATATTATCCAGGGCCTTAGCTTGGAAATAAAGTTGAAGCCGTTAAGCATCCTCAGCTTTAATTTGAGCATTCACAAACGCTAGCTTAAGCTCCAGAGTCCCCAATTCAGCTTGCAGCTTGGCAATCTCTTCATGAATTAATCTAATCTTGTTAGTAAATTGAGTTTACGGCTGTTGATGCTGATCTCAGCTAGATTTCATAGTTTGGTATTAGGATAAATATGCATTCAAGTACACTTTGAGAAATGCTAATTCCTCCAAATCTTTGAAACTATCGTCTCGGCGAGCCTTGAATCTGTGGTAATCTAACATGGCATTTGAGAGAGTGAGAGTAATATCAATACATACTTGCTTAAGCAAAGCAAGTATATCAGCACCTAGAGCCTCAAAAGCCTTCAATAATGATCCTTCCAATCTAACCGAGATTGCAAGCTCTAGAAGGAATGGTCTCTGCAGATCTTCTTCAATTACCTATAAGTAATGATGTATTGAGGATGAGCTGCTAGTTGGGGGTTGAGTGATTGGAGCCCTGAAATACTCTTCTAACTCTTCATTAGGAATTGAGACATAAGGAATAGGAGGGGTAGTAAGATGTTGCTGAGGTGATCCCTTGGTTTCATCTAAGCATGGATGAGTCTCTGCCGTAGGACTCCTTACTCGATGACGTGTTGGTCATCAAATAGGTTCGGTTCAACTGAGGGATTTGGTGATACTGCTGCCGTAATTGCAAAATGTTGGACAGTAGGGTCAACCATAGTTGGTCATTTGGCTTGGAAGACAATGGTTGATCTTGTGGGCCAATTGAAGAAGGGGCTGATGAAGCTTAAGGCTAAGGAATGTTCTTGGGCTGCCTCTTCAGAGGCATTCTTCTTCCTTTTCCTCTTCAGACTCATGTATAATAGCCTTCCTTTTTGAAGGCTTAGGCTTGGATGGTAGAGGAAGAGGGGCAGCACTCAGCCCAACCTATTTCTTACTTCTTCTCTTCTTCTATATTATACATTAAGGGTTGATAAGCAACATTTTGATACATTGATTAACCCTCATATTTAGTTCATTGAACCTCTTTTATGCTTAATTGAATAATATTGGACACATTTTATAAGTTTGGACTCTAATTGGGCTTAATTGTATTTTTCAGCAATATTACAAATTTATACTGTTTTTGTATTATGGCTGTATCTTGAGTTGTAGATACCTAAAAATCACAAATTTTATATTGTAGGAAAGCTGAGAGAAAGATCTACAACTTTGATGAAGAAGTCAAAAACTAATTCAGATGTTTATTAGGACGAATTGGGCCACGAAATCAGAATAGGGATGTCACGCTGGAACCTGATCAGTGTGCACTAATTGGGCCATAACGTGAGTTGTAGACATTGGATTGAGGTGAAACTGGTACCATTTGAAAGCTAAGATATAAAGCTTCAATTCAAATGAAGAGCACTCTCCCAAATAATGACATCTTGATAGACTTATTGGCTGTTGAATTTGACTGACACGGATAGAGATACAACCTAGACATGCTATAAAGATTGGGCCATAACTCTCTCATTTTAAGTCCAAATTAAGCAAATTGGGTGTCCATTTAAAGCTAAGAGGCAGAGGATTAAGTTGGGCTCAAGGGCATTTTTGAATTTTGACATTTGAGGTCTGATAAGAGAAGAGAAAACCGAGACGCGAAAGGAGACTCTTATTGCTAACATTTTTCATTTTTCTTTCTTCTCTTCTCCTCTCCTCTCCTCTTCTTTTCTTTTTCTTTTCCTTTCATTTTGTAAGATACTTGTTTTGGGTTCTAGTTTGTAACCTTCATTGCTATGAAGGAGTAGGACTTCAAGCTAGTTCAAGGAGACTTCAAGGGTATTATGGTTGTAATCTTGAAACCCTATACTTGAATTTCAATCATGTTTGTTTTCTTGATTCTTTGCCCTCTTTTATTTGTAAACTTGCATTGAATGATATTGATATGTGGGTTCATGAATGAGGAATTAGTTGGGTGATTGCTAATTGGTCAATTGGTATGAACTTGATTAGTTAAAGAATTAGGAATTGGGTTTGGGTTCAAACCTAGGCTAATACATTTGGGGTTAGAAATCAACATAGCTTAATTAGAGTTGAGGTATCAATTATCTAATCAGTTATGTGTTGGTTGAATTCCTAGAGTTCTCTAGGTAGACTTGTGGGGTTGTTAGTAGAGGTCTCTCTAATAGCTCAAATTAGCCGCACTCCATGTGTTTGATATATTGTGCGTTAATAATTGACTCACCTTATGCCAAAGGAACTCTTTGAACTAGTGTTTTTATTTTCATCTAATTTTCTTTCATAGCTTATTTACTGCATGTTTGCACATACCCTCTTGTTACTTAACTAGATAGCAACAACATCCTTGGGAGACGACCTTGGTTGCACTATACTTCAAATTTAGTGTAATTAAGTATTTTAAAATTGTAATTTGGAGCAAGCTGCGACACTTTCTGCCAAGGGTCAGAAAGGAAACTTAGAAGAGATATAAGGAAAACTAAGAAAAGGGCACTTATTCGGCAGGAAAGATATCCTTTTTTGGTGCTTCAACTGGGGCTACAACCTTGAGGGAATAGCCATGACAAGATTCTTTCAGCTCTTCCGCACTACTTGGGCTCTTCCGCACCAGAGTCTTCTACTTTGGTTGAGTGAGGACATGAGCTTCCACATGTATAATTTGTGATCCTGCAGTTCATATATTAGAGGATTTAATATGGTAGAGTAATAAAACCATGGAACGATTAAATGCCAAGGTGGGATGGTTACCTTGGACAGCCGATGAGGTAGACTTAGACGTGGGCCTAGAACCATCCTGTGGAAGTGCTTTCACAACAACAGACCGAGATGACTGAGGAGATTTGCTACAACTGTCGTGATCAGCTTAGACAAGTAATGATCAAGAGGATAAGGAAATGTTCTGCTATAAATAGACTTCCACCAGTCTGCATAAGTTGGAACTGTTCCAGGATTGACTACAAAAGGTTTGAAGTGAAATCGAGCCAATTTATTATTGTTAGTAGTCACCAATTGCTACTGTTTGAGAAGCAAGAATGAAGGCTTGGTATCTAAGGTTACCACCGATCGATAGGGTGTAGGGATGCCTTGTATCAAACTAAATTGTTTAGCAAAGCAATTTGATTGTTTGGCTAAGTTGAAAGCTTGTTAGAGCAAGCATTAGGGTGAACTTCATTTAGCAAATCCCTACCAGTAAAGGTGCTACTCTAATAAGGGATCGTCTCAGTTATCTCTTCATCTGAGGCTATCAACAAATCCACCTGAACCCAACCTGGACCATAAGAGCAATAAAGGAAAGGACAGATCTCTAGATGTAATCTGGGAGACATCTTGAACAACCTATCAGCCATTTGAAAAGTTGAGAAAGTAGGAATGGGCACTATCTTGTAATGCAGGCTGTAAGTGGAGGCATCTTAGATAGGCTTAACCGTTAGAGAGCAATCATGATGGAACTCTGGGTAGCATTCGTGAAACTAGAGAAATAAGAATCATATTGGCCCAAGAATAGCTTTGTTGTTCTTGTTCTTCCATTGATCTGTCCACATCTTCATTCATTCATAAAATAAAGATAGAAACAAAGCTCTTAGATTCATCGACCGACTAGAAATTATAGCCAAGAGGTAGTAAGAGAATTCTTTCACCATGGAAAGTGACTTGCTATAGAGAAAAAATTTGCAGACTCAGAAGAAAAGAAAGGCATGGTGTTTGGTTTTGCTTACCCCAACCTGAGTACACCGATATATTTCCATATATTTTTCGTAAAAAGAATTTTCTTTGGAGGTATGGTAGTTGAGATCTTCAAAGTCTTCATTGTAAAGTGTAGGGATGTCTTCTCTAATGATCAGTAGCTGCAACATTACTGCTTAGTTGAATAAGGAAGGCGACATAACCCCAAATGGAAAAACAAAAGCATTAATGGCAGTGTTCTACAAGTTGATAATGGAAAGAAACATATCAACGTTGGGAAAGAAGCTCAGCTTGGAAATTATAATTATGTCATATATGCCCTAAGATTTCTAGTCTTCTCCCTATTGCTCGGCACTTTTTCGAGCCATTACAAATATTCTAGGCTCGGTTTGGGCTAGCCACGAAGTTCCTTTAGGCACAAGGCAATAGAAAACCAATCTTTAGTGACTAGAAGCTTAAACTAATCTGAAGAATAAAAGATTCAATGACATATGGAAAAAGTGAGGGCTTTATGTATCAAGGACCCCAAATATAGGTACCATCAACTTGATCATATGGAACCATGGTATCAGCCCCAGGTTTGTCAATCGATGAGGAATCCCTAGCTAGGTGAGATGAGGAGGCCATATGGGTTGATTTTGGCTTGCTAGCAAAGGTTTTAAGGGCATGGGTAGATTCTTGGAGTTTGTTAACTGATTATTGAAGGGAATTAGTAGACAAATTAATCAAAAAACTCTCGGAACTAATTGAAAAAGAACTCTCTGACAAAGCGCGAATGGGTGAACTGCTAGGGTTTTGAGAATCAGAGTATTCAGAAGACATGGGAAAAGGGTAAACATGATCAAAGGTGAGAAGTTTGGATCAAGAAAAGGTTCAAAATTTTCATTAAAGGGCAAAGAAGTAGAAGTCGAATTGCAAAGAAAAATGGGCAAGAAGATATTACTAAGTAGAGAAAGCTAGAGAATAGTAATGGTAATATTTTCTTTTATACAGTATCTACCTCAATGGATAGCTGTTAAACAAGGTAATGTATAGGGGGCATATGTTGGTACCATAATTAGACTGATTATGAGCTGACACTAAATATTAGGTTAAGCCTAAAGAGGAAATATCGGCTGAGGAAAGGGGTTGGGTCGAGAAACTTGAATGAGCCCAATTGTCCAAAGTAGGAAGGTATTTAGAGACTAAAGCCTTGATAGGGTAATGGTTAACACTACCAAGAATGTAGGTGCATGGGGATTAAGCCGAGGACTACTATGTGCACATCTTGAAGAGATGGCGAAATTATAGGAAGGCTATAAAAGGCTCATGTACATGAAATTGAAAAAAAAGAGACACACAATCAACACATCATGCCATTTTAACTCTCATTTTTATTTCTCTTGTTATTTTCCTTTTTAGCTTCATGTTTCTTCTTTATTTTCACTGTTGATCTTCAAGTCATATATGAACTCATCAGTTGATTGATACAAATCCAATTTCCATTCCAATTTTTGTTGATTCATTCTGCTCAAAGACTTACTCCCATGAGTCATTTGAGGAGTCCATTTGCTAAAGGGTAGAGTACCTCTTTAACCTTTATCGTCTAAACTTAGGTAATCTTTGGAAGTTTGTTTTCAAATAAATTTCTTCAAAGAGATTTAGCCAATCACATTTTCATCCAACAGATACTAAATGATAAACTTTCATGTCAAATTCGAACAAAAAAGGGAAAAAAGTTTCATGTCAAAAGAAAAGTGAACAAACTAAATTTGAATACTCGCCTAGTCATCTTGTACCGACATTGTGAAAGGTGTGTCGCCACCGCCATCGAGCGGGTTGTGCCGCTGCTGCCACTATGAGCACTTCTGCCATCGAGGAAAACCGCACAGCTACAAACTCTGCTACTGGCTTGAAGGACCAATAACTACTACAATAGGTGCGCTCTCCTTTGCTTTGCCTAGCCTTCATCCTCTGCAAAAAAACAACCATGACCTAGCATCTCAACTGTACAACCTATGTATCATCCATGAACCCTGCCATCCTCTCCGGGTTGCTGTCCATTTACCTTCGCTACACTGTGCCATCATGACCAGCCTGCCCACCATTATTCTATCACCAGCCTTCACTGTCATCTCCATCGTCGGTCTTGTTGATCGTGCCACGAGACTTTTGCCATCCTTTGTGGTTACAAGTTGGATTTTTTTTAATATTTTACTTGATTTTATTTGATTTTTATTTTATTTTATTTTTGTTTATTTTTGAACAAATGCTAAAATGAGTTTGGACTTTGGACTTTGATTTTTGTCTCTTTGTTTTAGTCCAAATTGGTTAAGTGAATTAAATAAATTAATCCGAAAAAATTGATCAAGGGGAGGGAGGTTAAGGGTTGGGGATAAGGAAGAGGGATGGAAAATTAAGGAATAAAATAAGCAGACAAATAAATAAGTTTAAGGAAGTAAAAAAAAAAAAAAAATAAGCCACTAGAAGTAGGTTAATAGTGGGGAATTTTGGTAATTTAGATGAGGTTATAAATTTAAATTTTAGTGAAAAAATCGTGTATTAATTAAATTGAAAAATTTTCAAATATGAGGTTAGCTAAGTTGCAATGCCTATTAACTTCGTGTTTTAGGAAATCTAAGCAGTAATGGTTTGATGCTTTAGTTTTGTATATAAAATAAAGAAAAATTTTTTAGTTTACCCACCTTTTTTCAAAAAAAGAAAAGAAAAAGATTTTTGATTTAATTGATTCGTTTTCAAATTTTTCAAGTCAATTTGGACAATTTTGTTTGGTCTAGTTCAATTTTGAAACACTACTAACGTTAAATGGGTTAGGGGATTTACAAAAATATTTACTTAAAAAAATAAACTTTATTAGGCACAAAACTGAAAAAAAAAATTAAAGTTTCACTTATTTATTCATAAATCAATTATAATATCATAATATCAGTAAATAATTTAATATTTTCTAATTAAAACATTGGTCAAAAATAATTTTTATGATAGTGCTGAGTTTGACTTTTTTAATGAAGGTTTTAATGTTTTTTCTTTTGTCTTAGAAATTGCTCTTATAGTTTTAGAAAGTGTTTCAAGTGTTCCGTGGAACATTAATGTTCCAAATTTGTTAGGTCAACTACTGGTTTTTTTTATTTTTCTTTATATTGTAATATTTCAAAAGGTAAAGTTACTCTTAAGGAAAAATTGTAATGTTCCAAGTTTGATTTGACGATGTCTAGTGTAACATTTTCGGATTAATTCAAAGTTAATTAAAGAGGTTGGGATTAAGGAAAATCAAAATAGACATATAGAAAATCTTAGAACTTATTAATAACACTTTGCCGATTTGAAGAAAATTGGTAAATATTTGGTATTCTATGTTACCAGAACCGAATCTATAGAATTTCACACTAACAAGCCTCACACAAGTGGCAAAAAATTTAGCCACTTTCACTGCCCAAAGTAGTGCCATATTGCAGCCACAAGATGGAGGAGAAAGTGTGGCCAAAATTCCATCACTCATGACACCTACCACTCAAGCATTTCAAATTATTATTACATGAGATGTAAAACCCAAACAATTCCTCCTAGCTCCCTTCAAAATTTTTGTGCTCCCTTCAATAGCTCTCTTTCTCTCCCTTTTTCTTCTTCTTCTTCTTCTTCTCCTCATCCTCATTTCTTCACCTCACTTCCATGCCTTCACCAAAATTTGCTTCCTTTCCACTACAACTCAAGTTTTGAGATAGGATTCCATCTTTTTGCTTGACTTCTTGTGACTGGTGGCTATTGATTCATTTAATTGTATGCATGTATTTGATATTTAATTGAGATTATGTAAGTGTTCTTTGCTGGTTTAGCAAGGATTTGGTTGGATTGGAATTGAATCTTGCATGGAAACAAGCAAGATAGCAAATCAGAAGCTGAAAACCTAGAAATCTTCATGGCGTCCATACTTTCAGAGTGTACGACTCTGCCTACAATCATCAAGACTTGATGAAACTATTTTTATGTGAAACTATACATCTAGGGATTTCCAACCATATAAATTATAAGACCATTGAATTAATATTGAGTGAGATATGAATTTTTGAAGTTAACCATAGAATTCTGTCTCTAATTCTACACAAATTGGTTTTTGAGGGGCATAACTGGCCCTATACTTCTTCAAATTGAGTGCAACCAATTTTATTAAAATGTTAAGACATAGAGTAATATGCCATAAAAATTTTAGAACCAAATTCAATCTCTGTTGCTCCCAGTAATTTGTGAAACTTTCCCCAAGTCCTAACCGAACTAGAGTAGAGCAATTTAAGCTAGCCAACTTCAAGAGCTCATAACTTGAGTTTAGCTTATTCAAAAAGGATGAAACTTATTGCAAACGAAAATTTGTTTAGTTTAAAATCATATAGGTTTTGTATAGTTTCAACTAGTTTTTCATTTTTAGTGAATTTTTACTTTTCAATGCTTAAATCTACCTAGTACGGGATAGGCCTAGGTAAATCTTTAATAACATGAGTTATGTATATCAAAACTTGATAGGACTAAAGAGGCTAGAAACTAAACGCATAACACTTCAACATATCCAAAATTCAAGCCTAAATGAGTTAAAATGAATTTATGGCTTAATTTACAAAAATCGCATAGAATTCAAAGAAAGTGGCAGAAACCAAAATTCAGGATCAAGATTCTAAATCTTGTTTGATTATTGAAGGATAGATGCCTTGTGTTGATTTCCTATATGAATGACTGTCTAGCTGCTAGATACTATTCATGGGGAAGCGAATTTGATTCGATTTGCTGCCAAAATTTCAGGAAAATTATGTGACAATTATGAAAGTTAATATGATTTTTACATAAACTTCATGCAAGCATGAATATTTGAAAGTAAGGTATGAGGCATGTGTATAAGTTTTTGTTTGTGCATGATATATATATGAGCATCTGAACCATTAAAGAATATAGACAGACAAGATTGGTTCCTTTCATTTGAAAGGAGTTATTTGGGTCTCTCCTTGTGAAGGCAGTTAAAACTATGAGATCCCTCTACCTTGGAGGCATGTGGTCAGATGGGATCCCTCTACATTGAAGACATATGGCCAGATGAGATCCCTCCAAAACTAGAGGCACGTGGATCCCCTTGTGGATTAGTACTATGTGATGATGGTCACAGGTGAGCTCACTCCTAGATCAGGCTACCTAAAGGCAGTAAAGATTAAAGAAAGGCAAAAGAAAGATGAGAAAAGGAAGCACTTGAGGATAGTGATACATAATGCTCAAGTGCAGGCCTATGTACACACTTAGGGATGGCGATACGTAACGCCTAGGTGTGCCAAGGAAAGGAAAGTAAAGAAAGTTAATGAAAACGCAAGTACATTTGCATGAATTCAAGTAAAAGTATTTACATATGCAAGTTCTATTTTCTTGTTATATTAGGATTGTTATATTTGAATATACTGCGACTATTATTCAAGTTATGAGTTGTGAATTTATTTTGTAATAGCTCTTATGACTTAAGTGTGTAAATAAAATGAATTATGCTTTGGATAATATGTTTTCAAACTATAAAATTGAAAAGTTTATTAAAATGTTCACCTCCTCCATAATAAACCGAAGCAGCTGGAGATAATAACGATAATATTATGTGTGATGTTTAGAGAATCCTATTGAAAATTTGTAATTCTCACTTCTATATATATTTCCATATTATCTCCAGATATCTCAGGAGAGTTAGAACATAATGACACTGGGCAAAGTTAGGAAGATCGAAGATGGCTGTAAAGTGCTGTAATCTAAGGTCCGTTCCAATAATAGCAATAATTCCTAAGTATGGTACTATGATTTAAGTATAGTACTATACTTGGAAGGGTGTTACATTTCCCTCCAAATGACACTAATTTTTCTGACTAAATTTATAAATTTCGATAATAAAATTTTACATTTTACTGACGACTTTTTTACCTGATTTATTTTCAATCATAAATTTTTATTTTCTTCTTCCTTAATTAATTTTGGTCATAAATTGTGTCGATAAAATTGATCCCTAATTTCAATCAAAATTTTAGAATTTTCTCGCAGCGACTTGACTAACAAGAATACAATATTAGAGTCAAATTTGAATTACAAGAATATATTGCTTGGGACTTGAAAGTGAATTTTCTAAAGTTTGGGACTATTATAATTGAATCTTATAATTTTAAGGTCTAAGGTGAGGGTTTACTCATTTTGCAATAGGTTATCAAGAGAATATGTTGTTGGTTTGTGTAACATGGAGTTATGATAAAAGAAATACCATATCCCTAATTCTATCTTGTACATGTTACAATTTAAAATTCTACTATTTGATATTTTGCTCAAAAAGCTAAGATTGCAAGAACATTGCTCATCCAACCATAAAATCTCAAAGTTTCACTTAAACTAGGTCTCAATTTTTGTCGAATCGACAGAAAAGTTGGTTTTTAAAATCTTCTCTCCCTATCATATTTAATTTTGGCTAGTTTCAATATATCATTGCTAGGTAAAAGCTGATAAATCAACAATATTCAAAATTGAAATTGTGAAAACATTTTCTTTCTTATTTTGATATATTAACAAGTTTGTACAACCAACTAAAATTGACTAATAGATACTTTTTGTTTTTTTGGATGGAAGACTAACATATATTGTAAGTTCTAAAGTAATTACAAAGTTACATAATTCGATTTACAACTTAAGCAGAAAAAAATCATTTCTCTATCTTGCATCTATAAGTAAGATAGTTACTTCATTAACAGAAGAGGATGCTTGATTACTAAAAGAATGTTTTCCATTAGTTGAGACTTTTTTAATCAAGAAACCAGGTTCCTTTGGTTGAGGTAAAGCATTTTCACTGCTCAACATCACAACCATAAATGTCATGTTTGGCCTATCATCAGGATGATGTTGCACACACAACAAACCAATTTGATTGCAACGTAAGGCTTGAGATAGAGTATAAGAGTCCCCCAAATGGACATCAATCAATTCCTTTGGGTTACCCTCTTTCCACAACCTCCATGCCTAAACAAGTCAAAAGAACTATTAACTTTTGCTTAATTATACGAAAATTGACAAATCAAAAAAGAATACAGGAAAATTGAAGTTGTTTGTATTACTCACAAGTGCTATAAGATTCTAATCATCATAATCATTATAGGTAAGTGCTTTGTTTTTCTTCCCACTTACAGTCTCTAGCATCAATATGCCGAAGCTGAATACATCTAATTTTATAGAAATTAACTCGTCAATGGTATATTCAGGTGCCATATTACCACTAAAAGAAACCATAAATGAGTTAATTTGATATTTGATTAGTGCCTAGTAAAACTTTAACACCTAATAAAGATACTTACTATGTTCCTACTATTCTACTTGTATTCCCTTTAATTTGATCACCTCCACACATTTTGGACATACCAAAATCTGAAATTTTTGAATTCATATCATTGTCTAATAAAATATTACTTGATTTAAGATCTCTGTGTATAATCCTTAATCTAGAATCTTGATGAAGATAAAAAAAACCTCAAGCAACTGCCGATAGGATGCTAAAGTGTGTAGGCCAATCTAAATATCCACTTTGAGTTGAATCTGTCAAGATTGCTCATTATGTTAGTTAGCCTTTTCCTTTCCAAAATGGCTAGTAAAAGAATCAATCTTATATTATAATAATTTTCAAGCTTGTTGGAAAATACTAACCAAAAAGGAATGTATCAAGGCTTTTGTTAGGCATGTATTCATAGAGTAGCATTTTCTCCTCTCCTTCAATGCAACAACCAATAATTTTAACAAGATTTCGATGTTGAAGTTTGGAACACAATATAACTTCATTCTTGAACTCTTTCAATCCTTGTGCTGAATTGCTTGAAAGCTCTTTGACCGCAATCTCTTGACCATGTGGCAACATACCCTATATTTCGTAGTTAAAGAAAATTTGATGGATAATGTGATTAATGAATCTTGTTTTTTGTCTTTATTAACAATAGAAATGTTGAATACTTACCTTGTATACCGGCCCAAAACCACCTTCCCCAAGTTTGTTGTCATCTGAGAAGTTTTTGGTGGCATTAACTATGGTTGCAAGATCAAAGAAAGGAGCTCCAAATCTTCTTGTCCATCTTCATTTTTCTTTTCTGTTGACAAAATTTTTCTCCATTATATCTTCGTCAATTTATTAAATGAGAACAACAATATTGTTTAAAACAAATATAAAATGTTTTATTTAAGTTGTAATCATATGGTGCCCCATTCAAAGCTAACCATTTGTGAAATCTCAAATGAAAATGCCCGGCAAAAGGTCGGTGAAGCAACTTATGGTCGGTTAATTGAAAAAATTGCGAATAAATGGAAAAAGCAACCCCGAAGTCCCTAACGAGCCAAACAATTAAAAATGAACTCTTGAAAATCTATATTCCAATATAGTTGTTCAGAATGTTTCACAGTGTAGGTGTAGCTTCCTGATATATTGAATCTGTTCAATGAAACTGATCTTTGAATCTTTGTGAAATAGAAATGGGTATCTAGCTGAGAAATTTACCTCTATACTTTGTTTTGCGCCTATGTGCGTAGGATAACGCCAATATGATCACGAGGACCAATAAAATTGTGATTGTAACCGTCACGACTACCTTTTTCTTGTGCCCATGTTTTCTGTCTACATTGACAGCTTGACAAAGAAATGAAGTATCCCAATCTAAATTAATGGCACTCTAGTTAATGTAACAGAAAGCTAGAAGAAGACCACAGTGTCTACCCGTATCTGATGTAGCCATTAGAATGTACAGATCTTGGCCAGTTTTTGAAACTCTCAAATCAAGAAGATCACCAAACCAGGTGGCACAGCCACTACCTGCTCCCGTTGTGTCTGAGTTTGTGAAAGCTGTGCAAGAACAATTGGCCATGCATTTGGCCCTGCAATCCTCGAGTGTCATACTTGCATTAACCCAAGAATTGCTAGTATCTGGCACTTTCATACTAGGAAATTTACAAAAACCATCCTTGTCTTTGACCTTGCAGATCCGTGGTTCACTATGCACGCATCCTTGTGACCAATCCATTGCATTCCAGTTTTGGGGTGATTTTGGCTTGAGTCCATCTAAACACTGGCAATTTGGTGAGTCATCAATAATGCAATTCCCATATGCCCCACAAACATTGTAAGTGTCACAGTTGTCTTGTGGCAAAGATTGGTAAACATTCCATGTTTTGGTTTGAGGAACCCACACAAGGCGTTGACGAGAATTAAGGGTTTGGTTCCGAACAACTATAGTAATCATAGAGCTATTCTTGAGGGTGTACATGTAATATTCTTCATTTTCATTGTTGACATATTCATAGTTGTAAACAGGATTTTCCTTCATGGCGAAAACGGCAGTGGACCTGGCACCACTCCATAGTCCTGCAATGAAGAACTCAACAAGCCCTTCCATATAACAGTTTCAGGGTTGTTCCCGAGCTTCAGAAATGAGGTAAAGACTCCTAAATATGGGTTGTCCCAATTCTTCCAAGCAGTAAAATGCCTATTAAGGCCAGTTCTTTTGTCCCATCCAAACTTCATTTCTGCCAAAAATGTATCAGAAGGATAGTCAAAGCTCTGCCACAGGAAACTTTGTTCATTGTTGTTGTCCTTCCCATCTTTAAGTACTAAGTTTCCATTGTCTAGCAGCTGCGCAACGGGAGTCAAAGCCTTTGTTGTTGCGTTTGTTGACCAAAGCATGGTCTGATTCTGGCTGAGAAGGACGAGGTTTCCATCTTCGCTTATGATCAATTTGCTGGAGTTGTCTTTGATTGGGTTGTCACGATTGGCAACCCAAACAACCTTTCTATCTGGGATATTTCGGTACCATAATCCTACATAGCGGTTTGCAGAATTACCGAGATTGAAGAAACCCAGCTCAAAGGTTCCACCGCTAGACACCAAGCTGCTACCATCACGAAGTGGCTGAGACTGGGTGATTGTATCTGTGGCAGACGAAATTAGAAAGACGAATGAAAGTAGCTTGGAAATAACAAGCAGAACTGGAAGAGTAATGGTCATTTTGCTATAATTGCGGCATACAATTACACAATTAGGTGGTTGTGTTGGATTGCTGGGCTAATATGAATGCGAGTTACTATTCTTTGCGGGCTGACTTGGTAATGTGAGTTGCATCAATTCACTTTAAATATTCAACCTGTACCGGTACTTCGTATACTTCCAAAAGAGCAGTCGGGTCTACAAGGAATGACCACTTGTTAATGGACAGCATTTTCTATGTTCATTAGACTTTGGTTGCATATGAATATGACTTTTACGGTGCATATGTGTTGACGTGGCTATGTTTGACTATTTTGCCATTTTTGTTGACGTACTGATTTACACTTAGACTTTCTTTCATCACATAGGAGAGGACTTGAGGTGCACCGGCTGAGGCGACCTCCTATTCTAGAAATCCTTTCTTAATCACTGTTCTTGACCGAGAATATCCCCTTTTCGTTCGTGCTCTGCAAATGGAGTGATTGATCTTCACCTCCTGCTGTTCTGATTTTTTTTTTTTTTTGGTCATTTTAATTCACAATTTACTATCCAATCATCACGTCGCAAATTAATTATGTCAATTTTACAATAATTAAGGTTCCTGTGACGACATATTGTTAGATAATATGGCATAAAATTCTTTTACGATAATTAACAGCACATATACTAACTAAACTTATTTTTTTAATGATAAAATTATGGGAAATATTTCTATCACAATTTTAGGGGTAAAGCATTTATAGTTACTCTTCCTCCCAATAAGTGTGCTTTTGGGGATTTAAATTTATGTACTCATCCTTCCAAATGACCAAGTTGCTTATCACTCATTCAATAGCTTCTTGGTGCTAACTAAATTTTTATATTAACATGTAATAATGTATTGTTAATTTATTTAAAAACTTACATATTTTCGATCATGTTATTGAAAATTTGAGCAGTGTCTCTATCTTCTTCTTCGTGTTCCAACTTTATATAGACTTGAGATGTTTCCGTTGAAGCTTGCAGACCTTGAGCCTTGTGCTACTATGATCCACCGGTCTGTGACTGGAAAGAGAGGGTATATATTTCTTTTTTAACAAGTTGAGATGACATAAAACGGAGAAAGTAGTCGTTGAAATCTTCACCAACTTTTCAGACTTATCAATGCTTTCATTGTAACTTGTCACATCATATTTGACTTTTTGAACTTCTCAATGAAGCATAAAAAAGAAGTTTTAGTGATGATATACTTTGTGAGAATTCACCTTTTTGGATAAATTCATCTTTCTGAATGACGTGTGACGCTTCTCGTGGCATGCTTTTCCTTTCTAGTGCTTTACCACTATCCTTCTGAACTTTCTATTTTTTTCCTGAGTGAGTAAACGTATGGGACACAAAGTGATACATCCAATATAATCACATTCGAAAAGGTACCATGGATTTTGATGCTTTGTTTTATATGATAAACAATTTAGCTTTGAAGCATTTCATTTTACCCGCACAAAGATGTGTTTAACAAATCATTTGTAGTTCAAGAGATTTACTTAAAGTTTGATTTGATATCCATCAAAACCTTTAACTACTTGAAACATCTAAAGTTGAGAGAATGTTTCAATAAGGCATTGGAGCTTACAGCAAGTTCTTAAGTTAGGGGTTGTCATGACTCCCTTTGGTAAGTTACATTTTTAGTTAGTTTTTATTTAATTTAGGACGTAATTGTTTAGTTTAGTTACTATTTCATTTTATTTTTGTTAAGTAGTTGAGAATGGGTGGTATTTTTATTTTCTTATATTTTGGATACTTATTTTGGCTTAGTTTGGTTGTCATTAGATACAAGTACTGAAGTTGGAATCGGAGCTACGAGAGAGTTTAGCTTGCATGAAATAGGACCTTTTAGCATTGGAAATTCGATATCTAACTCTACAGAAGTCGGATTATGACGATTTAAGATTCTTTGAAAAGAAGAGAAGAAGATCTCCAACTTTGATGTTGGACATTTTTTCCAATTCTCGAGTCTTAGAGGAGAAAAAGGCAAAACAAAATTGAATCTTCATCCTGTATCCTATGTTGTCAAGTTTGACCTTTCATAAGTATTTTGCCTATATCTTGAGCTACAGAACTCCAATTGAGGTGGTTCTTATTGCGTTGGAAAGCATACTAAAGATCTACAATTGTATTTCTACCTCCAAGAGCAAATTTCAACTATTCTAACCACTACAGAGTTTGGAAGTATAGAAAAGAGGTTAGCATTACTAGGCAAGCGCACTATAGCACATTGCCTTGCACTATAGTGTGATGCCATTTGGCTCCGGGAGATTTTAGTTGTATTATAGCACAACCCTTTACGCTATAGCGCAACCTCGATTGCAAAATTGGTGGGCTCATGCCAATTTTCTAGAAAAGGGATCCGTAGACACAACTACACACCTCCCAAGACAGAAGACTTCTACTGGAGAAATTGAAGGCGAAGATTCAAGAATTCTAGAAGCTCAACTTTGACATGAAGAGATCCACAATTTCCTGAATTTCTTGTCTCTAGCTTACATTCTCTATGGTTGTTTGCTCTTTTGTCTTCTCTCTTCATATTCTTCCGTTGTTTTATTTTCTCCAGTCATGAATAAATTTTCTTTTACTAGGGTGTTAATGGGCCCTTTTGTATGATAATTTTACTTATGAAATAATGTTAATCTTGTTTTTATCTCAATTGCTTAATGTTTTTGTCTGTGCTTAATGCCTTCAATTGTTTGATCGCTAATTACTTGATTTAGGGATTTACAATAACTCGAGAGAAATAAAGCCTCTAAACATAAACATTGTAAGCTGAGCGAAAATTAGAGATAGATAAATGCGATTCATGTGGTCAACATAGGATTCCATAGAGCTTTAACCTTTTCCTAGATTAGTTTGTACTAAGAGATTAGGCAATCAATTTAAGATAAAGAGTATTGCTTGACCTCGAGAAAGGCTAGAAATAAATTAAAGGGAACTGATCATGATTCAATTAGAATAGAAATTGATTAACAGAAATTCATAGTAATTGCATCTATAATAGCTAAAATTAATTAGCCCTAGTATTTATTCCATTACATTACCCACACCATTAGCATTTGTTTACATTGTTATTTTTCTTATTTATTTTATTTTGTTTTTATTTTAAATTTTTTGCATGTTTGAATTTATTCTGTCCAAATAGTCATCCCTTAAGCTATCCGGTACTTGATCTATTCTCGTGGGAACGATACTCTTTTCATTACTTTATTACTTATACGACCCCATATACTTACTGGAGATACATCAATGCCGCTCTAGGTGTGTGTCGTTTGGCATTGGAGTGGTTCGCGATGGAAGCATGGTGGCATCACTGTGGTAGTAAGGTGTGGTGTTGGTGATAGCATGACTTGAAGGAGTACGATGGTTTCATGTTTGTATCCAAGGTAATATTGTGTTCTTTTCTAGAGTAGGGGGGTCTCCCTATATGTGGAAGCAGTGTGAAGGTTCTGCTTGTTCTTTATGTGTTGTTTGCTGCTAGTGATGTTGCTGAGTTCAAGTAGATGATTGTTTGTTGAGCATTAAAAGAGAGTTTGGGTGAAGAATGGGACTATTTAGATCTTTTCAGTGTTTGGAGATTTTCTTAGCATGATTTCAAAGTGTTGGCATGCTCTTAGCATTGCCTCAAAGTGTTAATATGTGATTTTTGTGATCTCAAAGTGATTCTACAGAGTAGCATTACTATTCTAGGTTAGTTGTTGTGATTGTGTAGCCCTTTATTTTGTGTCTTATGGTCTAGGGTATTGCATGTTTGGTGCCATTTTTGTTTCATATTTTATGAGTTTGAGCTATTTTGCATGTGGGTTAAGCTATATCTAGCTTTACTCCTCTCTTTACAAGAGTTTTGAGTGTTTATCAATTATCGAAAAAAAAGTACTTACTAATATTAAAAATTTTTTATTTTTGATCCTTATAAATATTTTAAAAATATTTTTTTATTCTTATAAAATCACCACTTAACCATAGGGTTAACGCAACAAGGAACAAATTAAAACTTAACATTGGAAAAAAGGGGACCATAAGCCAAGAAAAAATTTCAAATGTATTAGAATAAAAACGATCTATATTTATAGAAACTAAATATATATTTAAGTTAAAATAAAAAAGTTCAAAGAAGAATAACAAATCCTATTTGAATATAGCGTCAGCCGATTAACATATTGCAAAGAAATATATCTAATCATGTTGAAGGCTAGCTAGTTGACTAAATAGTGGGAGTACTTAAAAATAATAATAATAACGTAAGTCCATTATTAGAAGAACCGGCAGCTGAAAGAAATAAAGGCTGAAAAAATTTTAGGTTGAAAAGAAAAAAAAAATTAATTAATGTTCACCGTTAGTATACTAGAATGTTACACTGTCACTTAATATAACATATTATAACAAATGTAACATGATCGAAAATATGTAAGTTTTTAAATAAATTAACAATACATTATTACATGTTAATATAAAAATTTGGTTAGCACCAAGAAACTATTGAATGAGTGATAAGCAACTTGGTCATTTGGAAGGATGAGTACACAAGTTTGAATCCCCAAAAACACACTTATTGAAAGAAAGAGTAACTATAAATGCTTTATCCCCTAAAATTATGATAGAAATATTTCCCATAATTTTATCATTAAAAAAAATAAGTTTAGTTAGTATATGTGCTGTTAATTATCGTAAAAGAATTTTATGCCATATTATCTAATAATATGTCGTCACAGGAACCTTAATTATTGTAAAATTGACATAATTAATTTGCGACGTGATAATTGGATAGTAAATTGTGAATTAAAATGACCAAAAAAAAAAAAAATCAGAACAGCATGAGTTAAAGATCAATCACTCCATTTGCAAAGCACGAACGAAAAGGGTATATTCTCGGTCAAGCACAGTGATTAAGAAAGGATTTCTAGAATAGGAGACCGCCTCAGCCGGTGCACCTCAAGTCCTCTCCTATATGATGAAAGAAAGTCTAAGTGTAAATCAGTACGTCAACAAAAATGGCAAAATAGTCAAACATAGCCACGTCAACACATATGCACCGTAAAAGTCATATTCATATGCAACCAAAGTCTAATGAACATAGAAAATGCTGTCCATTAACAAGTGGTCATTCCTTGTAGACCCGACTACTCTTTTGGAAGTATATGAAGTACCGGTACAGGTTGGATATTTAAAGTGAATTGATGCAACTCACGTGACCAAGTCAGCCCGCAAAGAATAGTAACTCGCATTCATATTAGCCCAACAATCCAACACAACCACCAAATTGTGTAATTGTATGCCGCAATTATAGCAAAATGGCCATTACTCTTCCTGTTCTGCTTGTTATTTCCAAGCTACTTTCATTCTTCTCTCTAATTTCCTCTGCCACAGATACAATCACCCAGTCTCAGCCACTTCGTGATGGTAGCAGCTTGGTGTCTAGCGGTGGAACCTTTGAGCTGGGTTTCTGCAATCTCGGTAATTCTGCAAACCGCTATGTAGGATTATGGTACCGAAATATCCCAGATAGAAAAGTTGTTTGGGTTGCCAATCGCGACAACCCAATCAAAGACAACTCCAGCAAATTGATCATAAGCGAAGATGGAAACCTCGTGCTTCTCAGCCAGAATCAGACCATTCTTTGGTCAACAAACGCAACAACAAAGGCTTTGACTCCCGTTGCGCAGCTGCTAGACAATGGAAACTTAGTACTTAAAGATGGGAAGGACAACAACAATGAACAAAGTTTCCTGTGGCAGAGCTTTGACTATCCTTCTGATACATTTTTGGCAGAAATGAAGTTTGGATGGGACAAAAGAACTGGCCTTAATAGGCGTTTTACTGCTTGGAAGAATTGGGACGACCCATCTTTAGGAGTCTTTACCTCATTTCTGAAGCTCGGGAACAACCCTGAAACTGTTATATGGAAGGGCTCGGTTGAGTTCTTCAGGGTAGGACCATGGAGTGGTGCCAGGTCCACTGCCGTTTTCGCCATGAAGGAAAATCCTGTTTACAACTATCAATATGTCAACAACGAAAATGAAGAATATTACATGTACACCCTCAAGAATAGCTCCATGATTACTATAGTTGTTCTGAACCAAACCCTTAATTCTCGTCAACGCCTTGTGTGGGTTCCTCAAACCAAAACATGGAATGTTTACCAATCTTTGCCACAAGACAACTGTGACACTTACAATGTTTGTGGGGCATATGGGAATTGCATTATTGACGACTCACCAAATTGCCAGTGTTTAGATGGATTCAAGCCAAAATCTCCCCAAAACTGGAATGCAATGGATTGGTCACAAGGATGTGTGCATAGTGAACCATGGATCTGCAAGGTTAAAGACAAGGATGGTTTTCGTAAATTTCCTAGTATGAAAGTGCCAGATACTAGCAATTCTTGGGTTAATGCAAGTATGACACTCGAGGATTGCAGGGCCAAATGCATGGCCAATTGTTCTTGCACAGCTTACGCAAACTCAGACACAACGGGAGCAGGTAGTGGTTGTGCCATCTGGTTTGGTGATCTTCTTGATTTGAGAGTTTCAAAAACTGGCCAAGATCTGTACATTCGAATGGCTACTTCAGATACAGGTAGATACTGTGGTCTTCTTCTAGCTTTCTGTTACATTAACTCGAGTGCCATTAATTTAGATTGGGTTACTTCATTTCTTTTTCAATCTGTCAATGTAGACGGAAAGCATGGGCACAAGAAAAAGGTAGTCGTGGCGGTTACAATCACAATTTTATTGGTCCTTGTGATCATATTGGCGTTATCCTACGCATATAGGCGCAAAACAAAGTATAGAGGTAAATTTCTCAGCTAGATACCCATTTCTATTTCACAAAGATTCAAAGATCAGTTTCATTGAACAGATTCAATATATCAGGAAGCTACACCTACACTGTGAAACATTCTGAACAACTATATTGGAATATAGATTTTCAAGAGTTCATTTTTAATTGTTTGGCTTGTTAGGTACTTCGGGGTTGCTTTTTCCATTTATTCGCAATTTTTTCAATTAACCGACCATAAGTTGCTTCACCGACCTTTTGCCGGGCATTTTCATTTAAAATTTCACAAATGGTTAGCTTTGAATGGGGCACCATATGATTACAACTTAAATAGAACATTTTATATTTGTTTTAAGCAATATTATTGTTCTCATTTAATAAATTGACGATGATATAATGGAGAAAAAATTGTCAACAGAAAAGAAAAATGAAGATGGACAAGAAGATTTGGAGCTTCCTTTCTTTGATCTTGCAACCATAGTTAATGCCACCAAAAACTTCTCAGATGACAACAAACTTGGGGAAGGTGGTTTTGGGCCGGTATACAAGGTAAGTATTCAACATTTCTATTGTTAATAAAGACGAAAAACAAGATTCATTAATCACATTATCCATCAAATTTTCTTTAACTACAAAATATAGGGTATGTTGCCACATGGTCAAGAGATTGCGGTCAAAAGGCTTTCAAGCAATTCAGGACAAGGATTGAAAGAGTTCAAGAATGAAGTTATATTGTGTTCCAAACTTCAACATCGAAATCTTGTTAAAATTATTGGTTGTTGCATTGAAGGAGAGGAGAAAATGCTACTCTATGAATACATGCCTAACAAAAGTCTTGATACATTCCTTTTTGGTTAGTATTTTCCAGCAAGCTTGAAAGTTATTATAATATAAGATTGATTCTTTTACTAGCCATTTTGGAAAGGAAAAGACTAACTAACATAATGAGCAATCTTGGCAGATTCAACTCAAAGTGGATATTTAGATTGGCCTACACGCTTTAGCATCCTATCGGCAGTTGCTCGAGGCCTTCTTTATCTTCATCAAGATTCTAGATTAAGGATTATACATAGAGATCTTAAAGCAAGTAATATTTTATTAGACAATGATATGAACCCAAAAATTTCAGATTTTGGTATGGCCAGAATGTGTGGAGGTGATCAAATTGAAGGGAATACAAGTAGAATAGTAGGAACATAGTAAGTATCTTTATTAGATGTTAAAGTTTTACTAGGCACTAATCAAATATCAAATTAACTCATTTATGGTTTTTTTCAGCGGTTATATGGCACCTGAATATGCCATTGATGGGTTATTTTCAATAAAATCAGATGTATTCAGCTTCGGCGTATTATTGCTAGAGACTGTAAGTGGGAAGAAAAACAAAGCACTTACCTATCATGATTATGATGATCAGAATCTTATAGCACTTGTGAGTAACACAAACAACTTCAATTTTCCTATATTCTTTTTTGATTTGTCAATTTTCCTATAATTAACCAAAAGTTAATAATTCTTTTGATTTGTTAGGCATGGAGGTTGTGGAAAGAGGGTAACCCAAAGGAATTGATTGATGTTCATTTGGGGGACTCTTATACTCTATCTCAAGCCTTACGTTGCATTCAAATTGGTCTATTGTGTGTGCAACATCATCTTGATGATAGGCCAAACATGACATTTGTGGTTGTGATGTTGAGCAGTGAAAATGCTTTACCTCAACCAAAGGAACCTGGTTTCTTGATTAAAAAAGTCTCAACTGATGGAAAACATTCTTCTAGTAATCTAGCATCCTCTTCTGTCAATGAAGTAACTATCTCACTTATAGATGCGAGATAGAGAAATGATTTTTTTTTCTGCTTAATTTGTAAATTGAATTATGTAACTTTGTAATTACTTTAGAACTTATAGCATATGTTAGTTTTCCATCCAAAAAAACAAAAAGTATCAATTAGTCAATTTTAGTTGGTTGTACAAACTTGTTAATATATCAAAATAAGAAAGAAAAAGTTTTCACAATTTTAGTTTTGAATATTGTTGATTTATCAGCTTTTACCTAGCAATGATATATTGAAACTAACCAAAATTAAATATGATAGGAAGAGAAGATTTTAAAAACCAACTTTTGTGTCGATTTGACAAAAATCGAGACCTACTTTAAGCGAAACTTTGGGATTTTATGGTTGGATGAGCAGTGTTCTTGCAATCTTAGCTTTTTGAGCAAAATATCAAATAGTAGAATTTTAAATTGTAACATGTACAGGATAGAATTAGGGATATGGTATTTCTTTTATCGTAACTCCATGCTACACAAACCAACAATTTATTCTCTTGATAACCTATTGCAAAATGAGTAAAACCCTTAGACCTTAAAATTATAAGATTCAATTATAATAGTCCCAAACTTTAGAAAATTCACGTTCAAGTCCCAAGCAATATACTCTTGTAATTCAAATTTGACTCTAATATTGTATTCTTGTTAGTCAAGTCACTACAATAAAATTTTAAAATTTTGACTGAAATTAGGGATCAATTTTATCGACACAATTTATGACCAAAATTAATTAAGGAAGAAAAGAATAAAAATATATGACTGAAAATAAATCAGATAAAAAAGTCATCAGTAAAATGTAAAATTTTATTATCAAAATCAAATCATTCATAAATTTAGTCAGAAAAAATTAGTGTCATTTGGAGGGGAATATAACACCCTCCCAAGTACAGTACTATGCTTAAATCATAGCATCATACTTAGGAGTTGTTACTATTATTAGAACGGACCTTAGATTACAGCACTTTGCAGTCATCCTCGATCTTCCTAACTTTGCCCAGTGTGATTATGTTCTAACTCTCCTGAGATATCTGGAGATAACATGGAAATACATATAGCAGTGAGAATTACAAATTTTCAATAGGATTCTCTAAATATCACACACAGTGTCATCGTTATTATCTCCAGCCGCTTTAGTTTATTATGGAGGAGGTGAACATGTTAATAAACTTTTCAGTTTTATAGTTTGAAAACATATTATCCAAAGCATAATTCATTTTATTTAACACTTAAGTCATAAGAGCTATTACAAAATAAATTCACAACTCATAACTTGAATAATAGTCGCAGTATATTCAAATATAACGATCCTAATATAACAAGAAAATAGAACTTGCATATGTAAATACTTTTGCTTGAATTCATGCAAATGCACTTGTGTTTCCATTAACTTTCTTTACTTTCCTTTCCTTGGCACACCTAGATGTTACGTATCGCCGTCCCTAAGGTGCGTACATAGGCCTGCACTTGAGCATTACGTATCGCTATCCTCAAGTGCTTCCTTTTCTCATCTTTCTTTTGGCTTTCTTTAATCTTTACTGCCCTTAAGTAGCCTGATCTAGGAGTGAGTTCACCTGTGACCATCATCACATAGTACTAATCCACAAAGGGATCCACGTGTCTCTAGTCTTGGAGGGATCTCATATGGCCACATGCCTTCAATGTAAAGGGATCTCATTTGACTACGTGCCTCCAAGGTAGAGAGATCTCATAGTTTTAACCGCCTTCACAAGGAGAGACCCAAATAACTGCTTACAAATGAAAGGACTGATGCGACTCCAGCAAATATACCGGATCGTACAAGTAATAAAGTGATAAGTAAAGTATCTTTCCCACGATGATAGATCAAATACCGAAATAGTCTAAGGGAATAACTATTTAGACAGAATGGAATTACTAATGAGGAAATTAAAATTTAAATAAAATAAAATAAATAAGAAAAATACTAATGCAAAAAAATTCTTACAATATGGATAAATGCAATGGGATGGATACTAGGGCTAATTAATTTCACCTATTGCAGACACATTTACTATGAATTTCTGTTAATTAGCTCTGATCCTAATTGACTCACGGTCGGTTCCCCTTAATTTATTCCTAGCCTCTCTCGAGGTCAAGCAATACTCTTTATCCTAAACTGATTGCCTAATCTCTTAGCATAAACTAATCTAGGTAAAGGTTGAAGCTCTGTGGGTTCCTAGGTTGACCGCACGAACTGCATTTGTCTATCTCTAGTTTTCGCTCAGATCACGGTGTTTATGTAACATCCCCACTTTAGTAAACAGAATGTAATAGAAACTTTGAATTATTCCCCTTAGGCAATGTGAGAATTTCTTAGGCAGCGCTATGCCATGACGATCCTCACACTTGAAATTATAGAGCGTGTAATATCTGTGTTGAAAATCTGACAACTGCCATATGTTAAAAATTAGGAAATGACAAAAGTGCCCATATAAACTTTTGTTAATTACAGAAATGCCCAGAATTTTTAGAAATTATATTTTTGACCCTAAAGAATTATTTCCACAATAACCCAAGAACTTTTCATAAAATGACTTTTATGTCCCTACATTTGCAGAATTAGCAGAATGGGGTTTTAAGCGGAGCAGAATCACGTGGTGAAACCGTAGAAGTTTAAGTCTCTGCCGATTGGGCCATGGAGGCAGTCTGGTGTTAAATTACGTGGGGTGCCCCTGGACTTGCTCAAAATTACGAAAATGCCATTAGTTACATAAAATAGGAAACAAAAAGGCTCCGGATTTACAAATATGTCTAATTTACACCGTTAGATCATTTATTCGGTTTCAATAGTTATGTAAGGGTAATTAAAAGTTAATTAAATATTAATCAAGAGCTAATTAGATATTAGTTAGAGAGATTAGCCTTAAGATAAATTAAAATGAACATGTAGATATCTTAAACTATTAAGTAACATTTGACCGGTTTGGAGGAAATCGGTAAATATTTGGTATTCTAAATTGCCATAGTCGAATCAGGAGAATTCTACACTGATAACCTTAGGTTGAATGGCTGAAATTCAGCCACCTCCACCACCATAGATGGCGCCATATGGCAGCCATATGATGGGAAGATTTGGCCAAATCAGTACTATTAAAACCAAATATCTAAAGCCATCCTTCTCTAGGTCAAAAAGCTTAGAAAAAATCTCACCCATCTCCCTTCATTTTGCGCCCTTCACCATGTTTCAGCCTCCTTCCATCGCTTCTCCTTCTTCTTCCTTTCTTTCCTTACCTCCATGGACAAGAACTTCAAGCTCAAGATTGGAAGCCCTCTTGACCTCAAATCCTCTTGCTCCTTTTATGAAAATTGATCCTCACCTCCTTCTCTACAAAACCCCTCTAACAATTTCATGATTAAGCATCAAATAGAGCCTCCCCACATTCATATGAGCTGCTGCCATGATGAAGGAAGAAGGCTAGGAGTTGGTTCTTGGCCTCCTTGCCTCCATAGTTTCAACGATTTCAAGGTGGTTAGTTCAAATCCTTAGTTGTTTGATGTATTATGTGACTATGTGGCTGCTATGTTCCTTTTGTGCCATACTTGTATGATGGTGCTTTGATGTTCTTCTAGTGTTTTGAGGTGAGAAAACTTGGTTTAAGTTGAGGAATCTATCAAAAACTCAAAAAGGAGCTAAGCAGAATCTATTTTTATGAGAAAACCCTACGGCGTCCGTACTAGTAGAGTGTACGGCTCCACCTACAGCCATAGAAAGTGGATGAATCTATTTTTAGTTGAAAGTAGACATTTAGAGCTTTCAATACATATAAAATATAAGGCCATTGGATCAGTATAGAATTAGTTATGAATTTTTGAAGTTTAACCTAGAAATCTAGATTCTTATCTAGGCAGTATGAGTTGAGAAGAGTATAACTCACCTTACACAACTCTAAATTGAGTGAACCCCAGGTTTTTTGAAAGCTAACATATAGAAGAACATCTCATAAAAATTTCAAAACCAAATTCATTGCCATCTGTTCCCAGCACATCAATAAAGTTGACTTAAGTTTATACCAGGCTGAGACAGTGTAGTCCAGTAGGGTCAAATTTCAGCACTCATAACTCAAAATATACTCATGCAAATGACATGAAACTTAATTCATTTAAAAGCTTGTTCTGTTAGCTTTCATTTGATTAAATTCAAATGATTTCACCTAGATTTCTATTTTTAGTGAATTTTCACTTATAAGAGTACAATTCTGGCTAAGAATAGGACAGCCTGAGGAAAAACACTTATATCTTGAGTTATACAAATCAAAATGAGATGGGACCAAAAGGGATGGAAACTAGACACATAAGGGTATGACATATCCAAAATTTAGACTTAGATGAGTCGAATTGAGCAAAGGGTGGATTATAACAAAATCGGGCAGAATAGGAGGGACTAAACTGAAAACCCTATAGATGCTTGAATTGAACTTGATGAGTGATGGTATAAATATCTGTATAATTGCCAATCCATATTGAATTGCAAGTTTGAAAGATTGTACTGGTTGTCTGGCACTATTCATGGGGAATGGACTCGATCCGTTATGCTGCCGAATTTTCGGCAGGAATTTATGAGAACTTATGCTGTGGGTGATTATGCTTTGAATATATTTACGTTTACATGTCATGTTTATGTACACCATGCATGCAAGCATAATTAGAATATGATATGAGAAATAAGGTATGAGACATATCCATGAATACACAAAGTATCGGCATGCATGATAAGATATGAAAGGAAAGATAATAAGAACTTGCAAGAGGGACATACCAAGCTACCACGTGAGGCATGGCATAGACCCAGCTAGTATGGGCCAGAGCGGTACTATCTAAAACTTGGGCCAGCCCTCGACCAGATTTAAGGAGAATAGACCGGTATAAGGGTCGGGGAAAGTAAAGCCATCACTCATATATAGATACAAGCTCGGACCTGAAAAGCAGGCTATCACCTAGGGGTGAGAGAGGCCATTAACCTCCGGGGGACCAAGTACAAAAGAGTAAGATCAAGTTGCAAGTTAAAGAAAGATACGAATTAAGTCAAGTGCACTTGCATACAGACAAGTACAAGCATCTTTATGTGTATCTTCAATTATCCCATTAAGTCATAATGCTTTTATGATTCTTGTTGAAGCATATTATACTATTCGTATTTCTATGTCTGTCATATGAAATGGGAAGTGGTTGTTAAAATATATCCCGCTTCGAGTAAGGTGTTTTCAACTTAAAATTGAACCACTATTTATTTATATGTGCTCATATTTTCATAATAAACTGAAGCGGCTGGATTGGTTTGAGTTTACCCACTGAGAACCTTAGGTTCTCACTGCCTGCTTGTATGTTTTCTTTTCCGTAAACATTCCAGCACCCAAGTTAGAAATCAAGTGCGAAGTGGAGTACTGGGCCTTTCATTGAGCAAGGATCGGGTGTAAACCAGACCAAGAAACTATTGAAGCTAGCTAACGACTAGTTGGATGTAAACGCTGTGTATTATGTTAGTTACAAATTTCTTTAAAAGTGTAATTATTTTATTCTCTATGTATCCAAGATTATTAGTCAGTAACAAAGTGAGTAGTTAAAGGGCTATGTATTATATTTTCCATATTTTAAAGTTCTTAGCATAGTGACAACCTTTTAATATAACTCTATGACTCGAGCATGGCTTATATGATTGAGGTTGTTACATTTTTGGTATCAGAGCAGTTCGTCCTATATAGGCCCGTGGATGGACTGATTATGCTTCTAAGGCATACTCTGAGAATCTAGATGCACCATGCTTTAGTCCCTCGCGTGAAGAGGGCATAGAAATATTATGTGTGGTGGCCTTGTTGTGAGTGTTGTGGGCTACCTGTTGCACTTGATTGAATATTGAGCTTGATCACCTCAATATAAGGTTTTGTGTAAACAGAAGCCCAAAACACCCAGCAGGCTTATTAGGGACCTTTTATACAAAATTATTAGAGATAAAACTCCTAGGAAGTAGCGATGGCATAAAGGGATAGACAATTGAGGAAGTCAAGGAGTGCAGAGAATTAGGGATTCGATCGAGGGAATCGTGTTGGATGGTTTCTATAGACATAGTAAACTTAGTTATACCGAAAAAGGTTATTTGTAAAGTGTTGCCGGGTAGCCGAAGATTTTCCATCATCAAGGGCAGGATCTTAGTTGGAGATGAGCTGAGTAAGAATCTTCTTCACCCTGATGGGGCTTGTTTCCAGCTTTATTGCGATTACCTAATCCAGACTATCTTCTTTAGCTTGAATCTAGGGGATTCTTCTACCTGGTCTTGTAACTTTAATACTCGATAGGAGTAATTTTGGATTGTGATAATACCACATTATAAAGACCTGATCCTTCATTAAGAAACTTGTAGAGTGGACGAATGAAGCAGAGGATCAGTGAAAGAAGCTAAGGGCAGAAGCTTCGGTTAGGTACACTGGAAACCTTTTTAAGTCCTCGTCCAGAGAATAGAGTGATGTCTCCCTCAAGGGTACAGGGAACTAATCTTGTAGCGATTGCAAATTGGAAGAGTACAAAGTGAAATCTTGGCTTTGAAAGGGAGACAATTGAGCAAACTGTAAAGAGAACCATCTAACTGTACATTGAATCAAGATGGAGATACGACTATATACAATATGAAAAGCAGATGAAATTATAAGTATAACAAGAGAGAGAGAGACAATATATCTCCTACTAACCTGAAGTAGAAACACTTTCAGACTAGAGATGGCGTACGAATCAAGTGTAATTTCTCCTACCATTCAGGGATAAAGGAAATGTTAGAAAATTTAGTCATGTTCAAATTCTATCAACCTCAGCCACCACAGGAACTAGATGATAAAATCATCTTCAACATGTTATTAGTAGAGGAATGAGGCTATTCAGAGAAGAAAGGCAAAGTCGAACAATTGCCTTTAGGTACCATTATATATGCTATGGGGGGAGTAACTCGATAAGGAATGTATTCGGATTCAGGCAAGAGTAATAAAAATTTAAAGTATGCAGCTAATCCCGATAGACCAAGGGAACAACGGCAAGGTAGGTTTTGACGAATGAAAACAGACAAGTTTCTGTAGTAACAATAAAATACAATAGGAACAAGGTAGGAAAAGAGGAAGTTTGGATTTATGGCTGGCCCACTAAAAAGGGAAAAGCTGCCTAGTATGAGATTATGATGCAGACAAGATTGTGTACAAAATACCAAGTAGGGTTGCCTTGGCACTGGTTATAAGTGCAACAGACCTAATGCACCCTAAACGAGACCGGGTGACGCACCAATATAAGATCAAATAGGATTTGGAAATGTGCACCATGAGGGGCAAGGTTATGATGTCGGAATTAGAGGCAGTTAGAAGAGTCTCTATAACTTGGGCCAAATTAAATGCGATCATCACTAATGCACTAGGTTCCATCAGAGTTCCGTAGTTAAGCGTGCTTAGACGAGAGTAATATTATGATGGGTGACCTTCTGGGAAGTCCTCATATTGTAACTTTGACAGGAAAGCAAGACCATCATTCCTATCTCCCACAGCAAATGGATTACACCTTAGGAACAAGATATTATGAAGAATAGCCAAAAGGTTTAGCAATTAAGGTGCCCACAAAAGTGAGAGGTGGACATCAACACAATAGTCGAGGAATCTCCATGCTAACCAATTGAAGAAAGTAGAAAAGTGGCAGGAACTTCTGTTGTCCCACAATCCTTTCCTTACATGAAGTTGATCATATTTTGAGGGAGCAAGTATTACAACAATCATTGAGAAGTTCAACAAAAATGACATGAGATCCGATTAGCAAATAATGAGAAATGGAGTAAGGTCCCCAAAAGAAAGAGAGATTTCGAAGTAAGGACAATAGATATATTTAGAAGAAAGCTCTAGCATTAAATCTAAAACCTAACGGAAGGGGGATCCATCACTAATTGAAGAGGATCAGGTAGGCGAGAGTTCGGATATGGCCTGGTTAGTTTCTCGAAAAACTTCGGCGAAGCCATTATAGCTACTATTTGTCAAAGTTGATTGCTGTTGTAGCTGATAGTTTTTATAATGGCAAGAACCTCTTCAGTTGGTATTTGGGACCCAAGGCACAAGTATTAGCAAGTTTACCGGAAAACATAGCGCACAAGTAGTTAGACACATGACATGGAGGATGAGGAATTTACTCGATGAATTTGATGATGGATCAGAACGTCAGCGAAACAAAGTATATTTTGGTACCCATATAATCCACAACAACTCTCTGCTTAGATATTAGAAAGTCATCTTGTAAGACAATATGGTAAGGAAAACTTTGTAGCTTCGATGAAAGAATCTGATTTTTAACCTTGGTTTTCACATTAAATTGCCTGTATCTCAATAACCAGGAATCAAGGAGGATATCAGACTAATAGGAAGAGTCATGAGTCTTAGAACTTAATCCATATAGTGGGAGTGACCTGAAATTTTCCTACAGGCGTTAGGCACGAGGCAATTTTTACCAAGAAGAATGAGTTTTAAGATAAAACTCCTAGTTATAATTTTGAGAAAAGGCCTAAGCCTATGTTTCTAAAGAACCGTATCGGAGGCGAATTTATTATTGAACTAAGGGTAGCTGAGCGTATAGGAATCTTGGAAAAGAATATATGGACTTCCTTGACATAGGCATTATCATTACTACATATTGACGTCAATTACTATGATAATTGCTAATCTTTACAATTGCAAATCTTCATGAGTTGAATATCTAGGGTCTCAAGTATAAGTGACAGAAGATTTAGCAGTTACCACAAAGCAGAACTAGGGGGGTATAGAGTAAGGGAGATGAGTAAAAGTCTCCAATAAACTGAACAATGATTCAGAGCGTCATAGGGACAAGGCAAGCTTGGACACCAACATAACCCTTATGGATCCTTTGTACGTATTAAGACATTGCCTCATAGCTATCGGCAAGTAATCTCAAGACAAGATGCCAACTCAAAAAGAGGAATATCTCTATAAGTTAAAAGGAATTTTTCCTTGACCCTTCTTAATCCTAGAATTTTGAGGACAAAATTCTTTTAAGGTGGGTAGAATGTAACATCCCTACTTGAGTAAATAGAACGTAATGGAAACTTTGAATTATTTCCCTTAGGCAGTGTGAGAATTTCTTAGGCAACGCTATGCCATAACGATCCTCACACTTGAAATTATAGGGTAATGTAACACTGCCGTTGAAAATACGGCATTGCCATATATTAAAAATTAGAAAATGACAAAATCGCCCCTATAAACTTTTATTAATTACAGAAATGCCCAGAATTTTTAGAAATTATATTTTTGACCCTAAAGAATTATTTCCACAATAATCCTAGAACTTTTCATAAAATAACTTTTATGTCCCCACATCTATAGAATTAGCAATATGGGGTTTTAAGCGGAGCAGAATCACATGGCGAAACCGTAGAAGTTTAAGTCTCTGCCGATTGGGCCATGGAGGTAGTCTGGTATTAAATTACGTGGGGTGCCCCTGGACTTGCTCAAAATTACGAAAATGCCATTAGTTACATAAAATAGGAAACAAAAAGTCTCTGGATTTACAAAAATGTCTAATTTACGCCGTTAGATCACTTATTCGGTTTCAACAGTTATGTAAGGGTAATTAGAAGTTAATTAAATATTAATCAAGAGCTAATTAGATATTAGTTAGAGAGATTAGGCTTAAGATAAATAAAAATGAACATGTAGATATCTTAAACTATTAAGTAACGTTTGACCGGTTTGGAGGAAATCGGTAAATATTTGGTACTCTAAACTACCAGAGCCGAATCAGTAAAATTCTACACTGATAACCTTAGGTTGAATGGCTGAAATTTAGCCACCTCCACCACCCTAGATGACGCCATATGGCAGCCATATGATGGGAAGATTTGGCCAAATCATGACCATTAAAATCAAATGTCTAAAGCCATCCTTATCTAGGTCATAAAGCTAAGAAAAAATCTCACCCATTTCCCTTCATTTTGCGCCTTCCACCATGTTTCAGCCTCCTTCTGTCTCTTCTCCTTCTTCTTGCTTTCTTTCCTTACCTCCATGGACAAGAACTTCAAGCTCAAGATTGGAAGCTCTCTTGACCTCAAATCCTCTTGCTCCTTTTATGAAAATTGATCCTCACCTCCTTCTCTACAAAACCCCTCTAACAATTTCATGATTAAGCATCAAATAGAGCCTCCCCACATTCATATGAGCTGCTGCCATGATGAAGGAAGAAGGCTAGGAGTTGGTTCTTGGCCTCTTTGCCTCCATAGTTTCAACGATTTCAAGGTAGTTAGTTCAAATCCTTAGTTGTTTGATGTATTATGTGACTATGTGGCTGCTATGTTCCTCTTGTGCCATACTTGTATGATGGTGCTTTGATGTTCTTCTAGTGTTTTGAGGTGAGAAAACTTGGTTTAAGTTGAGGAATCTATCAAAAACTTAAAAAGGAGCTAAGCAGAATCTATTTTTATGAGAAAATCCTACGGCATCCGTACTAGTAGAGTGTACGGCTCTACCTACAGTCATAGAAAGTGGATGAATTTATTTTTATATGAAACTAGACATTCATATCTTTCCATACATATAAAATTTAAGGCCATTGGATCAGTATTGAATTAGTTATGAATTTTTGAAATTTAACCTAGAAATCTAGATTCTTATCTGGGCAGTATGAGTTGAGAAGGGTATAACTCACCCTACACAACTCCAAATTGAGTGAACCCAAGGTTTTTTTAAAGCTAACATGTATAGGAACATCTCATTAAAATTTCAGAACCAGATTTGTTGCTATCTGTTCCCAGCACACAATAAAGTTGACTTAAGTTTAAACCGGGCTGAGACAGTGTAGTCTAGTAGGGTCAAGTTTCAGAACTCATAACTCAAAATATACTCGTGCAAATGACATGAAACTTAATTCATTTAAAAGCTTGTTCTGTTAGATTTCATATGATATAAATTTCTAATGATTTCACCTATATTTCTTTTTTTAGTGAATTTTCACTTATAAGAGCACAATTGTGGCTAAGAACAGGACAGCCTGAGGAAAAACACTTATATCTTGAGTTATACAAATCAAAATGAGATGGGACAAAAAGGGTTGGAAACTAGACACATAAGGGTATGACATATCCAAAATTTAGACTTAGATGAGTCGAACTGAGCAAAGGGTGGATTATAACAAAATCAGGCAGAATAGGAGGGACTAAATTGAAAACCCTATAGATGCTTGAATTGAACTTGATGAATGATGCTATGAATATCTATATAATTGATTATCCATATTGAATTGCAAGTTTGAAAGATTGTACTGGTTGTCTGGCACAATTCATGGGGAAGCGGACTCGATCTGTTATGCTGCCGAGTTTTCGGCAAGAATTTATGAGAACTTATGTTGTGGGTGATTATGCTTTGAATATATTTACATTTACATGTCATGTTGATGTGCACCATGCATGCAAGCATAATTAGAATATGATATGAGAAATAAGGTCTGAGACATATCCATGAATACACAAAGTATCGACATGCATGACAAGATATGGAAAGGAAAGATAATGAGAACTTGCAAGAGGGACGTACCAAGCTACCACGTGAGGCATGGCATAGACCCAGCTAGCGTGGGCCAGAGCGGTACTATCTAAAACTTGGGCCAGCCCTCGACCAGATTTAAGGGGAATAGACCGGTGTAAGGGTTGGGGAAAGTAAACCCATCACTCATGTATAGGTATGAGCTCGGACCTGAAAAGTAGGCTATTACCTAGGGGTGAGAGAGGCCATTCACCTCCGGGGGACCAAGTATAGAAGAGTAAGATCAAATTGCAAGTTAAAGAAAGATGCGAATTAAGTCAAGTGCACTTGCATACAGACAAGTAGAAGCATCTTTATGTGCATCTTCAATTATCCTATTAAGTCATAATGCTTTTATGATTCTTGTTGAAGCATATTATACTATTCGTATTTCTATGTCTGTCATATGAAATGGGAAGTGGTTGTTAAAATATATTCCGCTTTAGGTAAGGTGTTTTCAACTTAAAATTGAACCACTATTTATTTATATGTACTCATATTTTCATAATAAACTGAAGCGGCTAGAATGTTTATGATAACGCTATAAGATTGGTTTAATTTTACCTATTGAGAACCGTAGGTTCTCACTGCCTGCTTATATGTTTTTCTTTTCCGTAAACATTCCAGCACCCAGGTTAGAAATCAAGTGTAAGGTGGAGTACTGGGCCTTTCATTGAGCAAGGATCGGGCGTAAACCAGACCAAGAAACTATTGAAGCTAGCTAGTGACTAGTCGGATGTAAACGCTGTGTACTATGTCAGTTACAAATTTCTTTAAAAGTGTAATTATTTTATTCTCTATGTATCCAAAATTATTAGTCAGTAACAAAGTAAGTAGTTAAAAGGCCATATATTATATTTTCCATATTTTAAAGAAAGTGACAACCTTTTAATATAACTTCATGACTCAAGCATGGCTTATATGATAGAGGTTGTTACAGTTTATGTTAAGAGGCTCTATTCACAAACCCTCTCTCGAGTTATTGTAAATCCCCAAATCAATTAATTAGTGATCAAGCAATTAAAAGCATTAAGAACAAACAAAAACACTAAGCAATAGAGAGAGAAAACAAGATTAACATTAATTCATGAGTAAACTTGCCAAACAAAAAGGGTCCATTAATGCCCTAGCAAAAGAAAACTAGTTCATAACTAAAGAAAAGAAAACAATGAAAGAGTATGAAGATGAGAAGATAGAAAAAACAAAAACCATAAAGTATTGAAGCTAGAAATAGAGATTTGGAAGAATGTGGATCTCTCCGTGTTGAACTTGAGCTCTAAAATCCTTGAATCTTCGCTTTCAATCTCTTTGGAAGAAGTCTTCTATCTTGGGAGGTGTTTGGAAGTGTCTAGGGATCCTTTTTCTGACCTTATGTGTTGCCTTTTATAGTCTACGGATCCTTTTCTCGAATTTTGGCCCGAACTAGCAACTTGCGCAAATGGCGTTGCGTTATAGCGCGCCTACCTGACAGCTCTAACCATTTTTACACACTTCCAAGCTCTGTAACAGTCAGAATAGTTGGAATTTGGCCTTGGAGGTAGAAATAGTGATTGTAGGTCTTTGAGTAAGCTTTCCAATGTAATAAGAATCACCTCAATCGGAGTTCTACAACTCAAGATATAAGTGAAGAGTGATGAAAGGTCAGACTTGACAACATCAAAAATAAGATAAAGCTTCAATCTTGTTTCGCCTTTTTTGCCTAGAAGACTCGAGAACTGGAAAAGATGTCCAACAACAAAGTTGAAGATATTCTTCCCTTCTTTCCAAAGAATCTTGAACCATCATAATTTGACTTCTAGAGAGCTAGATATTGAATTTCCAATGCTGAAAGATCTTGATTTTATGCAAGATAAGCTCTCTCATAGCTCCAAATTCCAACTTGAGCACTTCTACCTAATAACAAGTAGACCAAAAACATAAATAAGTATCTAAAATATAAGAAAATAATAGAAAATAAAAGTACCATTTAATCTAAACTATTTAATGAAAATAAAACAAAAATATTAACTAAACTAAATAGCTATATCCTAAATTAAATAAAAATTAACTAAAAATATAACTCACTGCAAGGAGTTATCATAACCCCCAACTTAAGTACTTACTTGTCCCCAAGCAAAACTCAAATCAAAGACTCAAAAATAGAAAAACAAAAGACTTAACCAAAAACACTTCAAACAAAAGGACTCACTAGACAAAATGGATAAGATAGAAGCTGTTGTCTATGGAATTCCTCATCACTGTTCCATAATTCCATGCAAGATTCAATTCCAATCCAACAAATCCTTGCTAAACCAGCCAAGAACACTTACATAATCTCAATTAAATATCAAATAGATGCATACAATTAAATGAATCAACAGCCACCAGTCATAAGAAGTCAAGCAAAAAGGTGGAATCCTACCTCAAAACTTGAGTTGTAGTCAAAAGGAAGCAAAATTTGGTGAATGGGTGAAGAAATTAGGATGAGTAAATGAAGAAGAAGAAGAAGAAAAAGGGAGAGAAAGAGAGCTGCTGAAGGGAGCACAAAAATTTTGAAGGGAGCTAGGAGGAATTGTTTTGGTTTTACATCTCATGTAATAATAATTTGAAATGCTTGAGTGATAGGTGTCATGAGTGATGGAATTTTGGCCACACCTCCTCCTCCATCTTGTGGCTACAATATGGTGCTACTTTGGGCGGTGAAAGTGGCTAAATTTTTTGCCACTTGAGTGAGGGTTTTTAGTGTAAAATTCTACAGATTCGATTCTGGCAACATAGAATACCAAATCTTTATCAATTTCTTTCAAATTGGCAAAACGTTATTAATAACTTCTAAGATTTTCTATATGTCTATTTTGATTTTCCTTAATCCCAACCTCTTTAATTAACTTCAAATTAATCCGAAAATGTTACACTAGGCATCGTCAAGTCAAACTTGGAATATTACAATTTTTCCTTAAGAGTAACTTTATCTTTTGAAATATTACAATATAAAGAAAAATAAAAAAAACCAGTAGTTGACCTAACAAATTTGGAACATCAGTGTTCCATGGAACACTTGAAACACTTCTTAAAATTATAAGAGCAATTTCTAAGACGAAAGAAAAAAACACTAAAACCTTCATTAAACAAGTCAAACTCAGCACTATCATAAAAATTATTTTTGACCAATGTTTTTATTAGAAAATATTAAATTATTTACTGATATTATGATATTATAATTGATTTATGAATAAATAAGTGAAACTTTAATTTTTTTTTTTCAGTTTTGTGCCTAATAAAGTTTATTTTTTTAAGTAAATATTTTTGTAAATCCCCTAACCCATTCAAAGTTAGTAGTGTTTCAAGATTGAACTAGACCAAACAAAATTGTCCAAATTGACTTTAAAAATTCGAAAACGAATCAATTAAATCAAAAATATTTTTCTTTTTATTTTTGAAAAAAGGTGGGTAAACCAAAAAAAAAAAAATTCTTTATTTTATATACAAAATTAAAGCATCAAACCATCACTGCTTAGATTTCCCAAAACACGAAGTTAATAGGCATCGCAACTTTGCTAACCTCATGTTTGAAAATTTTTCAATTTAATTAATACAAGATTTTTTTCACTAAAATTTAAATTTATAACCTTATCTAAATTACTAAAATTTCTCACTATTAACCTACTTCTAGTGGCTTATCTCTCTCTTTTTTTTTTTTTTTTACTTCCTTAAACTTATTTATTTGTCTGCTTATTTTATTCCTTAATTTTCCATCCCCCTTCCCCATCCCCATCCCCAGCCCTTAACCTCCCTCCCCTTGATCAATTTTTTCAGATTAATTTATTTAATTCACTTAACCAATTCGGACTAAAACAAAGAGACAAAAATCAAAGTCCAAATTCCAAACTCATTTTAGCATTCGTTCAAAAACAAACAAAAATAAAATAAAATAAAAACCAAATAAAATCAAGTAAAATATTAAAAAAAATCCAACTTGTAACCACAAAGGATGGCAAAAGTTTCATGGCACAATTGGCAAGACCAATGATGGAGATGATAGTGAAGGCTGTTGATAGAATAATGGTGGGTAGGTTGGTCACGATGGCGCAGTGTAGCGAAGGCAAATGGACAGCAACCCGAAGAAGATGGTGGGTTTCATTGATGATGATACATAGGTTATACAATTGAGATGCTGGGTCATGGTTGTTTTTTTGCGGAGGATGAAGGCTAGGCAAGGCAAAGGAAAGAGCACCTGTTGTAGTGGTTATTGGTTTTTCAAGCCAGTAGCAGGGTTTGTAGCTGTGGAGTTTTCCTCAATGGCCGAAGTGCTCATAGTGGTAGCAGTGGCACACCCCTCTCGATGGTGGTGGCGACAAACCTTTCAAAATGTCAGTGCAAGACGACTAGGTGAGTATTCAAATTTAGTTTGTTCACTTTTTTTTTTTTACATGAAACTTTTTTCCTTTTTTTGTTCGGATTTGACATGAAAGTTTATCATTCAGTATTTGTTGGATGAAAATGTGATTGGCTAAATCTCTTTGAAGAAACTTATCCAAAAACAAACTCCAAAGATTACTTAAGTTTAGACGATTAAGGTTAAAGAGGTACTCTACCCCTTAGCAAATGAACTCCTCAAATGACTCATGGGAACAAGTCTTTGAGCAAAATGAATCAATGAAAATTGGAATGGAAATTTGATTGGTATTAATCAACTGATGAGTTTATACATGACTTGAAGATCAATAGTGAAAATAAAGAAGAAACATAAAGCTAAAAAGGAAAATAACAATAGAAATAAAAATGATAGTTAAAATGGCATGATGTATTAATTGTGTGTCTCTTTTTTTCAATCTCGTGTACATGAGCCTTTTGTAGCCTTCCTATAATTTCGCCATTTCTTCAAGATGTTCATATAGTAGTCCTTGGCTTAATCCTCATGCACCTACATTCTTGGTAGTGGTAACCATTACCTTATCAGGGCTTTAGTCTCCAAATACCTTCCTACTTTGGACAATTGAGCTCATTCAAGTTTCTCGGCCCAACCCCTTTCCTCAGCTGATATTTCCTCTTTAGGCTTAACCTAATATTTCTCAGATGACGAACATTGGCCTTGGACTCTTTTATATCTGCAAGCCCAATTTTGGCTTCTTCTTCGGCCTATTTATGGGTTAAGTGTCAGCCCACAATCAGTCTAATTATGGTGCCAACATATGCCCTCCATACATTACCTAGTTTAATAGCTATCCACTGAGGTAGGTACTGTATAAAAGAAAATATTACCATTACTGTTCTCTAACTTTCTCTGCTTAGTAATATCTTCTTGTCCATTTTTCTTGCAATTCAACTTCTGCTTCTTCACCCTTCAATGAAAATTTTGAACCTTTTCTTGATCCAAACTTCTCACCTTTGATCATATTTACCCTTTTCCCATGTCTTCTGAATGCTTTGATTCTCAAAACCCTAGCAGTTCAGCCATTCGCGCTTTGTTAGAGAGTTCTTTTTCAACTAGTTCCGAGAGTTTTTCGATTAATTTGTCTACCGATTCCCTTCAATAATCAATTGACAAACTCCAAGAATCTACCCATGCCCTTAAACCTTTGCTAGCAGGCCAAAATCAACCCATATGGCCTCCTCATCTCACCTAGCTAGGGATTCCTCATCGATTGATAAACCTGGGGTTGAAACCATGGCTCCATATGACCAAGTTGATGGTACCTATATTTTGGGTCCTCGATAAATAGAGCCCTCACTTTTTCCATATGTCACCGAATCTTTTATTCTCTCGGATAGGTTTAAGCTTCTAGTCACTAAAGATTGGTTTTTTATTGCTTTGTTCTTAAAGGAACTTCGCGGCTAGCCTAAACTAAGCCTAGAATATTTGTAATGGCTCGAAAAACTGCCAAACAGTAGGGAGAAGACAAGAAATCTTAGGGCATATATGACATAATTATAATTTCCAAGCTGAGCTTCTTTCCCAACATTGACATGTTTCTTTCCATTATTAGCTTGTGGAACACTGCCATCAATGCTTTTGTTTTTCCATTTAGGATTATGTCGCCTTCCTTATTCGACTAAGCAGTAATGTTGCAGCTGCTGATCATTAGAGAAGACATCCTTAGACTTTACAATGAGGACTTTGAAGAAATCAACTACCATACCTCCAAAGAAAACTATTTTTACAAAAAATATATGGAAATACATCGGTGTACTCAGGGTTGGGTAAGCAAAATCGAACACTATGCCTTTCTTTTCTTCTGACTATGAATTTTTTTCTATAGCAAGTCACTTTCCATGGTGAATGAATTCTCTTACTACCTCTTGGCTATAATTTCTAGTCGGTCGATGAATCTAGGAGCTTTATTTCTATCTTTATTTTACGAAGGAATGAACATGTAGATAGATCAGCTGAAGACTAAGAACAACAAAGCTATTCCTTGGCCAATATGGTTCTTATTTCTCTGGCTTAACGATTACTTCCCAGAGTTCTACTGTGATTGCTCCCTAACTATTGAGCTTGTCTGAGATGCCTCCACTTACAGCCTACATTATAAGATAGTGCCCATTCCTACTTTCTCAACTTTTCAAATGACTGATAGGTTGTTCAAGATGTCTCCCAGATTACATCTAGAGAGCTATCCTTTCCTTTACTACTCTTATGATCCAGGCTGGGTTCAGGTAGATTTGCTGACAGCCTCAGATGAAGAGATAGCTGAGATGATCCCCTATTAGAGAAGCACCTTTATTGGTAGGGATCTACCAAATAAAGTTCACCCCAATGCTTGCTCTAACAAGCTTTCAACTGAGCCAGACAATCAAATTGCTTTGTTTAACAATTTAGTTTGATACAAGGCATCCCTACACCTTGTCCATCTGTGGTAACCTTAGATACCAAGCCTTCATTCCTGCTTCTCAAACAATAGCAATTGGTGACTACCAACAATAATAAATTGGCTTGATTTCACTTCAAACCTTTTGTAGTCAATCTTGGAATAGTTCCAACTTATGCAGATCGGTGGAAGTCTATTTATAGTAGAACATTTCCTTATCCTCTTGATCATTACCTGTTTAAGCTGATCATGGAAGTTGTAGCAGACCTCGTTAGTCACCTCGGTTTGTTGTTGTGAAAGCACTTCCACAGGATGGTTCTAGGCCCATGTCTAAGTCTACCTCATCGGCTGTCCAAGGTAACCATCCCACCTTGGCACTTAATCATTCCATGGTTTTATTACTCTACTATATTTCATCCTCTAATATATGAACTGCAAGATCACAAATTATAGATGTGGAAGCTCATGTCCTCACTCAGCCAAAGTAGAAGACTTTGGTGCGGAAGAGCCTAAGCAGTGCGGAAGAGCCAAAGGAATCTTGTCTTGGCTACTTCCCTCAAGGTTGTAACCCCAGTTGAAGCACCAACAAAGGATATCTTTCCTGCCTAAGTAAGTGTCCTTTTCTTAGTTTTCCTTATATTTCTTCTAAGTTTCCTTTCTGACCCTTAATGTATAGTGCAGAAGGAGAGAAGAAGTAAGAAATAGGCTGAGCTAAGTGCTTCCCCTCTTCCTCTACCATCCAAGCCTAAGCCTTCAAAAAGGAAGGCTATCATACATGAGTCTGAAGAGGAGGAGGAAGAAGAAGAATGCCCTCTGAAGAGGCAGCCCAAAAACATTCCTCAGCCTCAAGCTTCATTAGCCTCTTCTTCAATTGGCCCACAAGATCAACCACTGTCTTCCAAGCCAAATGACCAACTATGGCTGACCCTACTATCTAACTTTTTACAATTACGGCAGCAGTATCACCGAATCCCTCAGTTGAACCAAACCTATCTGATGACCAACATGTCACCGAGCTAAGGATTCCTACAGCAGAGACTCATCCATACTTAGATGAAACCAAGGGATCACCTCAGCAGCATCCTACTACCCCTCCTACTCCCTAAGTCTCAATTCCTAACAAAGAGTTAGAAGAGTATTTCAGGGCTCTAATCACTCAACCCCCAACTAGCAGCTTATCCCCGATACATCATTACTTATAGGCAATTGAAGAAGATCTGCAGAGATCATTCCCTTTAAAGCTTGCAATCTCGGTTAGACTGGAGAGATCATTATTGAAGGCTTTTGAGGCTCTGGGTGCTGATATACGTGCTTTACTTAAGCAAGTATGTATTGATATTACTCTCACTCTCTTGAATGCCATGTTAAATTACCACAGATTTAAGGCTCGCCGAGATGACAGTTTCAAAGATTTGGAGGAATTGGCATTTTTCAAAAGCGTAACTGAATGCATATTTATCCTAATACCAAACTATGAAATCCAACCGAGACCAGCATCAATAGCAGTAAACTCAATTTACTAACAAGATTAGATTAATTCATGAAGAGATTGCCAAACTGCAAGCTGAATTGAGGATTCTGGAACTTGAGCTGGCCTTTGTGAATGCTCAAATTAAAGCTGAAGATGCTTAACGGCTTCAACTTTATTTCCAAGCTAAGGCCCTAGATAATATAATTGTCTCTCTTGGTAAGAAATAAAAGCCGTTGGAGCATGTAGTGGAGGTAGGCAGCAAGGGCCTAGTCGAGTTTGAATCTTCACGGGCTTCCTTGCTTCAGAAAGTCTAAGCAGCTCAGCTGCCTCCTCCTGTAGGTAAACTACTTTATCTTTCTTACTTAACTCATATGCTTCTCATGGTCTGCTTGTTCTAACCTTTACTTTCCTTTTACACAGAACCGGCCCAACCTTTTAGCTCCTTTTGACAAGTTTCGTTCTTATTTGATAGGTGCGAAAGTGATTATGTACACGCATCATGCAGCTCTCAAGTTCTTGTTAAACAAGAAAGATGCCAAGCCTAGGTGCAACACCCTAATAGTCCCACACTATGCTTAAGTCATATTATGGAATTACTAGTTGTTATTTTTGCTTGCAGAACTAACATTATCATTTGAAAATACTTGTAATGAAAATAGGGGGTAATTTTTTTTTGAACAATAATGAATAAACTTTTTCAAAACCAAGAGCCATAAGCGCATCGTGAATGTACAATACAAACGTCACTATCTCATACATACAATGCGAATAAAATAAATAGAAGCGACATGAATAACCATAACTTAGATAAATATAACATTCATTCCACGGCCATTCATAGTTAATATAATCTCACCAAGAGTTATAGATAAAGATATAATGGGTCCGATATCTACTGTAGGCCCTACAAAAGAAACCTAACTGAATACATCATAAAGGAAAATATATAGGAAATCCCTATTGCCTAAGCATGCCATACAATAGAATAAAACCCTATAACTGCAACCAAAAAGGGCTATTCTCATGCTCAGCTCTGCATACAATCACCGCATCACTTATCAGGTGGAAGGAAACCATTCCCAAAACTATCGAGGGCAATGTCACCACATTTTCCTCCTCTAACACTGCCACGCCCATGAGGCATAGCACGGGTCTGAATGAACCCACAACTACGAACCGGTGTTGGAACGTGACGAGGAGCTGCTGAAGAAGAAGACGAATCAGACGTTAGGCGAATCACGGACGGGTAGAGGGCATAGATAGGTCAGTCTCCACATGATAGCTAGGATGGGATGGCTCTAAAGGATCGAAATCCAATGAAATAGTCGGAGTCAAATGAGTATTCGAGTCAATCTCATCATTAGTGGGGTATCTCGGAGGTTGAAAGTAAGGACAGATGTCATCCAGGTAATCTCACCATACGGCTAATGTGGACGAAAGAATTGGCTCATCACTGGACTTGAAATGGACGGTCATGGAAGATGTAGACCCTTATCGCTGCGCTCACAGACATCACTGAGGCCTTCAACATTGGGTCAAAAGGCCAATGCCAAACTGGGAACTCAATGAAGATCACCATCGTGCCTGACGCTGGTGTCCTTTGAAGATGACATGGAAAGGTAGGAGTGAGAAATACTAGATTTCTCAGTAGGATCGCGACTAGATAAACGCTATGTCAGTGTCATTGTCCCAGCCACTTCATGTTTAATTATGAAAATAGTGGACATGTATAGGTTCAATTTTAATGATTTTGAAAACTTAAGTCCCGAAGCGGGTTGCTTTTAAACTTAACATCATAATCATAACATCATGAGTAAAGATACACACGAAAGCATAGAATAAACATTCATAATGCATATGGACAATATAAATACGTGCATTGACATGGAAATTCATAGACTTAACCATGGTTCTACTTTAACTTTACTTTCATTTTTAGCACGTGCTTAACATTCTTTACTTTTCCTTTGAACCAGATTGCTTTTGGATATGAGCTCATTCCGTAACCGTTGTCATGCAGTACCAACCAAATCAAACTATGCCGATATTGGTTAGCTCTAAGTTGAAAGGTCCTCTATATCACCCTTGCCTCCTCCATAGAGGTTTCTTAAGTCTCTATGGAATACCATCTCTCACTTCCCTAAAGTGATCGAGGGTTCATATCCCATTCTTTCTTTTCTTATCGTTTTACTTTTCATGTATAGTACTTCTTTGACCACACATATGCAATGAAATGCCTAAGTCCATAATTTTGATGGAAATCTGGCAGCATGATGGCTAAACTGGAACTTCCCCAAAATGCTAATCATAAAACTTTTAACTAACAGTCCATATCATATACATATCATATCATCATACTAATCATTCAATCATGAGACAATGCTTAATCAAACTTGTCACTCATCATGCCAAATGGCATCATATATTCATACCCTAAAGAGGGTTTATAATTGTATTATTCTTTGTGAGACATCTTATAAGTCATTATATGATTTCCTGTGGTTACCCATGGAAGAATCACATAGTTAAAATGAATGTGTATGAAATCTTTTAGTTACTTAGTCCTTATAGGAATTTATATAGGAATTTACTTTTTACCTTGGTACATGTCTTATAGAACACATGTTCATAATATACTCAGATGCCCTAATCATACTTCTATTCCCAAGAAGTTTGAGATCCCTCTAATCCTTGGGTAATGACAATGCATAACCACGCTCATGAACCCAACAACACCATATTCACTAATCACCAAGGGTGGTTTTTAACTTATTCATATTGCATAGTTTCAAGCTTTGATTATTAACATAACAAGATCTTACCTTCAATATTATAAAAGTTATCATTCTTTATAAAGTAGTTATAAAGTTTCATTCTTTAAGAAAGTAAGTACCTTTCAAATTAAGCTCTTGTCTTAAAGATTAAATCTTTATGAAATAATGATACAAGATACTAGCTTTTGAACTAAAAAATCTTGTTCTTTATGAAAGTTGACACTTTTAATTATTCTATGACCATCAAGGTCTCAACTTGATGATTTAAAGTTGTCTTAAAGTCTAAAAGATTCCTACTTTACAAACTAATAATATGAAACATTAGCTTGAAGTTAGAAAGTCTTGATCTTGATAGAAGTTAACACTTTTATGACTCAAAAGTGACATTTTTGCTTAAAGCTTAAGACTTTACTCAATATATTCGTCTCAAGGTTCCATCTTTATAAGCTAAAGTGCAAGCTTATAATTTTATGACTTAAAGTTACCTTCTTGATTTAAGTTTAAAACTTTATTAAAGGATTTGTATCCAAGAATCAATCTTTAAAATTTAAAGTGATAAGATATCATTTCTATAACTTAAAATGGCTTCATATTCCAAAAGGCTTAGGCTTTTACATATATTTTTGTCTTCAAGACAAGACAAAATGGAACTTTAAGGAAGCACAAAACTTGCGCCACTTTTGAGGTTGCAAGTAACAAACTTTTTGAAATTTCATGCATGAAGAATGTGTTTAGCCTTGTCAAATCAAAAGAAAATGATAAAGGTGATAGCTTTTCCAATCATAAGCACCATCATAAGAATATAAACAACTTTAAACTCAAATACCACCAAAAATATCAAGATCTCCTGCATCAAGAAAGGAACATGGAAGCTTTAAAGCACTTAAAGGAAGGAACTTTTGAAGGAAAAATCAAGAACACTCATAAACAAGAATATGAACATATTTTACTAAAAATAGAAATTTTTGCTCATGAACAGCATGAAAGATTTTCTCAAGCTTTCACTTGAAGATCTTGATCATAGGAGGAACTAAGCTTCAAGCTTTCTTGAGTAAACAAAATAAAAGAGTGAAAATCACTACCTAGTGATGAAAGTGGCAAGTTCTTGAAGGAGAAAATGAAGAAGATAATGCTTCCCAAGGTGGATGAAGGTGACAGTTTTGGAAGAACAAGAAGAAAGCTCTTGAGTTCTCTTGAAAATGAAGCTTGTAGTGTTTAGATCTTATCTCCAAAGACCAAAAAATGTGGGCTTTGAAGGGCTTAGTGAGAGTTTTGGTTATGGTGGTGGTGGAGAAAGGAAAAAGAAGATGAAGAAGAAGAAGAAGAGTGTAGAGAAAAGTTAGAGGATTTGAGTTTAGGAGAGAGAATAGGATGACATAAAATGAAAATGAGAGCACGTGTATGTTGTTGTTGTAGTCATAAGGTATAAGGGGTGGGGGAAAGATATTTTTGTCCAATTTTGTATTAATCAAAATTTAGGGAGACAAATTGGATGATGGGGGAACAAATCAAGTACTTACTCTTACATAAAGCACTCTTGTCTAATGCTTTGTATTCTAGTGACATCACCTTTGCTTTATTGTCTAGTTGACTAAATTTGAATTTAATCATGTAATTAAGTGCTCTTGCAACTTAATTAATATGATTAAGCAATGATTAGTGATTAGCACACAAGAATATGACTAAGAAAAATTAATCTTGTGATTAAACTTAATTATCCTTAATTAAACTCGATTAAACTAATTAAGAGTGATTAGTGCTTAATTAAGATATTAAGGGTCTGACTTGCTTAATTAGAGATTATCTAATCTTGATTAAGCGTTCTCTTGACTTTTCTTATCGGAGTTAACTCATAAACACTTCATTAATCCCTTAATTAAGCCTTAATCTCATAATTTCTCATTAAGTGCTTAATTACTCAAGGTCACTAAGGTAATTTAACACGACAAGAAATTGGGGATGTTACACTAGGTCCTCAGATGCATTCTGCTTCTTCAAGAGTTTGATTTGGACATTAAAGTTAACAAAGGAGCAGAAAATCTGGTGGCGACCACCTTTCCCGGCTACCCATCACTAGTCCAAAGGAAAAAGAAGAGATAAGGGAGACATTTCCAAATGAACAGCTTTTTGTAGTTCAAGCAACAACATGGTTTGCTATTTTGCCAATTATTTAGTGAAGAAAATCCTACCTGAAGGTCTATCTTACTTCCAAAAGATGAATCGATCTTAAGTATTACTTCTGGGAAGAACCTTTTCTCTATAGACATTGTGCTAATCGGATCATTAGGAGGTGTATCCCTCAAGAGGAAGTGACCAATATCCTTTACCATTGCCATGCATCACTAGTTAGGGGGCATTTTGGGGTTACTCACATAGTAGCCAAGGTCATTCAATGTGGTTTCTATTGGGCAACAATTTTCAAGGATGCCGATGGCTATATGTGAAGCTACAACAAATGCCAAAGAGCAGGAAATATATCAAGGAAACATGAGATGCTGCTAAACAACATTTTAGTCTGTGAAATATTTGATGTTTGGGACATTGATTTCATGGGACCTTTCCCTACTTCTTTTAGGAATAAGTGTATCCTGGTTACAGTGGATTATGTATCCAAATAGGTTGAAGTTGTAACCTCACCTACTAATGATGCTAGAGTGGTTATCAAGTTTCTCAAGAAGAATATTTTTTCAAGGTTTGGCATGTCTAGAGCAATCATTAGCGATGGAAGAACACATTTTGCCAATCGGCAATTTGAAGCTCTTCTTACAAGTATAGGGTCACCCACAAGGTTACCACTCCTTACCATCCCCAAACTAGTGGCCAGGTGGAAGTCTCTAAAAGGGAACTGAAGAGAATACTTGAGAAGATAGTAAATATCTCAAGAAAAGATTGATCAACAAAGCTTGATGATGCTCTTTGGGCCTATAGGACAGCCTTTTAAACCTCTATTGGCATGTCTTCTTGTAGGCTGATTTTTGGAAAGGCATGTCATTTACCAGTTGAGCTAGAGCATAGATCATATTAGGCCACCAAGCTGTTGAATTTCAATTTGAATGAAGCTAGAAAGAAGAGGACACTGCAACTCAATGAGCTAGATGAATTCAGACAAGAAGCCTATGAGAATGCCAAGCTATACAAAGAAAGAACCAAGCAGTGGCATGATAAGCACATCATGAGGAGAGAGTTTCATATGGGCCAAAAGGTGCTTTTATTCAACTACAAGTTGAAACTCTTTCATGGGAAGCTAAGGTCAAGGTGGTTTGGACCATTTGAAGTCACCAAGGTATTACCATTTGGAGCCATAAAAGTCACACGTCCAACCAAGGGGATTTTCAATGTCTTGGGTCAAAGATTGAAGCCCTACGTAGATGGAAACTTTGACAAGCTCAAGGCTTCAATCCCTTTCCAAGATCCTCAGTGATTCATGAGTCATCTCCAACTTAGGGATATTAAATCAAAGTGCTAGTTAGGAGACAACCCAACATTCCTTCCTTTAGGTTTTTTTTTTTTTTTAATTTCATTCATGCCAGTAGTTAGGAAGCATTTAGGGTGGTTTCATTTATTCCAGCATTTTTTATAGTATTTTCCTTTTCAATTTTGTAGGTGGAAATAAGCAATGCAAGGCAAAAGACCCAAGGAGAATGAAGAAAATTCGAATTATGCAGAAAATGTGGAAGTAGTAGAATCAGGGATGCACACTTGAGCGCAGACTCATATGCTCAAGCGTGGCCCTCAATCGATACGATGAGTATATTTTTTTATTGAACATGCTCAAGCATGCGACCACACACTCGAGCATGAGTTGACATAGAGGGGATTGGAATTTAACCATGGATTTAGAGAACCATGCTCAAGCGCGTGACCCCAGGCTTAAGCGTGGTTTAAATAAAGACACGACAGTTTGCTTCAAGGGATCATGCTTGAGCATGGCTCCAAGGATGGCTCACGAGCATTTTAAGTTACCCATATGCTTGAGCCTCTGCTGGTTCTGCCTCTTACACCCACTCACTCTCTCTTCTTCCACTTGCAAAAAAACTGCCTATTCCCTTACTCCTACTTCCTCTCATACTCACTTCTGATCACCTTTCCATCACTTACTTGTACTTCACCCTTCTTTCACTATCACAAACCCTGACTCATGATTCAAAAAGGGGAGGCTCTTGTGAGCCAAATTTTCTTAAATTAGCAAAGGGTTTTAGTCACTCGAACTTCCTTAAAGGGCTGGTATGTGCTCTTGACTTTTGATTCTTGCCCTAGGATGAGTTGTTTTCATTTGTGGATACTTGTATGTGATATATTCATGAGTTTGGGGTTCTTCATTATGCTTGGGTGATTTGATTGCTTAAAATAGTAGTGTTGAGTTATGGAATCTATCATATACTTGAACATTAAGTGTTTGACATTATTTCTATTCATATTTGGTATATGCAATGTTTAGGTTATAATGAGAAAGTACATTAGTGTGTTCTTGAGTTAGGAGTAGGGCTACATTTCAAATTGGGGTTAGTTATTAAAAATCATGGGTGCATTAACTTATGAATTATGTCTATTTACTCTATTGCTCATGAATCTCATTGTTCATTGTGTTTTGGGATTTCGAGAAGAATGGGGGCAAAACGAGCACGCCAAGGTGTTGCTGCTACTACTCACCATGCTATTGGAAGGCGTGAATCCTCATCCCAACAACAACCACCCACTCACCATGCTACTGGAAGGGGTGAAGCTTCATCTTGATAACAAACTATTGCCCAACCCTTACTTGCACACCCTAGGCAGCAAGTTGAATTATTTGACTGGCACAGGTTCATCCATGCTAAAGCTTACAGTTGGTATGGGACAACATTTAACTCCTGGAACATGATAATGGAAAAACCCATTAAGTTCACTGCCTTGGAGTACAAGCATTTTGAAGATGAACTTGAAAGGAGGTAGTGGCTCCGATTGGCTGCTAATCTAGCACTAGCCTGCAGCCGCCTTGTGGAGTAATTCTATACCAACTTTCACTACACCATAGGCAATAGGGTATATCTTAGAAGGCGACAAGTTGATTTTAGCTTTGTGGCCATCAACAATTTCTACCAGACCCCTAAGGTAGAAAATAATGCTTTCACCCAGATGCTGGATGGCAAAGTGAATTGGGAGGAGGAGCTTAAAACCATTGGACATCCTGGGAGCCATTAGACAAATTACACCTAGCCTTCAACAAAACCCCTACATCTAGAAAATCGATTTCTGAACAAAGATGCACGGGTTTGGTTGTAGGTTATCCTTAGCAGGGTTAGGCCAATGACCTATACACATTCCATCACGCCTGATTGGTGCATCCTCCTTCACTGCCTAGTAACAGGGTAGGATATTGATTTGGGAAAGGCAATCTGCTAGCAAATTGCAAATTCCACTGCTGCCTTAGCTTTCCCATGCACCATCCTAGCCATGGCACTGCAAGTTGGAGTTCAAGTTGATGATGATGAAAAGCTAGTCTATCCAGATGACCCCTTGGACAATGCAGTCTCATAATATGTTTTTAGGCGAGCTCCACGACCTCCTCCGATCCCAGCAGCTGAAAAACCTCAGCAAGAGGCTGAAGCACCACCTCCGCGCTCCATCAAAGCCTGAACTTGCACCACAACCTCAGCAGAACATGCAACCTTTTTACCATGAGCTCCGATTTTTGAGGCAGGAGTTGCATCAAATTGAGTTATCTCAAAACCGCGACTGCAATCGAGCTAACAGACAATTTTGGGCTCTCTTAGCAACTAACCTCGGTTGCTATTGACATGAGGGCCCTTGAGGAGATCATGCAGATGCAAGCTCCTTCGGACTTATTGTAGCGACTATCCCGTCTTCCACCTATGCCACCAACTGAGTAGGATGATGAGGATATGGAGCTGCAAGACCTTAAGGATGATGTTAGCGACTAGGGGAGTTTTCTCACACCCTCTCTTTATGGTTTATGTTTATGTATTAGGGATAATGCACATTTTCAAGTTGGGTGTGTGGGAGAGCATGCATATGCTCTTTTATCTTTACTTTTCTTTTTGTTAGAGTTTTTTATTTTTATGTTATGCATTTTAGGTTGTGTTTATGTGTGCTATTTGTTTTATTGATTTAAAAAAAAAAAGCCATAAATATTTGCTTTTTTTAGGTATTTTATAGTAGTATATGTATGTGTGTACTGTTTGCTTAGCTATACTTCTTAAGTTTTTGACCCCATCCATGTGACATGACAAATTGTTCCTCATTCTAACTTGTTAGTGACTATCAATCTTGATTTAGACTTGTTTAAAATTTTCTTGTGCTCTTATCATTATTGGGAAAGAATCACATGTTTTGCACTTTTTGTGGATAAGTGACTTAGGGATAATGATCACCATGCTTTAATGCTTTAACTAAGATTGAAACATGCACCATTTGCACTTGAAATTCTTTTGAAAAAAATATGAGTGGACTCTAGCTTTAAAAAGGGTTGAGGCCCTGATTATGAAACCCACATTGACATTTATGGCCTGCCATGTTCCATTTAACCCTTGCTACTCTTTTTGAGCCTAACAGCCCTTATTCTTGATTGAACCACATTTCAAGCCTAATGCCTTTTCCTTTTTATCCCACTTTGATCTCTTAATTGCCCTCAAGCCTAAACTTTTTATCCATTTGCATAGGGTATTATCTCCATCATCACAGCCTCATGCTTTTCAAAATTTATTGGAAAGGATTACAACAAAATAAAAAAAAAGAAAAGAGAGAAAGAAAGAAAAGAAAAGAAAAAAAAAGGGGGGGGAAAAAGAATAACAAGCCAAAGTTGTAAAGCAGCTAAATTGGGGGTAACCCAAGGAGAATGGATAGAAGTAAGGGTTCCTTAAGTTGACGGTAAACTCAAAGCCTAAAAGACTTCTCATCATACCTTAACCTCGGCCTTACATTACAAGCTTAAAAAAAGACATATTGATCTTTAGCTGGTTAACACTCGTATGGATGTACAAAGGATGAATGGTGCATTTTGGTTGATAGTTGTCTCTCCCTTAATTGTAACACCCTAATAGTACCATTCTATGCTTAAGTCATATTGTGGAATTACTAATTGTTACTTTTGCTCGTGGAACTAACATTATCTTTTAGAAATTAATTTTTAACGAAAATAGAGGTAATTTTTTTTGAACAATAACGAATAAAGCATTTTTGAAATCGAGAGCCATGAGCGCATCGTGAACGTGTAATACAAACATCGCTATCTCATTCATATAGTGCATTAACATAAATAGAAGCAATAAGAATAACCAAAATCTTAGATAAAGATAACATTCACTCCATAGCCATCCTATAGTTAATATAATAATAGTAATAGCAGAAGTCATACACAAAGATAATAATAGGTTCGATGCCTGCTGTCGGCCCTATAGAATATCCTAACAAAATACATGATAGAAGGAAATATATAAGAAATCCTAATCTGCCCATACATGTAGAATGAAAATGATAACCCTTGCTACAACCAAAAAGGGGTTATCCTCATGCTCAGCTCCACATACAAATCAACACCTCACTCAACTGGCAGGAGGTAGCCGTTCCCGAATCCTCCGGGAGAAACATCACCCCGTCCTCCTCCTCGAGCACGGCCACGCCCACGAGTCACGGCATGAGTACGAATGAACCCACGACAGTGAACTGGGGGAGGAGTATGACAAAGGGCTGCTGAAGAAGAAGATGAATCGGACGACATGCGAATCACAGACGGGAAGGAAGGCGCAGACGGGTCCATCTCCACATGGTAGCTTGGATAGGACAGTTTCAAAGGATCAGAATCCAACGAAACTATCAGTGTCAAGCATGTGTCCAAGTCGGAATCTCCGTCAGTGGGGTACCTCGGAGGATGGAAAGGCGGGCGAACATCATCCATGGTGATGTGCTCGAATGGCTCATGGGGATGGAAAAATGGACTCATCACGAGTACATGGAACTGGCGGCTATGGAACATGTAGACCTACATTGCTGCCTGAGCAGTCATCACGGATGCATTTAGCACCGGGTCAAAGTGCCAATGTATCACTAGGAACTCAACGAAAATCACCATCATGCCCAACACCAGCATCCTCTGAAGATGACACAGAAACATAGGAGTTAGAAATACTAAATTTCTCAGTAGGATCGCGATTAGACAAACACAGTGTCATCGTCATCGTCCTAGCCACTTCGGGTTTAATATAAAAATAGGGGACATATATCAATTCAATTTTAATAGTTTCAGAAAATGTAAATCCCGAAGTGGGTTACTTTTAACTTTATCATCATATCCATAGTGTCATATATAAGCATACATGCTAATATACATAATAAACATTTATAATGGACATAAGGAATATAATAACATGCATGATTATGCAACTCATCAACTTGACTATGGTCCTACTTGGACTTTCATTTTTAGCATGTGCTTAACATTCTTTTACTTTTCTTTTAAAATAGACTACTTTTGGACATGAGCTCATTCCAAGACCGTCGTCACGCAGTACTAACCAAATCAGACTAAGCCAATATTGGTTACCTCTAAGTTAGAGGGTCCTCCATGCCACCCTTGCCTCCCTCATAGAGGTTCCTTGTGGATCGCCGTCTCTCACTTCCCGGAAGTGATCGAGGGGTCATGTCGCATTCTTTCGTTTCTTATCATTATACTTTACATGCATAGTTCTTCTTTGACTAGACACATGCAATGATATGACTAGGTCCATAATTTTGACGGAAATCCAGCAGCATAACGGTTAGATCAGAGCTTCCCTAAAATGCCAATCATCAACTTTCAACTAATAGTTCATATATCTATATCATATCATCATACTCATCATTCAATTATGAGATAAAGCTCAATCAAACTTGTCATTCATCATGCCAAATGACATCATACATTCATATCCTAAAGGGGCTTATAGTTGTGCTAATCTTTGTGAAAAATCTTATAAATCATCACATGATTTCTCGTAGTTACCCATGAGAGAATCACATAGTAAAGATATATGTGTGGGGTTTTTTAGTTACTTAGTTCTTATATGAAATTATTCTTTACTTGAGTTCATGTCTTATAGAACACTTGTTCAAATTAATTAAGTTAAGTGATTGTTTCCTTTCCTTGAGATAGTGCACTTAGTGAATCCTAGGTTCAAGGCATGCTCAGAGGCCCTAATCATACTTCTGTTCCCAAGGAGATCGAGATCCCTCTAATCCTTGGGTCATGACAATGCATAACCACATTGTGAACCCAACAATACCATATTCACTAAACACCAAGGGTGATTTTTAACTTAACTAAGTTACAAAGTTTCAAGCTTTTATCACTAACCTAACAAGATCTTATATCAAATATTATAAAAGTTATCATTTTTTAAAGTAGTCATAAAGTTTTATTCCTTACAAAAGTAAGTGCCTTTAACATTAAGCTCTTATCTTAAAGATTAAATCTTTATGAAATAATGATACAAGTTACTAGCTTTTTAACTAAAAAGTCTTGTTCTTTATGAAATTTGACTCATTTAATTATTATAAGACCATCAAGATCTCAACTTTATGACTTAAAGTTGTCTCTACATTAAAAAAGTTCCTACTTTATCAACTAGTGATATGAAACATTAACTTTTAAGGTAAAAAAGTCTTGATCTTTATAAAAGTTAATGCCTTTTAGCATTGTTTTGATTCAAGATCTAAACTTTATGAATTAAATGTTACAAAACAACACTTTTATGACTTAAAGGACTCATTCTTGATTAAAGTTTGAAACTTTATGAAAGGTCTTTTCTTTAAGGTTTGATTTCTAAGACATAAAGTGACAAGATATCATTTTCCAACTCGAAAAGGCTTATTATACCAAAAAGCTTAGACTTTTACATGTATTCTTGCCTTCAAAATAAAACAAAATAAAACTTTATGGAAGCTTAAAAGTTGCACCACTTTTAAGGAATCAAGAAGCAAACTTTTTAAAGTTTTAAGCTTTTAGGATGTGCATAGTCTTATCTAATCATGAAAAACATAAAAAGATGAAACTTTTCTAGCCATCAACTCATCATAAGAAAAGGAACAACTTTAAACAAGATACCATTAAGAACACTCAATAATAAGAACATATTTTCCAAAAGTAGGAACATCAAGAACACTTGAAGAACGTCAAGAACATATTTTGCCAAAAAGGGAAATATCAAGAACACTTGAAGAGCAACAAGAACATATTTTTCCAAATAGAAACATCAAGAACACTTGAAGAACAACAAGAATGTATTTTTCCAAAAGTAGAAACGTCAAGAACACTTGAAGGACAACAAGAACATATTTTGCCAAAAAATGGAAACTTTTGCTCTTAAAGAGCATGAAGGATTTTCTCAATTTTTCACAAAGAAATCTTGGTCATGAAAGAACCAAGCTCCAAGCTCTCTTGAGCAAACAAAATGAAAAAGATGAAGATCACTACCTGCTTATCAAAATGGCGCTACAACAAGGAAGGAGAAGAAGAAGATGATGGCTCCTCTTGGTGATGATGGTGGCAGTTTGGCTTGATGGAAGGAGAAGCTCTTGAGATCTTGTGAAAATGGAGGCTATAATGTTTTGATCTTATCTCCAAAGACCCAAAGATGAGGTCCTTGAAGGGCAAAGTGAGAGGTTTTGAGTGGTGGCGAAGAAGATGAAGAAGAAAAAGAGAAAATTTTAGAGAGACATTGAAGCAGTAGGAAACTTAGAGAAAGAATGAAAGTGTAAAAATGAAAATGGATGAGGGCGGGGAGGAAGAAAGTGGCATCCAACATAAAGGGCAAGGAGGGTGATATTTTCTTATTTTTGTGTTAATTAAGGTTTAGGGAGACAAAATGGATGATGGGGGAACAAAGTATGCACTAATTCTTACATAAAGCACTCTTGTCTTATACTTTATACTTTTATGACATCATTCTTTACTTTATTGTCTAATTGACTAAATTTGAATTTAATCATGTGATCAAGTGCTCATACAACTTAATTAAGATGATTAAGCAATGATTAGTGATTAACACATAAGAACATGGTTAACAAAAATTAATGTTGTGATTAAGCTAATTAAGGGCGATTAGTGCTTAATTAAGCTATAAAGGCTGTAACTTGCTTAATTAGAGATCATCTAATCTCGATTAAGCATTCTCTTGACTTGTCTCATCTTAGTTAACTCATAAACTCTTCGTTAATCCCTTAATTAAGCCCTAATCTCGTAATTTCTCATTAAGTGTCTAATTACTCAGGGATTCTAAGGTAATTTAACATGACAAGAAATTGAGGATGTTATAATTAACAAGACACATGCGAACATGCGATAGTATGACTAAGTCCATAATTTTGATGGAGATTCGGTAGCATGACAGCTAAACCGAAGCTTCACCAAAATGCCAATCATGAAATTCCAACCAATAATCAATTATATCCATTCTCATATCATTATATCAATCATTCAATCATGGGACAATACTCAATCAAACTTGCCAGACATAATGCATAATGGCATCATACATTCATATCCTAAAGGGTGTTTATAGTTGTGTTATTCTTTGTGAAAAGTCTTATGAGCCATTATATGATTTCTCGTGGTTACCCATGAGAGAATTACATAATTAAAATAAATGTGTATGCAGCCTTTTAGTTACTTAGCCCTTATGTGAAATTACTCTTTACTGGTGTACATACCTTGTGGAACACTTGTTCAAATTAACTGAGTTTGATAATTATTTTCTTTTCTTGAGATAGCGCACTTAATGATTCCTAGGTTCATAGTATGCTCAGAGGCCCTAATCATATTTCTGTTTCCAAGGAGTTCGAGATCCCTCTTATCCTTGGGTCATGACAATACATAACCATACTCATGAACCCAATAACACCATGTTCACTAATCACCAAAGGTGATTTTTAACTTATTCATATTGCAAAGTTTCAAGTTTTTATCATTAACATAACAAGATCTTACCTTAAATGTTATAAAAGTTATCATTCTTTATAAAGTAATTATAAAGTTTCATTCTTTAAGAAAGTATGTACCTCTAAAATTATGTTATTGTCTTAAAGATTCATTCTTTATGAAATCATGATGCAAGATGTTAAGTTTAGAACTAAAAAGTCTTGTTCTTTATAAAAGTTAACACTTTTAATTATTCTAAGACTCTCAAGACCTCAAATTTATGACTTAGAAGTTGTCTTAAAGTCTAAGATTCCTATTTTATAAAATAATGATATAAGATATTAACTTTAAAATTGGAAAGTCTTGTTCCTTATGAAATTTGACACTTTATACACTAATTTGACTCAAGATACAAACTTTATAAATTAGAAGTTGCTAGTCTACACTTTTATGATTAAAAAGTGTCATACTTGAAGAAAGCTTAGAACTTTACTGAACATTTTCATCTCAAGGTTCAACCTTTACAAGATTAAAGTGCAAATCTATAACTTTATGACTTAAAAGTTACATTCTTGATTAAAATTTGAGACTTTATAAAAAGGTCTTGTCTTCAAGATTTAATCTTTAAAACATAAAGTGACAAGTTCTCATTTTTATGATTTAAAAAGCTTCATGTTCTAAAAAGTTAGCCTTTTACACATATTCTTGTCTTCAAGAAGAACAAAATGAAACCTTGTGAAAGCCATAAAAATAGCACCACTTTTTAAGTATCAAGAAGCAAACTCTTTAAAGTTGTAAGCTTTTAGGATGTTCATGGTCTTATCAAACCATGAAAAATATGTAAAGATGAAACTTTTCTAATCATAAGCTCATCATAAGAAAAGGTACAAATTTTAAACAAAATACCACTAAGCACATCATTCTTTTTCAATCAATTCGCAAGAAACATCAAGATCTAATGTATCAAGAAAGAAAAATAGAAACTTAGAGGCATTCAAGAAACAAACTGTCAAATAACTAGGAATATCTCATGAAGAAGAGTATGAACACTTTTTGCTAAAAAAGGAAACTTTTGCTCATGAAGAGCATGAGAGTCTTTTTCAAGCTTTCACTTGAAGATCTTGGTTATGGAAGAAACCAAACTTCAAGCTTTCTTGAGTAAACAAAAGAGAAAAGTAGAGATCACTACCTAGAGTGCAAGGTGGTGTCCTAGCAAGAGAAAAAGAAGATGAAGACTCCTCCTTAGTGGATGATGGTGGCGGTTTGGCTTGGTGAAGATGAGAACTCTTGAGATCTTGTAAGAATGGAGATTATAATGTGTAGATCTCAACTCCAAAGACCAAAACATGTGGTCTTTGAAGGGCTTAGTGAAAGTTTTTGGTTATGGTGGTGGTGGAGAAAGGAAGAAGAAGATGAAGGAGAAGAAGAAGAAGATGGGAGCTTCTTGAAAGAGAAAAGGTTAGAGAAATATTGTGAGTTTGAAAAAAATGAAGTGAGCGTGTGCATTTTTGTATGGTTGGCCGTAGACTTCTTTCATTTAGTGGGGAGGAGATATTTTTCTTTTATTGTAATTAAAGGGACAAAATGGTTAATTAAGGGGTTTACTTTAGACAAACCCTAATACTTTTCTTACATAAAGCAATATTGTCTTCTACCTTTTCACTTTAGTGATGTCATCAATGCTTTATGGTCCAGCTAAGTAAGTTTCAATTTTAATGATATGATTAAGTGCTCTTACAACTTAATCAACTTGATGAAGCAAGAATTACTGATTAACATATAAGAACAAGATTAAGAATTAAACTTGTAATTAAGCTTAATTATCCTTGATTAAACTTGGTTAAGCTAATTATGTATGATTAATGCTTAATTAAGCTTTTGACTTGCTTAATTAGAGATTATCTAATCTCGATTAAGCATTTTCTTAACTTTTCTCCTCATAATTAGCTCATAATCACTCTGTTAATCTTTTATTAAGCATTAAACTCATAATTTCTCATTAAGTGCCTAATTGCTCAGGGTTACTAAGGCAATTTAGCACGACAGGAAATTGAGCATGTTACACAAGGCACATGACACCCTCCAGCATACTCATTATTGAGCCAAAGCCTAATAACACTTGGTGAATCCAAAACCCATAATGGATCACATAATAACATGGGTCTCTAGGGAAGCATCAGGCTATCTATTCAACCCATTTTAATAAATAAAAGTCCACCAATCAATTGAAGGCCAATATTCAGAAAAATTCTAACATTCTCCTACTTAGGCAAAATTGATTGGGTTTTATTTAGTTTTAAAATATGTTTTTTTTAAAATGACTCTCAGGTTGAATAACTATGGCCACAAAACATAGTCTAAAATATACCACAAAACCAAATCACTTTAGTCAACAAAGCTACCAGTTAAGAGCCATAAATGAATGATAAACTATAAAGAGTCTAGTTCATCCATGATCACATAGCCAAATAACCTTATGAACAATGATCCATAAACATGAGTGCGTAAGGTGTAATATACACATTATAGCCAAATACGTGATCCTTTCCATGCTACTCTATATGGATCCTCATTGTGTTTTTCCAAGAAAACACAACCAATCGCCGTGAAGGAGATCACACATATTTCTAAAGAAAAACAATATTTTTCTCATGAAAGACGAATATTTTGTGAAGAAAATATTCACATCTCGAGATATAAGCAAATCAATGGTACCAAAAATAATTTCATAACATGCGCATGAGTCCAAAATCCAAAATATATGAATAATGAATAAAATAACTCCCACTAACCAAGTACATCAAAAGGCCTCACAAGACCTATATTCTCAACATGTTTCACAAACACTATGGGCCTAAGTCCCTTAGTTAGAGGGTCAGCAAGCATTTACTCAGTACTAATATAGTCATTACAACTTTGACTGTCAAGGACTTTGGAAATCATATATAGTATGCAAACAAAACCTAACAACTGGCTCTCGCTAACCTTATGCAATTATCTAATTGCATAAATACAAGAATATGATTAAAAATAATAATTAATTGGGCATATTCATATCTTTCATGGGAAATTAAGCATATGACTATATAATCACCTGTGGGCAGAATGCACAACACATACTATAGCTCCCACTCATTAAAATAATTAACATTTTCTTCAAGAAGAAAACCTACTTAAATACAAATTCATGCATAATTTCATGGATAACTTTACACATCCATCATGCCCAAATACCATTGCTATATACAATTTCCATCATTTTGAGAACCCATTCAAAGATTGCAACATTATAGTCTAATTACTTTATTAAAGGAAAATACGATATGAAGTTGAAAATAAACACAACCAACCTTCAGTTAATCCAATGGACAACATCATTGACAACTGTCACCATAATAGAAATTTAAAAATATGAGTATAAACTTGCTTGTGGACGAAGAATATACAATACACAATAGTCTTAGAAATTCAACACCTATGGGCAGAATAATTTTATCTATCAAATAATCCCAAAATTTTCGGCTATTAGCCAACTCACGAATAACACCACCTATGGATAAGTCAGTGCACTAATTGGTCTAAGCAACAAAATCATCCCCAAATTAACAGGTAGCTCCATAACTTCATGAATGAATCGCTATGATGATAAACATCCATATATGTATGTGGGCTCCAAAATAGGGATGACAATCCAGTCCCTTAAGTCATTTTTAACTTTCGTATATAAATTTCCTTAAAACATATTTCTTAAGAAACGCACCATAAAACACTTCATAAAGTCATGCCACTCAAGTGATGAACACTAATTTGCACAAAAATGAACTTTCAAATATATATGTGCAAAACTAGAATAATTAATATTAGACTACAATTTGGCTAACATAAAGAGCTAACAAGTCAGTTAAACCATGGTTAAGAGCACATAAAATTTTTGTAAATTATTTCGTCAGCTTAATAAACAGACTATCATGCAGGCCACCATTTACTACTTTTAACTAATTCATTGGTCATAACAATTATTTATTCATGCTTTCTAAAATTTTGTTATGATAATGATAGAGCTCTCCTTCTCCATGCACTTCACAAATAACTAAGTCCAATAAAAGCAATGATAATTAATAATTATCATAACATTCTCATAAAAGAATTTTATCAAGAGAAATGGAATATTATACCGTATAGCAAAAAGTATGGTATAAATGAATTCATTTAACTAAGTTGAATATTAGGCTTAATTGCCCCTTACTTCATGCATAAAATAATGCAAATTAACCATGACTACCACAACTCTCCTTCTCAAGTGTAAATCCCAACATTAGTACATTCCCCTTTAAAGAGGGCCTTTTCATGTATTCACAAGAAACTATGGTAAATTTTATATGGGTTAGGACTAAACCCAAATTGCAACCAAATACTGTATGTTCATATCAGAATACTCAGTCCAACTAAACATTGGTTCTAATATCACTTGTTAAGACAGTTAGGGAAAAATCAAAATCTTGAGAGATTTCTAGCATTGGGCTAACCAAAAAACCACAATAGCAAGTCCAACACCACATTTCAACCTAAAATCTTTAGGCAACGAATCAATCAGGTTTTCCACTTATATAGTCCTTAGTCCATTAATTCCTAACTAATGTGGGACTTTATCATCACACTTGAAAATCTAACACTCTTCCCCTCGACTATTACACAGTCGCACACAATAATAGTCATGTCATTTTCAAGGAAACTTTCAGCCACAACACCCACTTTAAACCACTCCACACTTTCATTGGAGTCTTCATCTCAAACACCCATTTGCACCAATAGGCTTATAACCACCAAGAACTTCCATAAGCCTCCATATCCCATTGCAACTCAAACAAATTGTTCATGCCTTTAGTCATTACCAAAAAAAGATGTCAAAGCTACCCATTTCCTTCTCAAGAACTCAGTAAATCTATGTACAACTATCTTTGCTCCATGGTTATGGCCACAACGTTTGTAACCTTCAATGTTCATGGGATAATAGTTGGCCTTAGAATTCTTCTTGGGATAGTGGAATCACAAGCTTTCAACTTAGTGATTTGACCACATGCACAAAGTATAATTGAAGCTAAATTTATAACCCTCAAACAGTTTAAATAGTATTTTGGTGAGTATTTTATTCAAAATATAAATTGTAACATCCTCAATTTCGTGTCATGCTAAATTACCTCAGTAACCCTGAGTAATTAGGCACTTAATGAGAAATTATGAAATTATGGCTTAATTAAGGGGTTAACAAAGAGTTTACGAGTTAACTCGGATGAGAAAAGTCAAGAGAATACTTAATCAAGATTAGATAATTTTTAATTAAGCAAGTCAGACCCTGAACAGCTTAATTAAGCACTAGTCGCCCTTAATTAGCTAATCAAGTTTAATTAAAGTTAATTAAGCTTAATCACAAGATTAATTTTTGTTAATCGTGTTCTTGTATGTTAATCATTAATCCTTGCTTAATCACCTTAATTAAGTTGTATCAGCACTTAATCACATGATTAAATTCAAATTTACTCAACTAGACAATAAAGTAAAGAGTGATGTCATAAAAGCATAAAGCATGAGACAAGACTACTTTATGTAAGAGTTTGACCATACTTTGTTCCCCCATCAATCCATTTGTCCCCTTAATCACAAATTAACACAAGATAACACAAAGTGATGCAAAAATATCTCTCCCCATGCCATTACAAGTTACGGCCACAATGACACAACACACACACATTCACTTCATTTTCAACTTCTCATTCTCTCTCTAAAGTTCTCAAACTCTCTAACCTCTCTCTACATTTCCTCTTCTTCTTCTTCTTCTTCATCTTCTTCATCATTTTCCACCTCCATAACCAAACCTTCCTCACTAAGCCCTTCAAAGATCACATCTTTTGGTCTTTGGAGACAAGATCTAAACACTACAAGACTCATTTTCAAGAGAACTCAAGAGTTCTCTCCTTGCTCATTCAAAACCGTCACCATTATCAACCAAGGAGGAGTCTTCTTCATCTTCTTCTCCTTCCTCAAAGATGCCATTTTCCAAGCTTAGGTAGTGATCTTCATCTTTTCATTTTGTTTGCTCAAGAAGGCTTGGAGCTTGGTTCTTTCATGACCAAGATCTCTAAGTGAAAACTTGAGAAAATCCTTCATGCTCTTCAAGAGCAAAAGTTTCCCTTTTTGGCAAAATATGTTCTTGATGTTCTTCAAGTGTTCTTAAGTTTCTACTTTTGGAAAAATATGTTCTTGTTGCTCTTCAAGTGTTCTTGATCTTTTTACTTTTGGAAAAAATATGTTCTTGTTGTTCATCAAGTGTTCTTGATGTTTCTACTTTTAGAAAAATATGTTCTTGTTGTTCTTTAAGTATTCTTGATGTTTCTACTTTTGGCAAAATATGTTCTTGTTGTTCTTCAAGTGATCTTGATGCTTCTATTTTTGAAAAATATGTTTTTATTATTGAATGTTCTTGATGGTATCTTGTTTGAAGTTGTTCCTTTTCATATGATGAGTTGATGGTAAGAAAAGCTTCATCTTTTTATGTTTTCATGATTAGATAAGACTATGAACATCCTAAAAGCTTAAAACTTTAAAAAGTTTGCTTCTTGATTCCTTAAAAGTGGCGCAACTTTTAAGCTTCCATAAAGTTTGTTTTTATTTTGTTTTGAAGACAAGAATACATGTAAAAGTCTAAGCTTTTTGGTATAATAAGCTTCCTTGAGTTAGAAAAATGATATCTTGTCATTTTAGGCTTTAGAAATCAAACCATAAAGAAAAGACCTTTCATAAAGTTTCAAACTTTAATCAAGAATGAGACCTCTAAGTCATGAAAGTGTTGTTTCATAACATTTAATTCATAAAGTTTAGATCTTGAACTAAAACAATGCTAAAAGGTGTTGACTTTTATAAAGGTCAAGACTTTTTAACCTTAAAGTTAATGTTCATATCACTATTTGATAAAGTAGGAACCATTTTAATATAGAGACAACTTCAAGTCATAAAGTTGAGACCTTGATGGTCTTAGAATAATTAAATGAGTCAACCTTCATAAAGAACAAGACTTTTTAGTTAAAAAGCTAGTAACTTGTATCATTATTTCATAAAGATCTAGTCTTTAAGATAAAAGTTTGAAGCTTTGTAACTTGACTAAGTTAAGAATCACCCTTGGTGTTTAGTGAACATGGTGTTGTTGGGTTCATGATGTGGTTATGCATTGTCATGACCCAAGGATTAGAGGGATCTCAAACTCCTTTGGAATAGAAGAATGATTGGGGCCACTAAGCATACCATGAACCTAGGAATCACTAAGTGCACTATCTCAAGGAAAGGAAACAATTGCTTAACTTAATTAATTTGAACAAGTGTTCCATAAGACATGAACTCAAGTAAAGACTAATTTCATATGAGAGCTAAGTAACTAAAAGACTACATACACATATCTTAACTATGTGATTCTCTCATGGGTAACCATGAAAAATCATATGATGATTCATAATATTCTTCACAAAGAATAACGCAACTATAAACCCCTTTAGGGCATGAATGTGTGATGCCATGCAGCATGATGAATGATGAGTTTGATTGAGCTTTGTCTCATGATTGAATGGTGAGTATGATGATATGATATAGATATGATGAACTGTTGGTTGAATGTTGATTGGCATTTTGGGGAAGCTCCGGTTTAGCCATCATGTTGCTGGATTTCTGTCAAAATTATGGACTTAGTCATATCATTGCATAAGTCTAGTCAAAGAAGAACTATGCATACAAAGCATAATAATAAGAAATGAAAGAATGGGACATGACCCCTCGATCACTTCCAGGAAGTGAGAGATGGCGATCCACAAAGAACCTCTATGAGGGAGGCAAGGGTGAGATGGAGGACCCTCCAACTTAGAGGTAACCAATATCGGTTTAGTCTGATTTGGTTAGTACTGCGTGACGATGGTCACGGAATGAGCTCATGTCCAAAGCAGTCTATTTCAAAGGAAAGTAAAAGAATGTTAAACACGTGCTAAAAACGAAAGTAAAGTCTAAGTAGAACCATGGTTAAGTCTATGATGATGCATGTCTTTGCATGTAATTATATTATCCAATTGCATTATGAATGTTTATTCTATGTTTCAGTATGTATGTTAGTCATGATGATGTGGTTATGATGTTAAGTTTAAAAGCAGCCCGCTTCAGGGTTTAAGTTTTCAAAACCATTAAAAATTGAACTTATATCTATCCACTGTTTTTATAATTAAACCCGAAGTGGCTAGGACGATGACGATGACACAATGTTCGTCTAGTCATGATCCTACTGAGAAATCTTGTATTTCTCACTCCTAAGTTTCCGTGTCGTCTTCAGATGGAGCTGATGGCATCCATGGTAACACTTCTGATGGTACCTGACTGGATAAGATGAGGAGCTGCTATGTTCTTCACTTAGCTAAGGAGGATTGAGATAGTAGCGTAGTATTTTTATTTTCTTAAGAGCCCTAGTTGGGCTGTTTATGTGTAATTAAGAGCATGTAGGAAGTCATGCTGCTTAATTTGACCTATTACATATGTGATACTTATTAAATATAATGTGTAACATCCCCCACTTTCTTAAGTGGAGTAAAATAGAAACTTTCAATTATTTCTCTTAGGCAGTGTAGAAATTTCTCAGGCAGTGGTATATCTCGACAATCCTCACACTCAGAAATATAGGGTAGCATAACATTGCCGTTAAAAATATGGCACTGCCATATGCTAAAAATTATGAAATGACAAAAGTGCCCTTGTCAATTTTTTTTAATTGCAATCTTGACCAAAAGCTTTAGAAATTATACTTTAACCGCAAGTGGATATTTCCACAATAACCCTAGAACTTTTCATAAAATGACCTTTATGTCCCCATATCAATAGAACTAGCAGAATGGAGTTTTAAACAAAGCAGAATCACGCGGTGAAATCGTAGAAGTTTAAATCTCTACCGATTGGGCCATGGAGGCAGTCTAGCATGAAATAACGTGGGGTGCCCCTGGACTTACTCAAAATTACGGATATGCCATTAGCCATGGAAATTAGAAAATAGAAAAGCTCCAAATTTGCAAGAACGATTATTTCACGTTAACAAGTAATTTATTCGATCTTATTGACTAAGTAGGGTTAATTAGAAGTTAATTAGATGTTAATTAGAGGGATTAGGCTTAGGAACAATTAGAATAGAGATATAGAAATTCTCTTAGAGTCATTTAGTAAAGTTTTGCCGATTTGAAAAAAATCGGTGAAGATTTGGTATTTTAAACCGTCAGGACCAAACCAGTAGAATTTTCTACTGGAAACCCTCATTTAAGTGCTGAAATTTAGCGACTCCTACGACATATGAGTGGCGCCAAGTATTGCTCAAGATAGTGGAGAAACTTGGCCTCACCTCCACTGGATTTTTATCATTTTTCACCTAGTTGTTTGATTTTCATCGAATAATTGGGATTAATTAGGATTCGATTAAGCATTCACTTAAAGCCAATTAAATATGATCTAGAAAGATTAGACTTGATGGAATTAGATTAGAACCATAGGAAACCTCATAGGACTTTTCTAAAACCATTTTACCGATTTGAAAGAAATCAATAGAATTTCGATATTTTAAACTGTTGGAACCGGACCAATAGAAATTATACTATGAAAACCCTATGATGGGGGGCCAAGATTTAGCCAAAACATCCCTACAAGTGGCACCTCAATCAGCCATAAAAATGGGGAGCCAAGCCAAGTTTGAATGAGGATTGAAGTCCACCAATCAAAAGCCAACTTTCTTCATAAGTTTTTATTTTTTTCTTCCTTCCCCCTTTATATTTTCGACCTCCCCATAAGAGGTGCAGACTAACCTTCATTTTCCCACTTTCCTTCATCTTCTTCCACTTCCTCTCATCCCCAAGCTCAAGCCCCAACCATCAACTTCACTCCAAGATCAAGTTCCATCAAGATTTCACACCACTAAGGTAGGAATCTCAAATTTCTCCTTCTTTTCTTTGAATTGGGGGTACCTAGGGTCCCTTATTCATCCATGATTCTGATATTGTGATGGGTGGGGATGATGAATAAAGGTTGGTTTATGGTGTATATGTGAATTTGAATTGAAGATTGGATGGAGTGATTTAAGGAAAACATGAATTCAAGAAGCTAGTAGAGTTCGCCCCTTGACGGTTCGTACGGCAAAGTGTACGGCTCCGCCTATAGCCGTTTAAATTTGATGAATCCATTTTTATATAAAACTAGACATTCAGGGCTTTCCATACATATAAAATATAAGCGTCATGTATTATATTTTCCATATTTTAAAGATTTCTTAGCACAGTGACAATCTTTTAATATAACTCTATGACTCGAACATGGCTTATATGATAGAAGGTGTTACATAATGACGACCTTGATTTGGCTTAATGTATTGTGTTATGTTGCTTCCATTCTGTCATATGTATGGTATTAGTAGGGTGTTACATTATGGTATCAGAGCAGTTTGTCCTTGTAGAGCCTAGGGATGGACTGACTATGCTTCTAAGCATACTTCATCATGTGTTAGAAATCATGCCATGGATCTTACCACAAGGGTAAGATACAAGAATTAGGTAGGTATAACTGTGCAGTTGTGAATGTGATTAGCTACTGCCACACTTAGCTCGGTATTGAGCCTAATCAACTTAATATCTTTGTTTGCGTATCCAGGAACTGATGACTTCCGATGGGCAAAATAGGTTGCGCGGTGAATTTGCCACCTTAGGTATGGCAGATATGATGAATGTTTCTCCTACACTAGTTTCTACTATAAAGGGACAGGTCACTGTAACTAATCGAGCCTTAGGAGGAATAGCAGGAGCTGATGCTAACCCGGAATACTTGAAGTTCGCTAAGTTTATGAAGACCAACCTACCAGCTTTCCATGGAGACTTCAACCCTAAGGATGTTGAGGGATGGATTGAGGCACTAGAAGGGACATTTTTTGTGATAAGTTGCACGGGGCTGCAGAAAGTAACATTTGCTACCTATATGTTGAAGGCTAATGCTGAAGCTTGGTGGGCCAATGCTAGAAGGATGATCGAGGATTCCCAGACCCCTATTACTTGGGAAGTGATTAAGGCTGCACTCTATGGTAAGTGCGCCATGCCAAAGAAAGATGCTTCTAGGAAAAGGATGGTTTTCCAACGCCGAAGGACTAGGCACAATCCATACTACAAGATACAACCGTAGTTCGAGAAGGACACATGTGGTCAAGAACCAAAGCAAGTGGTGATCCCTTGGTGCCCTAAGTGCGGCAAATATCATGGAGGATGCCCTTGTTTAGCTAGCCAAAACGTGTGTTTTCAATATGAAAGGCCCGGGCATATGGCTAAAGACTACACTATCAAGCTGTTGTCCCCTATCAACAAGCCCCAACACCAAGAAAAGGCCTTCGCCCTTAATGCTAGGGAGGCTACTCAGTCCGACGATCTGATCCAAGGTAACTGCGAGGTCAATGGTAGGACCTTAACTGTGGCATATGATTCTGGAGCTATACACTCCTTTATTTCTTATGATTGTGTAGATAAATTGGGATTGTCTGTGTCTGAATTACCTTACATGTTAATTGTTTCTACTCCTGCTAAGAAACTAGTCAAGACTTGTCATTGTTGTTCAATTGTTAGTTTCAAATTGATGGTAGGTCTTTCATAGCAAATTTGATTTGTTGCCTTTGTCTGGTTTGGATTTGATTCTAGGCATGGATTGGCTCTCTGCTAACCATGCTATGATAAATTGTTTTGAGAAATCTATTATTCTTCGTCCTATACCTGTTGAGCCCGTTGAACTTGTTAGTTTGTTTTTGAATTCTGCTAAGATAGGGAGTAGTGAGTCTGGTAATCAGGGATATGTTCTCCTTATGGCAAGCGAAGTGGAACTTGAGCAGGTATTGGAAGAGATCCCCATAGTTAGGGAATACCCGGATGTATTTCTTGACGATATACCCGAGTTTCCCCCGAAAAGGGTGATCAAGTTTTCTATAGAGTTGGCATCGGGAACGAGGCCAATCTCTATAGCACCTATAGGTTGGAGTTGAAGGGACAATTGGAAGAGTTACTAGGAAAGAGATTTGTTAGACCTAGTGCCTCACCTTGGGGAGCCTTGATGTTGTTTGTAAAAAAGAAAGATGGGAGCATGAGACTATGTGTGGATTATAGATAGTTGAACAAGATGACTGTTAAGAACAAGTACGCTTTTGCCTAGGATAGATGACCTCATAGACCAACTGCGACGTACAGCTGTGTTCTCTAAGATTGATCTGAGATCCAAATATCATCAGATAAAGGTGAAAGAGTAAGATATACCCAAGGCAACTTTTAGGACAAGGTATGGGCATTATGAGTTTACGGTGAGGTCGTTTAGTTTGACTAATGCCCCTTCTATTTTCATGGAGGAATCTTTACACCCTACTTGGATAAGTTTGTAGTTATTTTCATAGATGATATTCTCATCAATTCAAGAACAAAGGAGGAACACAAAGAGCATTTGAGAGTTATGTTGGGAATCTTGAGGGAAAAGAAAGCTTTGTGCCAAGCTACCTAAGTGTGAATTTTGGATGGAGGAAGTAAAGTTCTTAGGACACGTGGTGTCATAAGAAGGTGTTGTTGTGGATTCGAGTAAGAATGAGGCTATGATGAATTGGGAGAGGCCGACCTTAGTGACTGAGATAAGGAGTTTCTTGGGTTTAGCTGGTTACTACCGCAGGTTTATAAAAGGATTTTTCCCAAATATCTTTACCCTTAACCAAGTTGACGAGGAAGGATGCCCCGTTTGTGTGGACGATGGACTGTGAGAAGAGCTTTCAAGAGCTAAAAAGTAAGTTAACCTCAACCCCGGTATTAGTTTTGCCGGACCCTAGTGGATTGTATGAGGTTTACTGTGATGCCTCTGGGAGTGATCTAGGTTGTGTCTTGATGCAGAATAGGAATATGGTGGCTTATGCCTCTAGACAGTTGAAGCCTCATGAAGTGAACTACCTAACTCATGAATTGGAATTAGCGGCTGTACTGTTTGCCCTGAAGATATGGAGGCATTATCTGTATGGTGTGAGGTTCAAGGTGTTCTCTGATCATAAGAGCTTGAAGTATCTCTTTGATCAAAAGGAGTTAAATATGAGGCAAAGGAGATGGATGGAGTTTCTGAAGGATTATGATTTCGGGTTGAACTATCATCCTGGGAAAGCCAATGTGGTGGCTGACGCCCTCAATTGAAAATCCTTGCATGCATCATGGATGATGGTCAAGGAGGATGAGCTAGTAAGGAGCTTTAGAGACCTTAACCTTGGAGTTATATTGACCCCCCATAATTTAAGATTGAATCAGCTTAGGGTGACAAGCGATTTCAAGAGTCAAATTACTCAAGCCCAAGGCGAGGAAGAAGAGTTCTTGAAACCCTAGCGTTGGTGAAAAAAGGAAAGTTGAAGGGTTTTGTGCAAGGTGCAAATGGACTATAGAAATTTGACGGAAAAGTCTGTGTACCCGCAAGTGGTGACCTCCGAAGAAGGATTTTGGAGGAGGCTCATAAGAGCCATTTCACCATACACCCTGGTATGACAAAGTTGTATCAAGACGTTAAGAAGATGTTCTGGTGGCCAGGATTGAAGAGGGATGTTGTCGAGTTGGTAGGCAAGTATTTAGTCTGCCAGAAAGTAAAGATTGAGCACCAAAAGCCCTCTGGTATGTTGCAACCATTAGAGATCCCAGAATGGAAATGGGAAAGCATCTCTATGGACTTCGTGATAGGTTTACCCAAAACGCAAGCTGGTTTTGATGCGATATGGGTAATTGTTGACAGATTAACCAAGTCTACTCACTTTTTGCCCATTCGAGCTACTTATCCTTTGGAAAAGTTAGCCCAACTGTATGTTCAAGATATAGTAAAACTGCATGGTGTACTTTCAACCATAATCTCAGATAGAGACCCGAGGTTTACCTCTAGATTCTGGGGAGCCTTGCAAAAGGCATTTGGGATGAAGCTTTGCCTAAGTACAACTTATCACCCCCAGACGGATAGACAGTCGGAGAGGACTATCCAAACTTTGGAGGATATGTTGAGAGTCTGTGTACTAGACAATCGAGGAATTGGGACAAATACTTACCTTTGATCGAGTTTGTCTATAACAATAGCCATCATGCAAGTATTGGTATGGCACCCTATGAAGCTTTGTATGGAAGGAAGTGCCAATCTCCCCTATGTTAGTTTGAACCGGGTGAGAAAAGCCTATTAGGACCTAATCTTGTGAGGTAGACCACAAAGCAAGTCAGAAGGATTAGGGACAGAATCCTTACAGCCCAGAGTCATCAAAAGAGTTATGCGGATAAGAGAAGAAAGCCTCTAGAGTTTCAAGAAGGAGAACATGTGTTCCCAAAGATCACTGCTACGACCGGCATAGGTGGAGCTATGAAGTTCACAAAGTTAAGCCCCCGTTTCCTTGGCCCTTTTCAAGTTTTAAAACATGTCGGGACAGTTGCTTACCAAATGGCCTTACCTCCAAATTTGTCAAACCTTCACGATGTTTTCCATGTGTCTCAATTGAGAAAATACCATTCCGATCCTAGTCATCTACTTGAGCATGAAAGCGTACAGTTAAGGGAGGACCTAACTTTCAATCTACTGCCATCTCAGATCGTGGATCGTGGGGCAAAACAGTTGAGGAGTAAGACGGTACCCTTGGCCAAGATGGCTTGGGGTAGAGGAAATGTGGAAGAATATACGTGGGAGCTGGAGGCCGAAATAAAGAACTAGTATCCGAATTTGTTTACAGGTAACGAATTTTGAGGGAAAATTTCTTTTTAAAGGTAAAGAGAAATGTAACATCCTCAATTTCATGTCTGCTAAATTACCTCAGTAACCCTAAGTAATTAGACACTTAATGAGAAATTATGAGATTATGGCTTAATTAAGGGGTTAACAAAGAGTTTATGAGTTAATTCGGATGAGAAAAGTCAAGAGAATGCTTAATTGAGATTAGATAATCTCTAATTAAGCAAGTCAGACCCTGGACAACTTAATTAAGCACTAGTCGCCCTTAATTAGCTTAATCGAGTTTAATTAAGGTTAATTAAGCTTAATCACAAGATTAATTTTTGTTAATCGTATACTTGTATGTTAATCATTAATCCTTGCTTAATCACCTTAATTAAGTTGTATGAGCACTTAATCACATGATTAAATTCAAATTTACTCAACTAGATAATAAAGTAAAGAGTGATATCATAAAAGCATAAAGCATGAGACAACACTACTTTATGTAAGAGTTTGACCATACTTTGTTCCCCCATCATCCCGTCTGTCCCCTTAATCACAAATTAACAAAAGATAACACAAAGTGAAGCAAAAATATCTCTCCCCATGACATTACAAGTTACGGCCACAACAACACAACTCACACACATTCACTTCATTTTCAACTTCTCATTCCCTCTCTAAAGTTCTCAAACTCTCCAACTTCTCTCTACATTTCCTCTTCTTCTTCTTCAACTCCTTCATCATTCTCCACCTCCATAACCAAACCTTCCTCACTAAGCCTTTCCAAGATCACATCTTTTGGTCTTTGGAGACAAGATCTAAACACTACAAGACTCATTTTTAAGAGAACTCAAGAGTTCTCTCCTTGCTCATTCAAAATCGCCACCATCATCAACCAAGGAGGAGTCTTCTTCATCTTCTTCTCTTTCCTTAAAGATGCCATTTTCCAAGCTTAGGTAGTGATCTTCATCTTTTCATTTTGTTTGCTTAAGAAAGCTTGGAGCTTGGTTCTTTCATGACCAAGATCTCTAAGTAAAAACTTGGGAAAATCCTCCATGCTCTTCAAGAGCAAAAGTTTCCCTTTTTGGCAAAATATGTTCTTGATGTTCTTCAAGTGTTCTTAAGTTTCCACTTTTAGAAAAATATGTTCTTGATGTTCTTCAAGTGTTCTTAAATTTATACTTTTAGAAAAATAAGTTCTTGTTGTTCTTCAAGTGTTCTTGATCTTTCTACTTTTGGAAAAACATATGTTCTTGTTATTCTTCAAGTGTTCTTGATGTTTCTACTTTTGGAAAAATATATTCTTGTTGTTCTTCAAGTGATCTTGATGTTTCTATTTTTGGAAAATATGTTCTTATTATTGAGTGTTTTTGATGGTATCTTGTTTGAAGTTGTTCCTTTTCTTATGATGAGTTGATGGTTAGAACAGCTTCATCTTTTTATGTTTTTATGATTAGATAAGATTATGAACATCCTAAAAGCTTAAATCTTTAAAAAGTTTGCTTCTTGATTCCTTAAAAGTGGTGTAACTTTTAAGCTTCCATAAAGTTTTATTTTGTTTTGTTTTGAAGACAAGAATACATGTAAAAGTTTAAGCTTGTTGGTATAATAAGCTTTCTTGAGTTAGAAAAATGATATCTTGTCACTTTAGGGCTTAGAAATTGAACCTTAAAGAAAAGACTTCTCATAAAGTTTCAAACTTTAATCAAGAATGAGACCTCTAAGTCATGAAAGTGTTGTTTGTAACATTTAATTCATAAAGTTTAGATCTTGAACAAAAACAATGCTAAAAGGTGTTGACTTTGATAAAGATCAAGACTTTTTAACCTTAAAGTTAATGTTTTATATCACTATTTGATAAAGTAGGAATCATTTTAATGCAGAGACAACTTTAAGTCATAAAGTTGAGACTTTGATGGTCTTAGAATAATTAAATGAGTCAACCTTCATAGAGAACAAGACTTTTTAGTTAAAAAGCTAGTAACTTGTATCATTATTTCATAAAAATCTAATCTTTAAGATAAAAGCTTGAAGCTTTGTAACTTGATTAAGTTAAAAATCACCCTTGGTGTTTAGTGAACATGGTGTTGTTGGATTCATGATATGGTTATGCGTTATCATTACCCAAGGATGAGAGGGATCTCGAGCTCCTTGGGAACAGAAGTATGATTAGGGCCTCTGAGCATACCATGAACCTAGGAATCACTAAGTGCGCTATCTCAAGGAAAGGAAACAATCACTTAACTTAATTAATTTGAACAAGTGTTCCATAAGACATGAACTCAAGTAAAGAATAATTTCATATGAGAGCTATGTAACTAAAAGACCACATACACATATCTTAACTATGTGATTCTCTCATGGGTAACCATGAGAAATCATATGATGATTCATAATATTCTTCATAAAGAATAGCGCAATTATAAACCCCTTTAGGGTATGAATGTGTGATGCCATGCAGCATGATGAATGATGAGTTTGATTGAGCTTTATCTCATGATTGAATGATGAGTATGATGATATGATATAGATATGATGAACTGTTGGTTGAAAGTTGATTGGCATTTTGGGGAAACTCCGGTTTAGCCGTTATGCTGCTGGATTTTCGTCAAAATTATGGCCTTAGTCATATCATTGCATGTGTCTAGTCAAAGAAGAACTATGCATATAAAGTATAATAATACGAAATGAAAGAATGGGACATGACCCCTCGATCACTTCGGGGAAGTAAGAGATGGCAATCCACAAGAAACCTCTATGAGGGAGGCAAGGGTGAAATGGAGGACCCTCAAACTTAGAGGTAACCAATATTAGCTTAGTCTGATTTGGTTAGTACTGCATGACGATGGTCACAGAATGAGCTCATGTCCAAAAGCAGTCTATTTGAAAGGAAAGTAAAAGAATGTTAAGCACGTGCTAAAAATGAAAGTAATGTCTAAGTATAACCATGGTTAAGTCTATGATGATGCATGTCTTTGCATGTAATTATATTGTCCAATTGCATTATGAATGTTTATTCTATGTTTTAGGATGTATGTTAGTCATGATGATGTGGTTATGACGTTAAGTTTAAAAGCAACCTGCTTCGGGGTTTAAGTTTTCAAAACCATTAAAAATTGAACTTATATCTGTCCACTGTTTTTATAATTAAACCCGAAGTGGCTGAGACAATGATGATGACACAATATTCGTCTAGTTATGATCCTACTGAGAAATCTTGTATTTCTCACTCCTACGTTTCTGTATCGTCTTCAGATAGAGCTGATGGCATCCATGGTAACACTTCTGATGGTACCTGACTGGATAAGACGAGGAGCTGCTATGTTCTTCATCTAGCTAAGAAGGATCGAGATACTAATATAGTATTTTTATTTTCTTAAGTGCCCTAGTTGGGCAGTTTATGTGTAATTAAGAGCATATAGGAAGTCATGCTGCTTAATTTGACCTATTACATATATGATACTTATTAAATGTAATGATGATCTTTATTATCTATGATTACATTCTTGACTTAATGTATTGTGTTATGTTGCTTCCATTTTGTCATATGTCTTATTAGTAACTCTGCAATATGAAGAATAATGTTCATATGTATACGAGTAAGTAAGCGCTTAAAGTCTCAGTTTTCAAGTATAAAGGTTTTACAAAAAAAAAAAATTATATGCTATTTTCATATATTACGCTAATTTCAAAGATAAGGACTTCTGTTAGATAAGAGTAATAACTAGTAATGCCATAAAATGACTTAAGCATAGTATGATATTAGTAGGGTGTTACATAAACAAATATTTTAAGGCTTCTTTTCGATGAGATTCAAGTAAGTTAATGTGACTTAATACAAGACAAAATTTTTTTATTCAACCATCTCATTTTATTCAGAGTTCCTAGCATGCTAAATTGGGAAATAATCCCTCTAATCCACAATATATTTAGCAAGAGATCCCTTAGATTATCTATTATCACCATGCCTATTTTAGAGAAATTTACCATACCAACTTAACATTTTTGATTTTTCTGGCTCATTAATTTTGTCCCTCTATCTTAAAAATTTTAAAATTTTTCCAAAGATAGAAACATATTTATTTTTAAATATAAACAAATCACAGCTTAGAAAATCAAACTCAAAATAAAAAGAATGTTTAATTTTCTCACAAGGTTGGTTCTATAAAATAATATCAACAATTACCAAAAAGTAATCAGATATTTGTCTTGGTAAATTTCCTTTTATAACAATTCAAGTTAAGAGCTCAATTTGGTTCTTAGTGTTATTCATGAAAAAAATCATTGGAGCTTAAAAAAATATTAAGCAATTGATTATTTACATGGGCAATCAATAATAATATTCATTACCATAAATAGGAACTCAACATGTAATATAATCTCACATGTGGGCGGAGAATATGCTATATAAAACAATAGTTACAAAAATCAAACACCAATAGGAAGAAAGATTTTACTGTTAAAGTCATCCCAAATACCATGTCACACGAAATTAATCAATGAACTAACCACTTGTGGGTGAGTCAATCTACAACTAACTAGGTGATAAAACATACCACATCAGGATCAATTAATGAGCTAACTACTTATGGGTCAACTAACTCATAATCAACCCAAGTGACCAAATATCCCAAACAAATAAACAAGTAACTCCATCAATTTTGCAAGTAATCCACTATGGTGTAGAAACTCATATGACTAACAGAGCTCTTAATAGGGATAAATAATTGCCCAAATAATCAATTTTTAATTTAACTTCAATTTTTCAAACACTTTTAAACAACACAACAATGAGACTTAATAACTATAAATGGACATATTCAATTTTATAATTTTTATAGAATTCAAATTAAATTTAATAATCACAAAATATTTCAAATCCTATAATTTAAAGAATTTTAAACTAGTATTTTATAACTATAAATTTTATTAAAAGAAAGAAATATAAATCCCTTTAATTTCCTTCTCCTTCATATTTTCCAACCCCTTTTCTTTTTTTTTTTAAAAAATAGTTGGGCCAAATGGTTTAAAAATGGGTCACCTAACCCATGCCTGCTTCTTCTTTCTTCTTCTCGCAAGATTGGGTAGCAACAAAAGCAGAACTCACATGGAGGGACCACCGCGACACAGCAGTAGCAGGAACTGACATCTACACACCTAAGATTTAGTAGTGGTGGATGGCTAGTGCCAGCTGGTGATGGTGGCTCAAGCGATTGCGTGACAGCAGCAATGTGGCTCCTATTCCATCTCTAGAAGTGCGATGAGCAGGCGGTGGTGTGACGGCCCAAAGTGAGTAGAATAATGGTGCCATACATAAGGGCAATGGCATGGCAGCAGTGCTCTCCACTTCTCGGTCGAGCTCCATTCTGGTTTGCCCATGGAGGGCCAGCTGCAATGTCCCATTAGCAACCAATAGTAGCAGCACACAGCATCGAGATGCAGCCTTCCATCATGGCTTGAATGTGACAGCATAACATTCCTCCCGGTAGTGAACAGATCTGGGATAGCAACTCTCACCCAACAATAAAGCAGCAGAGAAAGTTCCCTTCTCTCTTGCAAAGCTCAATCCATGCAGCCACACCCTGTGACATCTTCCTTGAGCAACACATCACTACTCAGGTTCAATGCATCCATGGGAAGTAATAGTGCGATTCACAACACCTAGATCTGGCCTTCTGTTGCGGCGGACATGGAGGAACAGTAGTAATGGGCAACTAACCAGTAGCAATGAATGAAAATTTAGCCTCGACCATCAAGTTGCACACTAGTGGCACCCAAGGGGATGAACAGTAACAATAGCGATATAGCAATTAGCGCCATATCCCGCATGTAACATCCACCGGAAGTTTTATTGTTTTTTGCCTAGTTGTTCAGTTTTTATCAAATAATTGAGATTAATTAAAATTCAACTAAATATTTATTTAGGATCAATTAATTAACAATTAAATAAGTTTAGATATGAGGGAATTAGGTTAGAAATATAGAAGATTTCAATAGAAATTTTCTTAAACCGATTTACCGATTTACAGGAAATCGGTAAGATTATAGTATTTTTAAACTGCCGGAACCGAACTTATATAATTATATGCCCAATACCCTATAACCTAATGACTGAATACTCAGCCATTTAATCTCTAAGGGTGGCGCCACAAAGGCCACAAACATGAAGAGAGTTGGCTGAAATTTGGTCTCAAGTTCTCAACCAATCAAATTGCAAGTTTCTAACTACCCTCTTTATGTTTAAATCAGATTGTTCTCCTTCATCCCATGTTGATTACACCACTTTCTCTCCTTGCTTCAGCCTTCTCCTTCTCTTCTCCTCTTAACCAACTCCATCAAAACTCCAACCTTGACAAGGTTCCATCAATCCAAACTCCAAAACTTAGCAACATCACATACAAAGAGATAAAGGTTCAACTTTGTTCTTTATATTCTGGTTGTGGGTAGCTAATTGTGGCTTTATTTCCTCATTTCTTGATGTGATGATTGAATGAATATGATGATCTTTGGCTGATTTGTTGGTTGTTCTTGATGTTAAAATCGATTAAGAAGTAAGAAAGGGTGAAAGTAGGAAGATGTGAGAGGCTGGAAAACCAAAACTTCTCGACAGTCCATACGATGGAGTGTACAGCTCGGCCTACAGCCATTTAAGACTAATGAAACTATTTTTAAATGAAAGTAGACATCTAGGGCTTTCGATATATATATCATATAAGGTTATTGGATTAGTATTGAGAGAGATATGAATTTTGGAATTTTTATCTAGGTTTTTGAGTTTGATTCTGGGCAGACTAGGTTGTTCAGGGCAAAACTTGTCCTATACGACTTAGAATTGAATGAAACCAACTTTGTTAGAAAGCTTACATATAGAAGAACATCACAAAAAAATTTTAGAATTCGACATAGTCCCATTTGCTCCCAGTGGTTCAAAGAAGTTGTCCTATATCTAAACTGGGCCAAAATAGGACAGTTTAGGAAGGTCAATTTTCGCGGCTTATAACTCGAGCTCTACTAAAGCAAATGAAATGGGATTTTTTGCAAATGAAAGCTTGTTCTATTACCTTTAATTGATATAAATTTTGCATGATTTCATCCAAATTTCTATTTTTAGTGAATTTTCTCTTATAAGAGTGCAATTCTGGCTAGATTAGTCTGGAATAAAATAACAAATAACTTGAGTTAATGTCGGAACTCAGAACTTGGCAAACAATGAGCTAGGTCGGGTATACTTAATGTTGAACTCAGAACTTGGCAAACAATGAGCTAGGTTGGGTATACTTAATGTTGAACTCAGTACTTAATGAATAGAAAATTAGATCGGATATAGTTAATGTCAGAAACTGGGAACTAAGAGAATAGAAAACTAGATTAGTAAAAATCCAGAAGTCAGGGATCTTCAGTATAAACTCGAAAGTCGATACCAGAATATGAGACCTTATACCCGAATCCTGGAAGTCGAGAAAACTAGGATGCTTCGATCCAGAATCAATCTTAGAGATTGAACATAATCCCGGAAGTCGGAACTTATATAATCTCAGAACTCGGACCAATCCAATCCTGGAACTTGAACTCGGGAACATTAATAAAAGATAAAAGCTTGCAAGATAGATTAAGACTTAAAATTTTAAAGCTTGCACCTAACTAACTAAGCTTTGCTTATAAGACTTTGTTGTGTATGACAACTGATGGAGATATGATGTTCCATATTAGGTTTGCTATTTGATTAAAATTTCCTGGTTGTCTGGCACTATTCATGGAGAAGCAGACTCGATCCGTTATGCTGCCAAACTTCCGGCAGAAAATGTACGATTAATGGATTGATAGTTTTTACCAGTCAAGTTGAATTTTTATGAATTCAAAATTATGAGTAAGTATATGTGGTCACTATGATAATCATGCATGCAAATATGATTAAAATATAGTGTGAATCATGTACAAGAATGTATAGCATTCACATGCATGATCAGAGGTGAGCAGCTATACAATTATGAATGATATAATTGTGAATTATTCGTATGAGAGCATGCATATTTGCGTATGAATGAAGGAAGAATATATGAGATCCCTTCACTTGGAAGCAGTTGTTTGGGTCCCTCCAAGTGAAGGCAGTTAAAAGTTAAAGATGTGGGTCCTTTCACTCGGAGGCAGTTGTACATTGGGTCCCTCCTTGTGAAGGTAGCTAAAACTTTTAGGTCCCTCTATGTTGGAGGCAGATGGCCAACTGAGTCCCTCCAACCTAGAGACACGTGGGTCCTCTTGCAGGTCAGTATTGTGTGACAACGGTCACGAGTTGAGCTCACTCCTAAATCAGACTACCCAATGGCAGTAAAGCCTAAAGATTAAAACATATGCAAGCACCCTAGGGACGGCAATACGTAACACCTAGGTGTGCCAAGAATAGAAAGCAAAGAAAGTTAAAGGAAAGCATTAGTGCATTTGCATGAATTCAAATATGAGTATTTGCATAATTATATCCCATGTTTTAGTGATGCTGAGACTGTTCTATCTACTGATGTAGTAATTATTATTCTAAATATGCAAAGTTGCCAATGTGACTCAAGTGCATGAAATAAAATGAACTCTGCTTCTGACCATATATTTTCAAACTATAAAATGGAATAGTTCGTATAATATGTTCATTTTTTTTATAATAAACTGAAGCAGCTGGAGATAATAACGATGACATAGTATTAAATTTCTTAGTGAATCTTACTGAGAATTTAAAATTCTCACTCCTATTTCTGTGTTATCTCCAAATAGCTCGAGAAGTTTAAAAGACAGCTGAAGTTGCTGTCAGAAAAGGTCCACTCAGGTAATAGTAACAACTCCTGAGTATGGTACTATGACTTAAGCATAATATTGCATTTTCGGGAGGATGTTACATTGTACATGCTCCAAATGTTTGAAGAGTGAAGGCCATAAACCGCAGCCATGGACAAACCTTAGTTCCTCTTATTTATTTTATTTTATTTTATTTTATTTTCTTGTAACATGATGAATGACTCGAATGTCGAGCTCAATCAAATTGTTAAAAACCAAATTTCACTAAATTGTAGTAAAGGTGCAACTCGAGTTGTTTCCCAAGGATGGTAATGCTAGATGATCAGAAATTTTGGGGGGCGGGTTTGTTTGTTTATAAAATAAAAATGCAACTTTTTAAAATGAAAGTGAACAGAAATTGAAACATTTAATCCAAGAATCAAAGGAACAACCACAGACACTCAATCATTGAATTCTACAAGTAACTCAGCAACCAGAATCAGTGATTAACATTGAATCCAAACGAAACCTCCAATCAAACTCAGTATTCACATGAAAATCTTCATGTATTTGCTTAACATAGATTCAATTAAAATTTAAAAAGCTTTAGATCCTAATTGAATTATGTTAATTTCTATTGCCAATGCAGTTAACCGTAGAACTCAAACTTGAAATTCTAATTCTTACTCCTTCCACAATCTGATTACATACATCAACTGAATAATATGCAACCAATCAAATTTCAATCATCAATTCAAAATGAAGAACTCTAATTCAAAATGAGATTAAAATTAAGAGAAGAAGGAGTAGATGAAACCGATTGCATGCTGAGTCTGATCAAACCAATTCTCAAGAGTGTTGTTATTACTTTAATCCTTGAATCAAATAGAAGCTTAAGCCTCCATGAATGGAGGAAAAGTGAATTGTAAAGGTGGGGGGGCGTGAGAGAAGAGAGGAAGAGAAAAACCAAAAAAAAATGTATGACTCCCCAAAATTTGTCTAATAAGTTACAAGGTTCTAGCCCCCAATGCAACTCGACCTTTTCAAAATCAAAATATCTCCCAAAAATCCATAACAACTTATTACATTAATCCCCTCTCTCTAAGATGAATCTAGACACCTAATTTGTTTAATTCCGAATTATATAAAGGAAATGACACTAAAAACATGTAATCAAGTTCTATGATTAATTAGTAACGTTCTACTACAGTTTTGGCTATGAAATCACATCTGTTTGGACTTGTACTCTGAAAGTGAATTGAAGGCCTAGATGTTAGCTTCAAAATGTCACTGGAACAGGCTCAATTGGGCTTCTTTGGACTGAGATATGGCCTCAAGAGTTAGCCCTATTCAGAAACTGCACTACAGCCTTTCACTTTATTTCTAAGCCCAATTCCAGCTCCTTAACATCAAAACTTGTCTCTGACCTCTTCATAAGAATTGTAGGCCTATCTCTTAGTTTTCCTACAAACTAAAGATCATCATAAAGTGAGCTCTAGAACTCAAGATATTGCCCAAAAATTAAAATAGTGTCAGAATTTGTCTAATGCTGGAAAATTTAGCTCAAACCCAAACAAAATCCAAATAACACAAAATGGTCCAATTCAAAACAATTAGGCACAAAAGAGGATTAATGAGCTAGGAATGAGGGAAAATAAGTATGTAAAAATCGAATTGATCAAATTCCCCCACACTTAACTCTTGCATGTCCTCATGCAAGATTCAACTAACAACACAAAAACATGTAACCTAAAAATCATGGAATAACCAAAATAAACAAGCAAATTCTCCAATGAATCATCAAAAGTGCCAAGCTTAGGAATATAAGAGCATATAAGCAGCAAGAGTTTCCAACAATCAAATCATTCAACATCCCATCTCTCAAAAATGCAAGTTAAGCAATATCCTTCAAAATGCAAATAGATCAAGCATGAAAGGGTTAAGATGATGTTTGAATCTCTCAACTCTCTAGTGTATAGGCAAAAGTATTTTGCTCAAGTCACCTTAATAGACAATGCATTACCATAAGCTTGTTAATCTTCTACTTCTCCACTACTCACAATCATATGCAAACACAAATCAAGAGGATTTTATTCAAGGTTGTAATAGGGCCAAGATAAGGGTAGAGAAATATGAGGATATGACAAGATATAACCTAAGAGAATAGAAATAACATTGGTCATTTAGACAAATCAAGCCATAACACACTTACTCTCTTTGAACTTTCTTTTCCTTTTATCAACATTCCCCATTTTCTTTTCTTTTCTTTTTTTTCTCTTTTTTTTCTTTTTACTTTCATTGCATCTTTTCAAACCCCCACATTTGATCCCAAATGCAACAATAATGATGAAACCAATGCACTTCCCATTCCCTGAGGTTGGGTAGAACATGGTTTCCCACTTAAAGATTGTAATATGCTAGAAACCAAAGAACAGTCAATAAGGCTCAAAGGGGTTAAACAAGGGGCACAATGCAAGGTAGGCTATATGGCCAAGTGGCTAAAATGAAAGAAATGCCTCCATCATGTTCATGAATACATATGAAAAATGTAGCCTCAAAGAAGAATCAAAGCAAGTTCTAGAATAACAAAATCCATGAGGGAAAACACACATAAGAAAGAAGAGAATGGCATGGAACGCAACCATCCAAATTAAGGCTCAAAAGCTTACAAAGGTAAAATCCAACATACTCAATCATAGCAAATCAAGATCAATCACCCAACTCACACATACCAAGAGGAGGAAAATAAAATCATGTTGGAACCTTATCCTCCCTAAAGCCTTAACTCAACAACTTTCACTTCAATAGTGGAGAAAAAAATAAAAAATAAAGCTATTTTTTTTAAACTGAACAAAATAGACCAAGGAAACAAATCTATAATGCAATGCAAGACTAATTACCAAACAACCTATGACTAAACCACCCCCCACACTTTAACTTTACATTGCCCTCAATGTAATAGAACAATGGAAATGCAAGTAAAATGAAGTAAGGAAGAGGAAAGAGAGACTCCCCTATGAAGTACAAGTGGCCGCTAGCAAGTGGACTTCCTCAATGGTCTCCAAGGGTGTGTCCTCATGAAATGGCTTCAAGCGGTGGCCATTCACTGTGAATACTTTATCCATTCCAGGCTCCAAAATTTGCACAGCACCATATGGAAAAATCTTAGTCACGATATAAGGACCAAGCCACCTAGAACAAAGCTTACCAGAAAAAACCTTGAGGCGAGAATTGTAGAGAAGCACTTTCTGGCCAATGGAGAACTATTTTTGCAGCAACATCTTATTGTGGATGAGTTTTGTCTTCTCTTTATACATGCGGGAGTTCTCATATGCCTTTAACCGAATCTCCTCCAACTCCTGAAGTTGGAGCTTCCTGTGAAGTCTAGACTATCTCAAATCCAAGTTGCAATTCTTAACTGCCCAATAAGCCTTGTGCTCAATCTCCACTGGAAGGTGGCATGCCTAAAGGAGTCTTGTAGGTAGTGCGGTAAGCCCATAATGCATCCTCCAGTCTCTTACTCCAATCCTTTCTATTTGGCTGAATTGTTTTCTCCAAAATCTGCTTCAACTCCCTATTTGATATCTTCGCCTGTCCATTAGTATGTGGATGGTATGGAGTTGAGACCTTGTGGGTGACACTATATTTCTTCAACAGGTTTGCCATGTTCCTATTATAGAAATGCTCCCCTGATCACTGATGATTGCCCTGGGCACTCTGAACCTGCAAAAAATGTGTGATCTGACAAAATCTATAACAACATGAGAATCATCAGTCCGGATGGCCTTAGCCTCTACCCTCTTAGAGACATACTAGCAAAATATGCACAAAACCAAATGAGATAGGAAATGGACCCATAAAATCAATACCCCAAACATCAAATATCTCATAAAACAATAATGGTTGCTGAGGCATCTCATTCTTATGAGAAATAGTACCTATCTTCTGACACTGTTCATAATTCTTACAATAAGTGTAAGAATCATGAAACAATGTGGGCCAGTAAAAACCTACATCTAAGACCTTCCTAGCAGTGCGTTGTGGCCTAAAGTGACTATCATAAGCACGTGTATGACAAAAATGCAAAATAGGAGGAATCTTAAGCTCATGCACATAGTGCCTAATAATCTGATCACTACACATGCGCCACAAATAAGGATCATCCTAGACATAATATTTATCCTCACTGCTAAGTTTCTCTATTTGATGCTTTTTAAAATAAGCAGGCAACTCACAAGCAACCAAATAATTCACCAAGTTAGCATAGCATGGGTCTTTACCTTGCAGCTCTAAAAGCTACTCATCTAGAAAGGGCTCACGGATAGGAAGAGGCTCCAAAGTCTATGGAATCCGACTTAAGTGGTTTGCTACCAGGTTCTCAGCTCCACTCTTGTCTTTGATCTCTATGTCAAACTCCTGCAATTGCAACATTCACCTGATGAGTCTAGGCTTCGCATCTGGCTTCTTTAATAGGAACTTCACTGTTGCATGATCAAAAAAAATAGTCACTTTAGTTCCTAACAAATAAGCACGAAATTTATCTAAAGCAAAAATTATAGCCAGAAGCTTTTTTTCAGTAGTGGTATGGTTAGCTTGTGCAGAATCCAGGGTCTAGGAAGCATATGCTATGACATGGGGCATATTCCCAACCTTTGGGAAAAGGACAACACCAACTACAAGGTTTGATGCATCACACATAAGCTCAAATAGGTACTCCCAATTTGGGGACTGAAGAACTAGGGTAGAAATCAGGTGTCGCTTCAGCTGGCCAAAAGCTGTCCTATACTTATCATCAAACTGGAAGTCTACATCTTTCTGTAGCAACTTGGACAACGGAAGGGCAAGCTTACTGAAGTCCTGAATAACACTCTTCACTTTATTGTTTAGTTGACTAAATTTGAATTTAATCATGTGATTAAGTGCTCATACAACTTAATTAAGATGATTAAGCAAGGATTAATGATTAACACACAAAAACATGATTAACAAATATTAATCTTGCGATTAAGCTAATTAAGGGCAATTAGTGCTTAATTAAGCTATAAAGACTCTGACTTGCTTAATTAGCGATCATCTAATCTCAATTAAGTATTCTCTTGACTTTTTTCATCCGAGTTAACTCATAAACTTTTCATTAATACCTTAATTAAGCTCTAATCTCGTAATTTCTCATTAAGTGCCTAATTACCCATGGGCATTGAGGTAATTTAATATGACAAGAAATTGAATATGTTACATTTCTCCTCACCTTTAGAAAGAATTTTGCCCTCAAAATTCGTTACCTGTAAGTAATACTGGATGCTCGTTCTTCATCTCGGACTCTAGCTCCCATGTATATTCTTCCATTTTCCCCCTACCCCAAGCCATCTTGACCAAGGGTATTGCCTTATTCCTTAGTTGTTCTACCCCATGATCCATGATCCGAGATGGCGGCAGATTGAAGGTTAGGTCTTCCCTTAACTATACACTTTCAGGTTCAAGTAGATGACTAGGATTGGAATGATTTTTTTTTTTCTCAACTGAAACACATACATCAAGAACGTTTGACAAGTTTGGAGGTAAGGCCATTTGGTAAGCAATTGACCCAACATGTTTTAGAATTTGAAATAGGCTAAGAAAACGGGGGCTTAACTTTTTGACCTTCATGGCTCCACCTATACCATTCATAGGAGTGATTTTCAGGAACACATGTTCTCCTTATTGGAACTCTAGGGGCTCTCTCTTCTTATCCGCATAGCTCTTTTTGACAGCTCTAAGCTGTAAGGATTCTGTCCCTAATCCTTCTGACTTGCTCCGTGGTCTGCTTCACAAGATCAGGTCCTAATAGGCTTTGCTTACCCGGTTCAAACCATCACAGGAGAGATTCACATATTTTTCCATACAAAGCTTCATAGGGTGCCATACCAATACTTGTATGATGACTATTGTTATAGGTAAACTCAGTCAAAGGAAAGCATCTATCCCAACTTCCTCAATTACCCAACATACAAGCTCTCAACATGTCCTCTAAATTTTGGATAGTCCTCTCCGACTGTCCATCCGTTTGGGGATGATAAGCTGTATTTAGGCAAAGCCTCGTACCAAATGCCTTTTACAAGGCTCCCCAAAATCTAGAGATAAACCTCGAGTCTCTATCCGAGATTATAGTTAAAGGCACTCCATGCAGCCTCATTATCTCTTGAACATACAGCTAGGCTAACTTTTCCAAAGGATAAGTAGCTCGAATAGGCAAAAAGTGACTAGACTTAGTTAATCTATCAACAATTATCCATATCGCATCAAAACCAACTTGCATTTTGGGTAAACCCATCATGAAGTCCATGGAGATACTTTCCCATTTCCATTCTCAGATCTCGAATGGTTGCAATATACCAGAGGGCTTTTGGTGTTCAATCTTTACTTTTTGGCAAATTAAACACTTGCCTACCAACTCCGGAACATCCCTCTTCAATCCTGGCTACTAGAACATCTTCTTAACATCTTGATACATCTTTATCACACCAGGCTGTATGGTGAAATGGCTCTTGTGAGCCTCCTCCAAAATCCTTCTTTGGAGGTCACCACTTGCCGGTACATAGACTCTTCCTTCAAATCTCCATAGTCTATCTGTACCTTGCACAAAACCCTTCAACTTTCCTTTTTTTCACAAATTCTATGGTTTTCAAGAATTCCTCTTCCTCGCCTTGGATTTGAGCAATTTGACTCTTGGAATCACTCATCACCCTAAGCTAATTCAATCTTAAACTATGGGGGGTCAACATAACTCTAAGGTTAAGGTCCCTAAAGCTCCTTACCAACTCATCCTCCTTAACCATCATCCATGACGCAAGCAAAGATTTCCGACTGAGGGCATCAGCCACCACATTGGCCTTCCCAGGATGATAGATCAACCCAACTCATAATCCTTCAAAAACTCCATCCATCTCCTTTGCCTCATTCAACTCCTTTAGATTAAAGAGATACTTCAAACTCTTATGACTAGAAAACACCTCAAATGTCACTTTATACAAATAATGCCCCCATATCTTTAGAGCAACATTGCTAACTCCAAGTCATGGGTTGGATAGCTTACTTCGTGAAGCTTCAGCTGCCTAGAGGCATAAGCCATCATGTTCCTATTCTGTATCAAGACATAACCTAGACCTCTCCCAAAGAGATCACAATAAACCTCGAATGGTCCACTTGGGTCAGGCAAAAATAATACTGGGGTTGAGGTTAACTTTCCCTTTAGCTCTTGAAAGCTTTTCTCACAGTCCATGGTCCATATAAATGGGGCATCCTTCCTTGTCAACTTCGTTAAGGGCAAAGATATCTTGGAAAATCCCTTTATAAACCTATGGTAATAACTAGCTAAACCCAAGAAACTCCTTATCTTAGTTATCGAGGTTGGTCTCTCCCAATTCATTACAGCCTTAATCTTACTTGGATCCATGGTGATTCCTCCTTGTGACAACACATGCCCTAAGAACTTTACTTCCTCCATCTAGAATTCACACTTAGATAACTTAGCATAAGCTTCTTTTCCCTTAAGATTTCCAACGCAACTCTCAAATGCTCTTCGTGCTCTTCCTTTATCCTCGAATAAATGAGGATACCATCTATGAAAACAACTACAAACTTATCCAAGCAGGGTCTAAAGATTCTGTTCATATAGTCCATGAAAACAGTAGGGGCATTAGTCAATCCAAATGATATCACCATCAACTCATAATGCCCATACCTTGTCCTAAAAGCCATCTTAGGTATATCCTCCTCTCTCACCCTTATCTGATGATATTCAGATCTCAAATCAATCTTAGAGAACATAACTGCACCTCGCAGTTGGTCCATGAGATCATTTATCCTAGGCAAAGGGTACTTATTCTTAATAGTCATCTTATTCAACTACTTATAGTCCATACATAGCCTTATGCTTCCATCTTTCTTCTTTACAAGCAACACCAAGGCTCCCCAAGATAAGGCATTAAGTCTTACAAACTTCTTTTCCAACAACTCTTCCAATTGTCCTTTCAACTTTGATAACTCCAGTGGGGACATCCTATAAGGTGTTATAGAGATTGGCCCCGTTCCCAGTACCAACTCAAGAGAAAACTCGATTTCCCTTTCTGGGGGAAACTTGGGTATATCATCAGGAAACACATTTGGGTATTTCCTGAGTACGGTGATCTCATCTAATACCTACTCGAGTTCCACTTCACTAACCATAAGGAGAACATATCCCTGATCACCAGACTCACTACTTCCTACCTTAACAGAGTTCAAAAACAGACTAACAGGCTTCATGGGCTTAACAGGTATAGGTGGAAGAACAACAGATTTTTCAAAGCAATTTATCATAGCATGGTTAGCCAAAATTCAATCCATGCCTAGAATCAAATCCAACCCAGACATAGGCAAGCAAATCAAATTCGCTACGAAAGACCTACCATCAATTTGGAATTGACAACTCAAGCAACAATGACAAGTCTTAACTAGTTTCCTAGTAGGAGTAGAAATAATTAACATATGAGGCAATTCAGACACAGATAATCCTAATCTATCTATACAATCATGATAAATAAAGGAGTATGTAGTTCCAGAATCATACAGCATAGTTAAGATTCTACCATCAACCTTGCACTTACCTTGGATCAGATCATCGGACTAAGTGGCCTCCTCAGCATTAAGGGCAAGGACCCTTCCTTGGTGTTGGGGCTTGTTGGCAAGGGACAACAGCTTCACAGTGCAGTTTCTAGCCATATGCCTAGGCTTTCCACATCGGAAACATGCATTCTGGCTAGCTAAACAAGGGCATCCTCCATGATGTTTGCCACACGTAGGGCAAGCTTGACCATTCGCTGGCTTGGGTAGATTCCCAGTAAGCTTCTGGGGTTGCTTTCCTTTGAAACCTCCACCTTGAAACTGTTTTCTTGCGGGTTGGGGCTTGAACTTCTACCCTTGCGATGGCAACTTCTTCTTGTAAACTTCAGACCTTGCCACAGATAGCTTGCGGTTGCAATCCTCTACCAAACAGCACTTGTTCACCAATGCAGCATAATCACAGATCTCCATAGGCCCTACAAACACCAGGATTTCTTCACGCAATTCTTCTTCAAACTTGACACACTTCCAACGCTCATCTAGGTTCCCTTGATAGATCATCGAGAACTTGCACAGCTCCTTGAACTTGGCCGTATACTCAGCAATATTCATGGTCCCTTGTCGCAAACTCATGAACTCCATCTCCTTCGCATTCCTCACGAATGTAGGAAAATACTTCTCGTAGAAATGCAAATTGAAAATTTCCCATGTGATGTGGGTTTGGGCTCTTTCCAATAGCCTCTTTGTGCCTACCCACCAGAACTCGGCATCAGCTTCCAATATATAAGTAGCAAAGGCTACCTTCTGGTCCTCGGTGCAGGCCAATACCGTGAAAATCTTTTCAATGGCCTTGATCCACTCATTAGCTTGATCGGGGTTGTACGTTCCTCTGAAGCTTGGCGGATTTGCCTTCTGAAACTCAGCAAACTTAAGGTACTCAAGATCTACCTCGGCTCCTCCATTGTGCCCCTCGGGATTCTTCTCATCCCTTTGCTCCATTCGCTCCATCATGCGATGGCTAGCAGTAGCTTGCTCCCTCATGGAAGCAACCATTTCACGAAGTGTCCCCATGACTTCGTTGGGAACTTTCGGCTCCTTACGGGGCCTACCACGTCTTCCTGAAGCTATTAGTTCCTGATACATAAGACAGAAGACATTGAGTTGATCAAGCTCAATATTTATGTTGAGTGAACCAGCAACTAACCACATTCAGAACAGATGATCATGCATATCTAATTCCTACGTCTCATCATACAGATGAGACTCAAAGCATGACTTAACTAACATGTATGCTTAGAAACATAGTCAGTCCATCCCTAGGCTCTTCAAGGACGAACGACTCTAATACCAAAATATAACACCCTAATAGTTCCATTCTATGCTTAAGTCATATTGTGGAATTACTAGTTATTACTTTTACTAACGGAACTAATGTTACCTTTTAGAAATTACTTTTTAACAAAAATAGAGGTAAATTTTTTTTGAACAATAATGAATAAACCGTTTTTGAAATCGAGAGTTATGAGCGCATCGTGAACGTGTAATACAAATGTCACTATCTCATTCATACAACACATTAACGTAAATAAAAGCATTGAGAATAACCAAAATCTTAGATAAAGATAATATTCATTTCATAGTCATCCCATAGTTAATAAATAGTAGTAATAGTAGAAGTCATAACAGATAATAATGGGTCCGATACCTACTGTCGACCCTACAGAATATCCTAATGAAATACATGATAGAAGGAAATACATAAGAAATCCCAATCCGCCTATACATGTCGAATGAAAATGATAACCCTCACTATAACCAAAAAGGGGCTATCTTCATGCTCAGCTCCACATGCAAATCAACACCTCACTCATCTAGCGGGAGGTAGCCATTCCTGAATCCTTCGGGAGAAACATCACCTCGTTCTCCTCCTCGAGCACAGCCATGCCCATGAGGCATGGCACGAGTACAAATGAACCTGTAACCACAAATCGGGGGTAGAGTGTGATTAGGGGCTACTAAAGAAGAAGATGAATCGGATGACAGGCGAATCACGGATGGGAATGAAGGCTCAGAAGGGTCCATCTCCACGTGGTAGCTCAGATAGGACGGTTCCAAATGATCGGAAACCAACGAAACTGTCAATGTCAGGCGGGTGTCCAAGTTATAATCTTCGTCATTGGGGTACCTCGGAAGATGGAAAGGCAGGCGAACGTCATTTAAAGTGATGTCCTCAAACGGCTCATGAGGGCGAAAAAATGGGCTCATCACGGGTGCCCAAAACTGGCGGCTTGGAACGTGTAAACCCATATCGTTGCCTGAGCAGTCATCATGGATGCATTTAGCACTGGGTCAAAGTGCCAATATATCACTAGGAACTCAATGAAAATCACCACCGGCTTGACGTCGGCATCCTCTAAAGACAACACGAAAATGTAGGAGTGAGAAATACTAAATTTCTTAGTAGGATCATGACTAGACAAACACAGTATCATCGTCATTGTCTCAGCCACTTCGGGTTTAATATAAAAATAGTGGACAGATATCAATTCAATTTTAATAGTTTCAGAAAACATAAATCCCAAAGCAGGTTACTTTTAACTTTATCATCATATCCATAGTGTCATGCATAGGCATACATGCTAATATACATAATAAACATTCATAATGCACATAAGGAATATAATAACATGCATGACTATGCAACTCATCAACTTGACCATGGTCCTACTTTAACTTTCATTTTTAGCACGTGCTTAACATTTTTTTACTTTTCCTTTGAAATAGACTGCTTTTGGACATAAGCTCATTCTGCGACTGTCGTCATGTAGAACTAACCAAATCAGACCAAGCCAATATTTGTTACCTCTAAGTTAGAGGGTCCTCCATGTCACCCTTGCCTCCCTCATAGAGGTTCCTTGTGGATCGCCGTCTCTCACTTCCCGGAAGTGATCGAGGGGTTATGTCCCATTCTTTTGTTTCTTATCATTATACTTTACATGTATAGTTCTTTTTTGACTAGACACATCCAATGATATGACTAAGTCCATAATTTTGACAAAAATTCGGTAGCATAACAGTTGGACCAGAGCTTCCCCAAAATGCCAATCATCAACTTTCAACCAACAGTTTATCATATCTATATCATATCATCATACTCATCATTCAATCATGAGACAAAACTCAATCAACTTGTCATTCATCATGCCGAATGGCATCTTACATTCATACCCTAAAGGGGTTTATAGTTATGTTAATCTTTGTGAAGAATCTTATGAATTATTGCATGATTTCTCATAGTTACCCATGAGAGAATCACACAGTAAAGATATATGTGTGGGGTCTTTTAGTTACTTAGTTCTCATATGAAATTATTCTTTACTTGAGTTCATGTCATATGGAACACTTATTCAAATTAATTAAGTGATTGTTTCCTTTTCTTGAGATAATGCACTTAGTGATTCCTAGGTTCATGGTATGCGTAAAGGCCCTAATCATACTTCTATTCCCAAGGAGTTCGAGATCCCTCTAATCCTTGGGTCATGATAACGCATAACCACATCATGAACCAACAACACCATGTTCACTAAACACCAAGGGTATTTTTAATTTAACCAAGTTACAAAGTTTCAAGCTTTTATCACTAACCTAACAAGATCTTATATTAAATATTATAAAAGTTATCATTCTTATAAAGTAGTCATAAAGTTTTATTCTTTATAAAAGTAAGTGCCTTTAACATTAAGCTCTTATCTTAAATATTAGATCTTTATGAAATAATGACACAAGTTACTAGCTTTTTAACTAAAATGTCTTATTCTTTTTGAAAGTTAACTCATTTAATTATTCTAAGACCATCAAGGTCTCAACTTTATGACTTAAAGTTGTCTCTACATTAAAAAGGTTCCTACTTTATCAACTAATGATATAAAACATTAACTTTAAGCTTAAAAATTCTTGATCTTTATAAAAGTTAACACCTTTTAACATTGTTTTGGTTCAAGATCTAAACTTTATCAATTAAATGTTACAAAACAACACTTTTATGACTTAAAGGTCTCATTCTTGATTAAAGTTTGAAACTTTATAAAAAGTCTTTTCTTTAAGGTTTGATTTCTAAGACATAAAGTGACAAGATATCATTTTCTAACTCAAAAAGGCTTATTATATCAAAAAGCTTAGACTTTTACATGTATTCTTGCCTTCAAAATAAAACAAAATAAAACTTTATGGAAGCTTGAAAGTTATGCCACTTTTAAGGAATCAAGAAGCAAACTTTTTAGAGTTTTAAGCTTTTAGGATGTCTATAGTCTTATCAAATCATGAAAAACAAGTAAAGATGAAACTTTTCTAATCATAAACTCATCATAAGAAAATAGCAACTTTGAGCAAAATACCACCAAGAACATTCAATAATAAGAACATGAACATATTTTACCAAAAATAGAAACATCAAGGACATTTGAAGAAGATCAAGAACATATTTTTCCAAAAGTAGAAACATTAAGAACACTTGAAGAACAACAAGAACCATTTTTCCAAAAATGGAAACTTTTGCTCATGAAGAGCATGAAGGATCTTCTTAAGTTTTCATTTAAAGATCTTGGTTGTGAAAAGAACCAAGCTTCAAGCTTTCTTGAGCAAGCATAATAAAAAGATGAAGATCACTACCTTTCTTGAAAATGACGCAAAAACGAGAGAAGAGGAAAAAGAAGATGATGGCTCCTCTTGATGATGATGGTGGCAATTTTGCAAGAAGGAAGGAGAAGCTTTTGAGATATTGTGAAAATAGAGGTTGTAGTGTTTAGATCTTGTCTCCAAAGACCCAAAGACGAGGTCCTTGAAGGGTTAAGTGAGAGGTTTTGGGTGGTGGTGGTAGAGAAAGGAAGAAGATAATGAAGAAGAAGAAGAGAGAATTTTAGAGAGAAGTTGGAGGAGTAGGAAACTTAGAGAGAGAATAAAAGTGTAAAAATGAAAATGGATGAGAGTGGGAAGAAAGAAAGTGCCATCCAACATAAAGGGGAATGAGGGAAATATTTTCTTAATTTTGTGTTAATTAAGGTTTAGGGGGACAAAATGGATGATGGGGAAACAAAACATGTACTAACTTTTACATAAAGCACTCTTATCTTATGCTTTATGCTTTTATGACATCACTCTTTACTTTATTATCTAGTTGACTAAATTTGAATTTAATCATGTGATTAAGTACTGATACAACTTAATTGATTAAGCAAGGATTAGTGATTAACAGACAAGAATATGATTAACAAAAATTAATCTTGTGATTAAGCTAATTAAGGGCGATTAGTGCTTAATTAAGCTATAAAGGCTCTGACTTGCTTAATTAGAGATTATCTAATCTCGATTAAGCATTCTCTTGACTTTTCTCATCCAAGTTAACTCACAAAGTCTTCGTTAATCTCTTAATTAAGCTCTAATCTCGTAATTTCTCATTAAGTGCTTAATTACTCAGGGGTATTGAGGTAATTTAACATGACAAGAAATTGAGAATGTTACATTAATCATTGCATTGGAATGGGGTGAATTAACTCTTTGTTGCTTGGCGCAGACATATGTACACACTTGGTTACTTTCTCTTGATAGTGAAAATTGCACAATTGAATGGCTTCTTGTTTGGACTTTGATTGATTGGTGATTCGCAATAATAAGGGTTATATGAGTCAAATATTGTTTTGTTTGTTTTGAGTCTTGCAAACTTTTTGTTCTTTTTTTTGTTTCCTAATTTTAGTAGTTTAGTTTTGATCTTGCTTGGGGACAAGCAAGAGGTTAAGTTGGGGGTGTTTGATAACTCTCCAATGAGAGTTATATTTGTTAGTGTTTTCATATAGTTTTTAGGACTTACATGCACATTAGATAGTAGTTTTGTATTGATTTAGCATCATATTAGGAGTTTTGTTGTATGATGGCTTATTATTGAATTTACATACCTTCTAGAACTTTTTCAATCATTAGTGGTTATTTCAATTGAAGGTATGAAGGCCCAGATCAAGAAAAATGAAGAATTAAGATTTCGAGACCCACGCTTAAGCGCGTAACCCCATGCTCGAGCATGGATCATATAGTGAGCTCCAGATTTTGAAAAAGGGCCATACTCAAGCACAGCCTATATGGAGAGAATGATTCAAGATTCATAGAACCACGCTCGAGCGCAGACCTCCATTCTCGAGCGTGGCTGCGATAAATATGGAAAGTTTTGCTCTTCAAATCAATCTTTTAGGAGATGATTTGGGAGTATATTAAAAGGATTTGGACATCATTTTTTAGACTACTTTAGCCACTTAAGAGCCCTAGTCCTTGTGAAGAACCGTGGAAGCATTGGAGGTGAAGACTGAAGGCAGAGAGATGATTCGAGATTCATAAAACCATGCTCGAGCGCAAACCTCCATGCTCGAGCGTGGCTCTAATAAATATGGAAAGTTTTGTTTTTCGAATCAATCTTTTGGGAGACAATTTGGGAGCATAGTAAAAGCATCTGGACGCCATTTTTTGGATTGCTTCAGCCACTTAAGAACCCTAGTCTTGTGAAGAACCTTGGAAGGATTGGAGGTGAAGATTAAAGGTTCCTATAGCTTAATTGAAATCGGAAAGATCCATGTCAACCTATTTTCTGCACTTTTTCTGTCATCCATGGATTCTTCATTTTATTTTTCACTCTTCTTCATATCTTTTGTTTTTATTTTCACCATGAACTAAGTCCTTCTTGTTAGGGCACTGATGTAGCCACTCATTGACAATGTGAACCTTGTTTTGATGTTATCCAAGTTTCTTTTTCTTGTTATTTAGTGTTATGACTGTGTTTAATGCTTTTAAGTGTTTGATCACCACTTAATGATCTAATTCTTGGCATTAACTCTAGAGAAAAGTCATGAAGGGAGCTTGATGTCACAATCACCATAGGTTGAGCAAAAACTAGAGATAGATAAATGCGACCAGTGTGGCCTTCATTGGGAATCTTGAGAGCTTGTCCTCCCCTAATCTAGGTTGTGCTAAGAGATTAGACAATCATATTAAGTACGAGAGAATTACTTGATCTTAAGAGAGACTTGTAATTAAACTAGGGAACCTGAACATAAGCTTAAAGAAATAGAGATTGGATAACTGATTTTTAAGATAACAAAGTTAATGAGTAGGTGAAATTAGTAGCGCTAACATCTTTGATTATCGAATTCAACGTAAAACAATTCCGTTATATGGTTCTTTGAATTACTTACTTTGTATTTCTTTTATTCATTGTTATTCTTCATCTTCACTACTCAACTTGACATCCAATTAGTTAATGTCAGTACTTGAACTATCCTCGTGGAAACGATATCTTTTTCACTACTTTATTACTTGTATGACCCTGTATACTTGCTGGAGCCGCATCATAAGGTGTTGAATTCCACTCACTATCTACCCAGTATGTGTTTTGAAAGGCATAACTTGCCTTATATAACTTCAAATTGAGTACAACCAATTTTTTTAGGAAGTGACACATAGATAACCATGCCATAAAAATTTTATACTCAAATCTTAAGTACATTGCTCCCAATAATTCCTCAAAGTTACCATATACTCTATTCTAGTTGAAATAGGGCAATCTACTTAAGTAACTTATAACTTGAGCTCTACTTACCCAATGAGAATGAAACTTATTGGGATTGAAAGATAATCCAATTAGCTACAATTTTGATGGAATTTTAGTGATTTTCAAAATTTAGGTGCTTGAGTCTGTCCTAAAATAAGGCAACCTTGAATAAAATTCTAATAACTCCTACTTATACATCTCAAAACTTAATGGGACCAAAGATATTTAAAAGTAGACTAATAAGACTACAACATATTAAGTTTTCAAATTAAAGTAAGTTAAAATGAAATTTTGGTACAAATTACAAGAGTATGGCAGAGTTTAAGAATCTAAGGTAAATTACTAACTTTAAGGGCTAAAAACCCTATAAGTCATAAAGAGCCAATGGCTAAATTTTTAATGCAATTATTTATTATGTTAATGTGATATTGATGTATTGACATTATGATTCTATTACTATGACTGACTAGCTGAAATTTATATGGCTTGTAGATTAGGAAATATCCTATTTTCAACTATTATACTGCCGAATTTTTAGCAGAAATATATGAACTATGCATCATGATTATAAGTTCCTCAAGCATACTCATTTATGAATATATAATCCAATATATAAATAAGATTCCATAAAATTTGGACCAGCCCCTGATCAGATTTAAGAGGAATAAATCGATGGAAGAGTTGGGGAAAGTAAACCCAGTAATCTTATATAGGAGAGAGGCCATTCACTTCCAGGGGACCAAGCAAAGGAAGATAAGAAAGGCTGTACTTTGAGGATGGTGCTACGTAACGCCTAAGTGTGTTAACTAAATAAAGTTAAAGAAAGATAAGTGCACTCACATCAAGAAGTCATTTGTATTCATCTATACATTTTATTCAATTGTTCTATATCTTGTTGCGGGTTTATGCATTTTAGTTGATGATCAAATTCTTTCTCTAATTATTAGAATATGAATAAAATGAACTCTACTTCGGATGAAATGTTTTTCAAATTATAAAACTAGCATGTATGATCCATCATTTATAGTGTTCACACTTTTCTGAAATAAACCGAAGTAGTTAGGAATGATTGCGATGCCACAATATGATAGTCTAGGAAATCTTACTGAAAATTTTCAAATTCTTACTCTTCCATGTCATTCTCAGACGACAGTGATGGCAGCAATGGCATTCCTCATTAAAGTACCTGAGTGGCAATGGTACTATGACCCTGCCTTGGAGTCCTTACTTTTGTCAGTGATATCTTGCGTGTGTCTATACATATTTCTTCAGCATGTTTTTACTACTTCTACCTCGAGTCCGTTGTCAAACCTTAGGCTTCGTCTGATGAGAACCCACTATATGAGATTCTTCCACTTACTGTGTCTCCTCTACTCTTTCCTTCAGCTCCTTCGGAGGATGATGCCTCAAAGGTGGAAACTTCAGCCTCCTTCCTTTACTATGTTCCTGGAAGCAGCAATGGTTCATCTGTTGATCCTGAGTCTGCAAGCTTTGTGGAGAATGGGTTCTCTTCTACAGAGACTATTAAGGGGAGTTTGATGAACCCTTTTTGAGTATAGTGCTAATTGTACAAAGTGGTCCTCTTTTGGGTATGCCTTGTGAGGGTTTGGGCCACAGATTCAATTTCAGTTTCTTTTTTATTCTAATGTACCCATGCAGACTCTTTATGGTTGCTGTTATAGGAACATGTATTGAGACTTTTATATATATATTTGGTGAATGATCTGTAATTATTTATTGAAAATTTTATTTCTGCACTTTATTTTCATACCTTCAGATGTACCGCATTTTATCTTACGAAATTAATAGTGCATGTTTATTTCATGGATAGACACACAAATAACTAGAAAATTTTATGGACCCGTGCTAAGATTAATTATCTAAGTTATAATAAGAGTAAATTAATTAAGTAGTAAACCCCGGAGTATAATATTATGACCTAAGCATAGTATTATATTTGGGAGATTGTTACATTCGACATTCTTGACATATCATATCAAAGTAAGTTTGGGTTTTGCACTATGCCTATATATTTGATAATCAAATTCCTTGGTATTTTGCAAATATTTTTTGGTTGTTAACTTCAATTGCTTCATGAGGATTTCTTCTGGTGTATTTTTAATTAGACATAGTGCCTATATATTTCCCCTTCTATTGTTAGTGGGAAACTTACATGTTATGAGGGTCTGTATACTTTTTTTTTTAGTAACGAATTAGAGAAAGTCTAAACCATCTGAGAAAAAATAATTTCCTTTTGATCTAAACTATTGCTTTATTTTAAGTGTGTTCAAAGTGTTAAAAAAAATAAAATTCAGTCAATGTCTTTGACAATAATGTTAAATTTTGGCTTGGTATGATTCAATGTGTTGTAATATTTAATTTGTTCAAAATGCCGATTTCATAACTTAGTTGTTCTGACACTTTCATTGATAAATCCACGATCTGATAATTCAAGTGGAAAGACACCTGGAGTCCATGAACCAAACCCAAAAAGATTGTTCCAAACCAAATTAGCCTCCTTGTAGTGCAAGTTTGGGTGGTCTACTATTTCTAAACATAATTTGTATATCACTACAACACTCCCTTGAAGAAAATCTATATTTTTTGTGATTTCATACATTTTAGTGTGTTAGTGTCATGCATGCACATGAATTTTTATTCTCTTATCATTAAACATTGTGGTTAATGTTGATATCTAATTTGCAATTATTTCATCACCAAATATTGGCCCTATTAATGGTCTTAGCTTCATATGTCAAAAAGCTTAAGACTATGTTTGGGTAGGTGGCAAATGAGGGAGTGGCAAGGAATGAAATGACCAAACTTAAGTGTGTTTGGAAGCAATTTTAGAGGAGGGAATGGAACGGCTAAGGAAGGTCAAGGTGTCCTTTCCTTGCCACTAAAAACTTCCTTTTTTTGTCTTTTCAAAATGGGGAGTCCCAAGGCAAATGAAATGATTTTTACTAGAAGCCATTCCCTTCCTTCATTACATAACCAAACAAGAGGGAGGCATGTATTTGTCCATTATATTCTTTGCCTCTCCTTCCCATTCCACTATTAGCCATTCCCTTCCAATGTTTTTGAATCTCCCAACAATACTTATTATTCCAAGTAGTGTAGCGCATACCTATCATCTTGATCTAGCATATGAACAGTTCAAGCTACTTGCCGCATTTTCAATTACCATTTCAAATGTACTTGGTTTGAGTAAGCATATTTAAGGTTATATATGTTCAATTATTTATTTGGTTGTTTAGATAGAGTAATGCATCCAAATTGATATCCTTATAGGATTTGATAGGTTAACATTATTTTCATATGTTATTATGCATCTTGGTTCATTTTTAATGTTCCTTACTACATACCATGTAGGGTTGTGGAGACAAGCTTTGGGATAATTTTTGTATAAGTAGAAGTAAGACAAAGCATATGAAATGTAGGTTTTGTAAGAGATGCACAAATTCTAACTTAGAAGTGAAAATTGGTGATGATACCATAAGACTAGTCAAAAGATTTAATTATCTTAGTTCCATTATCCAAAATGGTGGGGATATAGAGAAAGACGTAAACCATTAGATTCAAGCTAGGTAGTCAAAATATAGGAGTGCTTCGGATGTTAATTGTGATAAAAATGCATCACTAAAGCTTAAAGGTAAACTTTACTACATAGCTATAAGATCAGCAATATTGTGTGGGGTTGACTGTTCGACAGTAAAAAGTCAACAAGAAAGTAAGTTAAATGTTGTAGAGATGAAGATGTTCATTGGATAAGTAAACATACTAGACAAGATAGGATTAGGAATGAAAGCACTAGAGAGAAAGTTAGAGTAGTGTCTATTGTAGAGAAGATGGTAAAATCTCACTTTAGGTGGTTTGGACATGTGTAGAGAAGACTTATAGATGCCCCAGTAAGGAGAATGGATCAAATGGAGGGTAGTTTAATAGCTAGAGGTAAAAGGAAACCTAAAAAAACTATAGATGAAACTACTAAAAGAGACCTAAATGTTAATGATTTAGACATAAATATAATTTATGATAGAACACTATGGTGTCACCTAATATATGTAGTCGACCTCATGTAGTGGGATAAGGCTCAGTTTTTTTTGTTGTTATTGTATATTGATGGTATCAAAATGCTTGAAAAGGGGGGGTTGAATCAAGTAATAACCTAAATTAAGGTTCTTGTACAATTAAAAAATGGTTAAAAAGCTCACATGAAATCTACTAGTTGATTTGGAAATTTTCTCAAAAAGTCTCCTGATATCTGAGGAGATAAACAGAAATGTAAAGGTTATAAGTAAAGTTGTAGAAGCAAATTTAATTGTTATATAAAAAATGCAAATACATACAAATGTAAGCCAAATGTAGAGAATAGGGTTGACAGAATTGCACCAAGAAGTTTATACTAGTTTGATCTTTAATATGGAGTCTACATGTACTCCCCACTAATAAGGGTAGATTTTCAATATCAAAAGGTTTTCCTTACAAAAGCTTTCAAACTTACAAAACAACTTACAAACTGATAACCTAAGAACAAAGGCTTGGAACAAATGCACTCATACAAATAATGCTCTCAAAAGATTCATTCACAAATAGAAGCTTACTCATAAACACGAAAATACTCTCAAGGCTCTTTCAAGAACAACTCTTAAACCTTAAGCCTTTTTTCCAACACAAATTTTGAACTAGAATAGATTAAGCTATGAAGCTTACAAAGTATCGCTCAATAATAAATTTCAAAACACTCAAGACCAAACAAATGAGAAAAAAGGAATGTAGAAATTTGAAATAGAATATTGTAAATGCTGCGAGGTCGATATTGTAACGCCCTTAGTGTAATTTCAAGTTTTTCTATGTTAATCCTGTGTGATCGATGTGTTTAATCCATTTATGATGGAATTTAGTTGGCATGTGATGAGCTTGGGTGTTGGATGTCATTTGAAATCAAGGAAGCAAGTTTTGGGACATTGTAATCGATTAACGTGTGGCTGGTAATCAATTACGGGGCTCTCTATGCCCATGAGTTAAAAATTTTCGCATTGTAATCGATTACCAAATATCGTAATCGGTTACCAATTCTGGGTTCGTGATAATCGATTACTAGACTTGGTAATCGATTACCAGCCATTTGTTCGTGGTAATCGATTACCAGAAATGGTAATCAGTTACAAGCTCTTCGTGGTAATCGATTACCACAGACCAATATATATACAAAGATGCGTCCCACGCCCTCATTTTCAAATTTTCTTTCTCTCTCTAGCTCAAACTCTCTCCCTTCTCTCTAAAATTCCTTCGTCCACCATTCTTTACATCTATTAACGCCATTCTATCATTTCCAACTAAATCAACAACAACAACACAATATTCATTCCATTTAAACACAAGCATCGATGCAATCTGTTCCTCTTTCATTTTCCTTGCTTGGGTGGAATTAAAGCTGCAGAGCTCACCTCTATCCATATCCTCCTCATTCTAATTCTAACGGTAATCCTTGCTTCTCATTTCTACTTTTTCCTAGAATCTTCAATTCTTTGATTTTTAGAAGGATTCTTGAAACCCTAGGATTGTAAGACTAGAGAGCTTATGGTATGGAGATTGTTAGTGATCAATAATTGATTCAAATGTCATATTGTGGTGTTAGATAATTCTAAGGAATCCCCCCAGCTTTGTGGCTCCAGAGAATTAGATTTTCCTATGACCGGTGATCTATGAGTAGATAGAATGCTTTTGAATTAATTCTATTTTAAATTATAATTGTTTATTTACTTTAATAATGCTACTCATGAGTCGATGATGAAAGAAATTTGAATGTGATATGCGATTGATGATTTATGAATATGAAAGAATAAGAAAGTCTATAATAGGATCTGTCTACTAACGACAGTAGACGTTAGCCTTGGTGCACCTTGGATTGTGATATTACATGGCCACCCAAAGGAGTAGTGCGTGACGGACATTTCACAGCCATACATATAGTGTGGTGCATGCCTGAACTTCATAACTTCTGAAAAGGGGGGCGCATGCCTGATTTCGGGATCCACATGAAGGAACGGCCACCTAAGTGTGAATCCTACCTGTTTATCCTGTTAGATATTTCCACTATTTTCCTTCTTTGAATGAAATCATTTTATACTTATATATATATTGACTCATAGGTTCAAAAGTATCCTGTCTCTCACTAAGTTTCTCAAACTCACCCCATGGTTACTATATTTTTTTCAGATACAAGTTTAGACTTAGGAGTCAACCCTTCCGCTTAGCATCAATAGATTCCTATCTTGTTGAGCCCTCAATAGTAAGGGCCCTGATTTGTATCCTGTTTTGTTCTGTAATCTTAGTTGTAGCTCCATAGTACTACAAATAAGGTCTGACCCTTGCCAGTGTGTTATGTTATGTTTAGAGATTGTCTAGATTGAATTGGATTGACTATTGTATATTAAATTTGATGAATGGATTATGTTAGATGAATATGTTTGATTATAAATTGTGCTGTGTGCTAAAGGGTGCATTTTGAGAATGCCTCGATCCCCTATGGAAGTGTGTGCTTGTTGAATTGTAGGATAAGTACTCGTATTTGGGAATCATCCTAAATATACAGGAAATTCTGCCCAAATTTTGTGAAATCTTGATGTGTAAGGCTTGCTAGGAAGCATGCTCTCTAAGCACCAATCACGGCCTAGATTGGGTCATGACCAATATCATACTTGTTTTTGGGCTCTCTTTTTTGATTTAAGCAACAACAGTAGGTTTCCTTATATGGAGGAATAGTTTGAATGCTGGATAATGTGCACTTGTCCTTTTTAGCCATTTTTGGGATGGTGCTTTCCTTGTATGACACCTTTCGATGTGCTATTGGCTTACACTTTGTCCGTTTGTGCTTGTTTCTTTCTTGCTTTTGCTCCTTTTGAATTTTTCTCATACATAATGGTCAATAAGCATTCTTATCCTTCAATTTTCTAAAAGGTTTCCCTTCAGCATCTAATCATTTTGATGTTGACCATTAATTCCTCTTTTGACCATAATATCGCATTGCTTTTCAAGAGATTATCTACTATCGAACTAGGATATTTTCATCAATTTCCTACAACATTTCAACAAACAAATTGAATGGTCCAAATGCAATGCTTGTCATATTTAGATTAGGAACCATAAACCTACAATCTCCCCCTTGATCATAAACATGAATGTTGATAAAATAAAGAAGAAAGGTTAAAGATAACTTCCCTTAGTGATTTTGCATTTTCTCAAAATGTGCTTCTATTTGATGCAAGCATCTCTTTGATCCAAGCTCCCCCTTGATGTGAGCCCATGCTTCCCAACCTTTTTCTTTCTTCTCATGGATTAAGAGGAAGAAATTTTTGAGGGATTTCAATTTTATCCTTTTTGGATTTGATAAAATCTTGAAATATTGCCCAATACTGGTTCTCCTTATTCTTTTTTTATGCAAGCATCTCTTTGATCCAAGCTCCCCCTTGATGTGAGGCCATGTTTCCCAATCTTTTTCTTTCTTCTCATAGATTAATAGGAAGAAATTTTTGAGGGATTCAAGTTAATCCTTTTTGGATTTGATAAAATCTTGAAATATTGCCCAAGACTTGTTCTTCGTATTCCTTTTTTATGCAAGCATCTCTTTGGTCCACGCTCCCCCTTAATCCAAGCTCCCCTTTCATGTGAGCCCATGTTTCCCAACCTTTTTCTTTCTTCTCATTAATTAAGAGGAAGAAATTTTTTAGGAATTTCAATTTAATCCTTTTAGGATTTGATAAAATATTGAAATATCACCCAAGACTTGTTCTCCTCCCTCCTTAGAAGGATGATTCTAAGTTGGGCATTTTCACTCACATGTAAGCATGCAACTTAAAGTGAATTCATTCAATCATGCATTGAATTTTCACAAGTCCATTCGATCATCCAATTCAAGCAATTCTTTTATAACTTGTGAACAATTTCACACATATTTAACTAATTAACTAAAGCTTGCAGCAACACACAACTTTCCTAATGCCTACAGGAGATTTTGTCATACCAAATCAAGACTGTGCAACAAAATAAAGAAATGATAATTTAGAGCATCATATTTGTATACATCATTAAGCACATTAGCCAATACTCACAAAATAAGAAATAAGCACATATTACATAATAAATACAAGAGGAATAGGAAGTAATAAGCACATTATAAGAAGTAAGTAATAAGCCAATTATAAATAACCAATATTAAGCACATTTATATTATCAACATGTCCATAATCTACTCTCCCTTTTGGCATCAAAGGGAGGAAGTATTAGAATTAGTACTACTTACACAAAAGGGATAATAAAAGCAATAGTGCAAAGAATAAAAAGTTAGTTCTAGCAGGATAAGTAGCAAAGGTTTAAAGTTTAGAGAGTACAATCATCCAAAAAATAGAGAAATTAAAGGTTAAAGTTTAGATAATTTTAAAGCAAAGAGAGAACTCAAAATAAAAACTCTGAGTGCATCATGAGAAGAGTTATTGTCCTTAGCTATCGGAGGGAATCCTACCTTCTTCACTAGATTCTGAAAGGGAGTTGGGGTCATATTCTAGCTCGTAATCAAAGGAGACATCCTTAAGCTGAGTCTGAATAAGCTTTCACCTTGTTCTTATGTATTTGAGCTCCTTTTAGTGCTATTTTTATCCTTCACTTGGTTTCAAAGGAGTTTTTGTTGAAGTTCAATAAAGGATGATATCTCATTGACTACTTCCATCAATAGATACTTCAACTTGTTGAATTTCTTCTTCTTTGCAATTTTGTAACTTTTCCCCTTCGATGAATGACCTAGGAGCGATGTTTGTCCTTAGAATCCTCTAAGCTCTTAGCAGCTACAACTTTGGCTTTTGTAGAAACATGAGCCTTAGTTTTATTCTTCTTCTTATCATTGATTTTTGCTACACTTCCTTCGAGAGTGATAGTAACATCTTCAGAGGCTTCATTCTCTAAGTCAACATCAAAGTACTCAAAGAACTAAGCAATAGGAAAAGGTGCACCCTTGTTACTATGGGCACATTCATTCATGTGTCGCATCATAAGATATCCAAAAGATAATGTGGTTTTAGATTTAAGAGCATATAATATAAGGTAATCCATATACAAAACCTTATCAAAGCTACCACCTTTTGGTAGAATGAAATGAGAAATGATGCAATGGAGCTATGCTCATTTATACCTAGGAGCCCACGAATAATCCTTTCACTATCAAGCAAGTGAACATTCTCACAAATAATAGCAACCACATAATAAAAAGACATAGACAAAGGAAGACACCATTTCTTAGAAAAATGTAAAAGAGGACCATTGAATGGAATCTTAAGGACATGTAAAATGATTTCATAGTTGATGATGATATCTCTTCCCTTAACACAAGATCTAATAGTGTTATCCTTAAACATCAGGTTTGAGTAAAACTATTTGACAAGCTCAAGATAAACACAATCATATATTCCAAACAAGGAAAGCCAATCTTAGTGGTAGAAGAATGGTATAAAGTCAAGTCCTTTTTCTTTAAAACTCTCTAAGTCGACTAAAAAGGGCTTTGTGATAGGTCTATGAGTGGTAGTTTCAGTGTAATTTTTCCAACACTCAAAGTTATAAAATTTGGAAGCATCAAATCTACCCACATGAAAGTCCTTAAAGTGAGGGGGAAAAGAAGAAGAGTGAGGGGGGTTTAAGCGATATTCACCAGGCCCCCTAAAGTTTGAAGTTGGAGGAGCACTTTGCATGATTTGGCATCAAGGTGGTGGTGGTGGAGAGCCTTACTCTCTAACTCGAGCATCACGAAAAGCATTTTCTTCTAGTTCAAGTGAGGCCAAAAGTTGGTTAGGATTTTTTGTTCTAGCCATGGTGGGTGATATGGAACGAGTAGAGAATGGTGGCTTAGGTTCATAGTGAGAGGCTGAGGTAGGTCTTTGAGAGATGGGGATACGTGGTGGTTTGTTTGCTCATGACTTGAATTAAGGCATAATGAAACTTCAAAAGAGCTTGAGATGTTTTAAAAGGTAAGTAAGAGAAAAAAAATGGAGGAAGATGGATAGTGTTTATAGTGGAGATAGGTTTTGGTGAACTTTGAGTATGCATTATCGGAGTCTAGTGCTTGTGCATGCATTAAAAAAGAAACAAGTGGAGAATATATAAGAGGGAAATCAAAAATTTTAAAAGAAAAATAACAGCTGTAAAAAGGACAATTTTGAAATTGGGATAGTTGTAACAGTACCAACTTTTATCATTATCCAAAAGATATTTTCACTTCCCCCTTTTTTTTAAACAAAAATACATAGAAGAAAGCCCCCATCCACATATAGCCCATTAAAACAAATCCATCCTTCCTTCATGCCTAGTATGAAGAGTTTTTAGCATGTATTGTTGTGTCTCATCGCTTACCAATAGACACTGCAAGGAAAATCTCATGAGCAACCAGGAGATAAAAAATGGTAACATATAAAAAGAATCAGAATTTAAACAAATGTATTTTAGGAAACACCCAAGCATAGAATGTCATACAACATTAGATGAGCAAACCATGCCAATTTCTTTTCTCAAATGATAATATCTTTTTTTAAGTAAGGGTTTTGTTAATATATCACCAAGTTGCTCCTTGGATCTAGCAAATTTAACTTCAATATGGCCTTTTGGACATGCTCATGAATAAAGTGATGTCTTATTTCTATATGTTTGGTTCTAGGGTGCAAAATAGGATTCTTTATGAGATTGATAACACTAATATTATCACAATATAAAGGAATATTGAGAAAAGAAATATTATAGTCAACTATTCAGTGCTTCATCCACAAAAGTTAAGAGCAACAACTTGATGTTGCCATGCGTTCAACTTCAATTGTAGATAAAGGAATAATATTTTGCTTTTTACTTGTCCAAGACACCAAGGAATTCCTAAGAAAACAAAAAAAATACACTAATGCTTCTTCTATCAATTTTATCTCCTACATAATTTGCACCACAAAAACCAATTAGCTTAAAATTTTCAGATTTAGGATATCATAAACCAAGAATTGAGGTTCCTTGAAGATATCTTAATATTCTTTTCACAACCATCAGATGAAACTCTTTTGTATTAGATTGAAATCGAGAGCATAAGCCCACACTAAATGATATCTCTGGTCTTGATGAAGTTAAATACATCAATGAACCAATCATTCCTTTATATTTAGTCTCATCTATGTTCTTCCTATCTTCATCTTTGTCTACTTTTGTGGTAGGATGCATAGGCGTAGCCATAGGTTTTGGTTGATCCTGCAAAGCTTCTTCACAAGCTGCTTAGTGTATTTTTCTTGACTCACAAAGATTCCTCTTGGTGTTTGCTTTATTTGTAGACTAAGAAAGAATGAAAGTTATTTCATTATGCTCATATCAAATTCACTTGCCATCAACTTAGAAAATTCTTCACATAAGAATTTGTTAGTAGAACCATCAACACAAACTTGAACTAAGAGAAAGTGATCATTAGAATGTTTAATGAAGAGTGTGGCATCAACTTGCCCCCTTTCATATTTGTTTTGAACAAGAAAGGTACTAAGTCTCTCATACCAAGCTCTTGGAGCTTGCTTAAGTCCATAGAGTGCTTTAGAGAGTTTAAGCACATGATTAGGATATCTTTTATCATCAAAAGCAAAAGGTTGTTTTATAAACACCTCTTCATTAATATGCCCATTCAAGAATGCATTCTTAACAGCCATTTGAAATAATTTAAAACCTTTTGTGAGCTACATATGCTAATAGCATCCAAATGGCTTCCATTGGAGCAACTAGAGCATATGCCTACATCGCAAGTTTTTCCAATCTTTTCATACCTTATTTGTTTCCTCATGGTGGTTCATGTTTGTAAATACTTTCTAATCTAGTGTTCAATAAATTTGTCTTGCTCCTTCACTTTTACATCTCAAAGGGCAATCAAGGGCTTAAGTTCACTAGATTAACTATGACTTAACTTACTTAGGCATGGGTAAGCTTAATTCTGCCTATACTTTAAAATTCTGCCATAAATCATTTTACCTCGATATTTTTGTAGAATCATTCCTTTTTAAGTCATCTAACCAGCCTCTTTCATCCAATATAATTTGCTAAAGGATAACTCAAGTTATAATGATTTAAATAGGATTGTCCTATTTCGACCTCAAATCTAGTTAGCAGTAATATAAAATCTATAATAAATTCATTATAGGTCATTAAAATCTAATATTTTCAAATTGATAATATTTAGATTAACTTTCAAACAACTTAGTCTCACCAAAATCCTGACTCTAGGGACTAAGTTGTTGACTGTTCAAAATAGGGTTCACAGATTGGCCATTATTTTGTTCTATTTTATTTAAAAATTCATATCTCATTCAATTGAACTTAGATAACCAAGGTTTTTGGTAAATAGACTCTAATCATCTTAGAAAAATAGGGAAAATGGTTTTAATCTCATAGGAGCACTCGTAACTTTGTAGTTTAGTGAAGTCTCACATTGCTCTATTTTCAACTCATGATTTGGGTACCTTACTTGCAAAAATTTGCAAAATTTCATCTTTGGTTAGAAAATCACCAAATTTTACCAGGATCTAATATTATATCTTAGCTTTCAAATAAAACAAGCTTCACTAAAATCCAACTACTCTAGGTTCAGAAATACTTCATGCACCTCAAGGAGTTTAGGGTATAACTATTTGCACTTATTATTATAACATGTCACTTTAAAACTCTTTAGCTCAAAATCTATCAACTCTATTCATTTTATTCCTCCCCTAATAACTTTAGTAACTCATTTATAACTAAATATACCCTCAGTCCAGTTTATTAAATTTTATAACTTACTCATAAGAAGCTTGAACATCTAGTTAATTATTGACTTCATGAATTGCCCTATGATTAATACTGGTTCCACTTCTTATGATAACCAAATTTAACTAGCATTTAACTTGATAAATCACTTAAAAATTCAAAACTCTCGCCTTCCATTTCTAACCTCCATTGGCCGCAACACACATACACACACAAATTCAACCAAAAATGCTCATAAAATAATCCAAGGCAACATCATAAGTCCACAAGCATAACATAATCATATCAATCTCATCCAATTCGGCTAAACCAACATCAAACTGGCGGCTACCCTAGGGTTTTAGGGCAGTGCTAATGGCACAAGATTATGGAAAAGTAGACCTAGGATTAAGCCTACCTACCTTAAGATCTTAGAGCTAAGGAAGCAAGGTGATTCAAAAGCAACTTCTCCTCCCTTTCCTTATTTATGGTCACGGCTGCTATGAAGATTTAGGAGCTCCTATTGATGCTTGATCTTGAAATAAGTTAGGGGATTATGTAAAGGAAGTGGTGGAAATCAATTTTCATAAAATGAGCATGGTGTTTTGGAGCCTCAAAGGCCAACATGCAAGGCCATGAAACTTGCAACCATGGTGATGCTCTTGGTGGTGGTGGGGGTGGCAAGTTGGTGGGGGTGGAGAGAAAGGAAGAAGAAAAACTATGGTGGTGCATTATAAGAAGTAGAGTTACTAATGAAATGATTATAAAGGTGGCCATGCATGTGACTGACATACATGCCTAGGAATAAAATGTCACTCTTAGAACCATCTTAAACAGTATAAGACCTTTATTCAAGGTGTCCGATGATTATTTTAGGTATGCAAAGTTACCTGGGATCTTATTTACATAGTTGAGTAATCTCACACTAGTAATTAAAATAATGTTTATAAAATATAGTCTATAAGGTTATTTCAAGGATATTATTTATCTACTAGTGTCTTGGGACCCACATTCTGGAATTGAGATTTTTTTCTCTTCTACAATCAATTTTCCAAATTACCATTCTACCTTTTTGCGGCTATAGCTCTACTAATTACCATTTTGCCCCTACCCTAGGGCCGGGATTGCTTTTATGTTGGGCTACTCTCAGAGTTAAGGATGTTATGGTTAATGCACAAAATATTTTATGATTGTATAAAAAATTTTATAATTTAATTTATTTGTAATTATGACTAAAAAAAGGGCCATTAAACTATAACAAATTTTGATTGATTTTGTTAGTCAAAAATTGAGAAAAACACTAATTTTATGCTTTTATTCCTGGCTTTTTTTTAAAAAAATAATCAATCATAAAATTAGTCACTGGACCAAAAAAAATTTTCATACCAAACAATGACCAAACCCAATCAGTTAGAAACTGTCACGACCCAATCCCGGGGCATGCTAATGAGCCTACACTAGACATTTTCCTAAAAAAATTGGGCAAAGTCTCTTTTATATTTAGGACTATTCCCAAATATGGATCTTCTCCCTGCACAGATAACACAAACACACAAAACTATTAGGGACCCAAGCATTCTCAAAATGCACCCCACAACACACAACATAAGAGCTTAAAACACATTCATACTTATGAAAATCCAAACTTGTTCATTCAGGAAATCTTCAATCCATAATCATTAACATTCAAACTTGTCTTAATTAAAAATAAACATAATTTTACTATAACAGATAAACCAAGACAAGTAAGACCCAGCTTGTGGCATTATGGAGCTACATGACAAAATCTAAGAGCTACACATCAATGCCAGTGAACAAGAAGGGCTTACCAAGTAGAAACTGAGGGATCAATTATCGATGGCGAGAGAACTAGATCATAACTCTATACCTGTATCTGAAAAAGAGAAGAAGGACAATGAGTGAGTTTTACAACTTAGTGAAAGATAGAACATCCCTAATCCACATGAGACAATGTGCAAGAAAATTAAACCAACATATTTATAAGTATAGTTAGAAACCATAATTTCAAAATATTATTAAATTTCTAAGAACCCTTGGGAAGTTACCTAATCCATGATGATCCTTCAGGATCACACTTAGGTGGCCCTTCCTTTTTATAATCCTGTATTCCGTCATGCACCACACTATATGTGGCTGTGTATATAATCATCCAATGTACACCAAGACTAATGTATATTGCTGTTAGCATACAGATCCTGTCATAGATTTCCCTGAGTCTTTCCTTTACCCTTAATCATAGCTATGCTCATGCTGAAACCTCAAGCATGGGTTTTCATTTCCTTTTTACACATAACCATTAATATAGCTCCACATAAAAGCATTCAATCATACTATTCTCATTTCTTTGCTAGTATAACAATAAACATAGCTTTACATAAATTAGCTCATTATCCCATGTGTAAAAACTAGAAACAATATAATTAAAGAAAGAGTTTTAACATCATAATAACTTGAAAATTTCTAAAATACATATGTAGGAAAAATAACGAAGTTAGAAAACTAATTAGGGATAAACTATCTACTCACCCACTTATCCTAAAGGTGGAAATTCAACTTTACAGAGCTCTAAGACCCATAGAGCAGTCATTCGAGCCATCTAGCATCACAAACACAATAAATTAGCCAAATATTAGTTACCAGGGTAAGGAATTAACATCAATTACTCCCAAACTTCAAAACCCTCAATTCTTTAACCTATGGTTCATGAGAAGCCCCCAAATATGCAAGATTCAGAATTCTTAGGAAGAGAAAAGGAAAAGGTGTTAGAATTACCTTTAGAAAGCAAATAAGGATGATGATGGGAGTGGATTGATCAACTGAATTTTTATATACTTATTTCCCCTCATTCCTAGCTCATTAATTCTCTTTTGTGGCTAATTGTTTTGAATTGGACCATTTTGTATTGTTTGGATTTTGTTTGGGTTTAAGTTAAATTTTCCAGCAGTAGGCAAATTCTGACACTATTTTGGTTTTTGACTTATATCTTGAGTTGTAGAGTTGATTCTATTGTGATTCTTGATTTGTAGAAAAGCTAAGAGATAGGCCTACAAGATATACAAAGAGTTCAGAGGCCAATTCTGGTGTTAAGGAGCTGAAATTGGGCCTAGAAGTGAAATGAAGCGGTGCAGTTGCAGATTCTGAGCAGGGTGTGGTATTTGGGCCATATCTCAGTCCACAGATGTCCGATTGAGCCCATTCCAGTGGCATTTTGAAGCTCACATCCAAGGCTCCAATTTTTCTTCGGAATGAAAATCCAAATGGAATCATTTTGATAGCCAAAATGGTAGAAGAACGTTACTCACAGAATTAGTTATAATGATTTCATGTTTTTAGTGTAACTTTCTTTCTATAATTCAGATTTTAGCAAATAAGGTGTCCAGATTCAAAGAAGAGAGGGAGGATTAATGTAGTAATTACAAGTTAACAATTTTAGGCAGTTTTGATTCTAATTGTGGCCGGTTTGGAAAAGAGGCCAGACTGGTAACGCATTGTACATTTTTTTGGATAAGAAAATTTTCGGTTTTCTTCTTCTTCCTCTCTTATCTTACACCCCCCCCAACACCTGACAATTCATTTTCCTCCATTCATGGAGGAGTAAGCTTCTATCTAATCCAAGGATTCAAAGACAACGTTAGCATTCTTGAGGGTTGTTGCTTTAGAGTTCATCAATTCAGTTTCTTCTACTCCCTTTTCCTTGTTTTTGATTCAATTTCGGATTTGAAGATTTTCAATCCGATATTGTGATTAACTACTTGGTTGTTTGTTTGCTTGCATATTGCTCAATTGTTTAATATTGTAATGCAACTGTTTTGACAAGTAGAATCAGGTTTCAGATTTGAACTTGGTGATTAAGTGCATTAGTGCTTGAAAATTAACATGAATTGATTAGATTCTAGAGGTTTCTAAGTTTAATCATTTAGGGGTCAATCGAATGCATGAAGTTTTTCATGTGTAATGCAAAGGTCGAATTGAGGTTTCATTCAAACTTGACATTAATCAGTGACTGGTTTGTTGACATACAATTAGAACCCGATGATTGAATGAAAATGGTCTTCTTTTGATTCTTGGATTAGATGTTCCAAATTCTATTCATTTCTTTTCTATTCATTTCAGTATTTTAAATTCCTAAAGCCCCTAATTTCCTGATCATATAACATTGTCATCATTGGGATATGACCCAGGTTGCACCTTTGCTACGAATTTAGTGTAATTCGGCTTATTTTGTAATTTGATCGAGCTTGGCACTCGAGTCAAATTTTTGTGCCATTGCTGGGGATGATTGATGTTATTTGGTCATGTTAATATGTGTTTATATCATTGCATATTCTATCTTGATGTGTGTCTGGTTAAGTTGTTAGTTTTAATTCATAGTTAGTAGTTCAGTTTTACGTTTTTTGACGACTAACTCGTTTCAGTTGATTTCAGGGGACTTGATTCCATAGCAAAACATCATTCTAAGGAAAACTCAATCCTTTAGATTGAGCGCCCCCTGTTTTTGTCAAATTCCATCGTTTAGATAGGTCTTTAGAGGTTTTTTGATCTTTTCAGTATTTTTTAGGGATGTAATGGGTATTTTTGTAAAAGATTTTGTGCTCCGATTGACTTAAAAATTGGTCGGTTAAAGGAAAATGGCCCTCTGATCAAGATCAAAGCAAAGCTTTTGACTCTTTATTTTTAAGCCAAATTCCTTCATTTAGAGCACTTTTTTAATATTTTTAAGATTTTTCTTTGTATTTTTCTACTCCTTGAGGGTAAAATTTTTTTAGGTGTGGTGGTCCAATAATTTTCAAAAATTTTCTGGTAGTGTTTTTATATTGATTTTGATTATTTTAAGTGTTTGTGTGCATGTTTTAGTGCCTTGTGTTAGGGGTGAAATAGGTGTGCATATGGTTTTGTTTGCTATTTTATCCGTGCATGACTAGATTTGATCCAACTCCTAATTTAGTTTAGCTTGATCCTGAATTAGAAAGGACTCTTAGACAAATTAGAAGATCTAAGAGGAGGTTGTTTGAGACTAGTTCTGCTAATAACTCTGATTCTATTCCTAACTTTGTTGACAATTTTGATTTTTCAGGAAGCATGGCTAATAGAACCTTGAAGGAACTTGTAGCGCCTGATGTCAACTATCAAGCTTTGGCCATCCAGTACCCGAATTTCAATGCAGACTTCGAGCTAAAATCAGGACTAATACATCTGGTGCCCAAGTTTCATGGCTTAGCTAGAGAAGACCCTCACAAGCACTTGAAGCAGTTCCATGTAGTGTGCTCAACCATGAAGCCGCATGGAGTGGAGGAAGATCACATCAAGCTGAGGGCATTTCCCTTCTCCCTAGATGGATCTGCCAAGGATTGGTTGTACTACTTGCATCCAGGTTCCATCATGAGCTGGCAAGACATGAAGAAGATGTTCTTGGAGAAGTTCTTCCCTGCCTCAAGAGTCGCTTCCATCAGAAAAGAAATTTGTAGCATAAGGCAGATTAGTGGAGAGACATTGCATAAGTATTAGGAGAGGTTCAAGAAATTGTGTGCAAGCTATCCACACCATCAGATTAGTGATCAACTTCTCATTCAATATTTTTATGAAAGTATCATGCCAATGGGCAGAAGTATGGTTGATGCTACTTCTGGAGGGGTTTTGGTAGATAAAACACCTACTGCAGCTCGTGAATTAATTGCGAACATGGCTGCCAATGCACAACAATTTGGTACCCGAGCCATAGTGTCAACAAGTGGAGTAAATGAAGTGCATACCTCTGATACAAACCAGCAGAGGATGGAGAACCAAATAGATTAGTTGACAACCTTGGTGAGGCAATTGGCACTTGGCCAGCAGCTCCAGCAGCCCCAGCAACCAGTAGCTATGATTTGTGGCATTTGCTCTATACCAGGACATCCAACAGATCAATGTCCACTTCTATAGGAGAGCCATGAAACCATTGCAAGAATTTTTCCTGGTAGGCCTTACCAGCAACAACAACAGAAGAGTTATGATCCATTCTCCAACACATACAATCCTGGCTAGAGAGATCACTCGAATCTGAGGTATGGCAACAACTTCAATCAGTTTCAGCAACCTCAGTTTAAGCAAAATTTTACTGGACCAAGCTCAGGATAATATTATCCGCCAGTTCAACAAAATAAACCACAAACCAACAGCTTAGAACCTAGCCTTGCAGATTTAGTGAAGCAGATGGCAACTAGCAGTGTTCAGTTTTAACAACAAACAGAAGCCGGCATCCAAAATCTGCAAACACAAATTGGCAAGTTGGCTGCAATAGTAAATGAGATGAAGTCTCAAGGTTCTGTCAACCTTCCCTCCCAATCCGTGAGCAACCCAAAGAATATGAGTTCCATCACTTTGAGAAGTGGCAAGCAGCTTAAGGTTCCTGATGTTCCAGATTCTACAGAACCCAGAGGTAGCAGAAAAATCTGATTCTGCAGAAATAAAGACAAATGGTGTAGAACCAAGCAGTAGCAATAGCAGCAGCAGCAGTAAGCAACCTGAACAAAGTGTTCCACTACCTTTCCCCAATAGAGTGACACAAAACAAGAAGCGGGCAGAAGCTGAATTAGACAAGGAGATCATGGACACATTCAGAAAAGTGGAAGTCAATATTCCAATCCTAGAAGCCATCAAACAGATTCCAAAGTATGCCAAATTTCTCAAGGATTTGTGCACTCATAGAAAGAGGCTATAGGGGAATGAGAAGGTAAGCATGGGCAGAAATGTTTCTGCAATCATTCAGCTAAGTATTCCTCTGAAATGCAAGGATCCAGGGACTTTCATCATTCCATGCATCATAGGAAGTAAGCAGTTCAGTCAAGCTGTGTTGGATCTTGGAGCTTCAATAAATGCCAAAATCAATTTACCAATCATTATGCATTGGAGAGCTCAAGCCAACAGGAGTGGTCATCCAACTTGCCAACCGAAGCACAACTCATCCTGAGGGAGTTTTAGAAGATGTGTTGGTAAAAGTAAATGGCCTTATTTTTCCTGCTGATTTCTATGTGCTAAATATGGAGGATGGATTGCATGCTAATCAACCAACATTAATCTTAGGTAGGCCATTTTTGAAAACTGCTAAGACTAAGATTGATGTGCATTTTGGTACATTATCCATGGAATTCGGAGATAATGAAGTGCAATTGAATCTGTTTGATGCCATGAGATACCCACCGAAAGAGCATTCTACTTTTCATATAGACATTATTGGTTCATTGGTTGATGAAGTGCATGAGAACTTGTTGGCTGAATTATATTGTGTTGATTGTGATTGTGATGGTGGTAATGACTTATGTGTTGTGTGTGCTGTTTATGCTGAATTTGCTGCATGCCTACATGGTTGTGATTCTGTTTGTTCAAATTCTGAAAATCCTGCTGCTTCAGTTTCAGCATTTACTAATTCTGATTTTGTGAATTTTTCTGCTGACAAATCGATTTATGCTGATTCTGATTGTGCTATGTTTAATCCTGTGAATTTTGATGTTGAATTAAATTCTGCAGTGTCAAATTATGCCAATTCTGCTATTGTCTTTATAAATACTATTTCTGCAGATTTAAATACTGCACTTACAGTTTCTGTAGGTTCTACATTACCATTTTCTGCATATTCTGCTACTTCAATTTCTGGTTGCATAAATTCTGCATTTACAGAAATTTCTGCTACTGATGAGTCTATTTCTAAAAATTTTGTTTATGCAAATTCTCATATTGATGTGCAAATTTTAAATTCTGAATTTTCAGATTTTGTGATTTTGAATTTTGTACATCATTTTAACTCTGTTGATTCTGTTTTAGCTTCCATAGGATATGATGATGCTGTTGTGCAAAATTTTTCACAAATTGCAGGTGCTGAACCTAAACCATCAGAAGCAACTCCAAGATTAGCACCTTCTATCACAAAGCCACCCACCTTGGAACTGAAGCCACTGCCAGAAAATTTGAAGTATGCATTTCTGGCACCCAATGAGAAGCTACCAGTCATTATAGCCAAGGATCTGCTACCAGAGCAAGAAGAGAAGTTGCTAAACATCCTGAGGCAAAACATGAAGCCTATAGGCTAGACATTAGCAGATATACCTAGGATTAGCCCCTCTACATGCATGCATAGAATTCAGTTACAGGAGGGAGTGAAACCGGTGAAGCAACCTCAGAGAAGGCTTAACCCGCTCATCTTGGATGTGGTGAAGAAAGAAGTGAGTAAGTTGCTGGCTGAAGGAATCATTTATCTAATTTCAGACAGCAAGTAGGTGAGCTCGGTGCAAGTGGTTCCAAAGAAGACTGGAATAACAATGGTGAAGAACTCAAAGGAGGAGCTAGTTCCTACAAGATTGCAAAACAGCTGGAGAGTCTGCATAAATTACCGAAAACTGAACCAAGCCACTAGGAAGGACCACTTCCCATTACCCTTCATTGATCAGATGCTGGAGAGATTGGCAAGTCAGTCACACTACTATTTTCTTGATGGGTATTTTGGCTATTTTCAGATCCACATTGCACCAGAAGATCAGGAGAAAACCACCTTTACATGCCTATTTGGCACATTTGCATACCGGAGGATGCCTTTCGATTTATGCAACGCCCTAGGTTCATTTCAGATGTGCATGGTGAACATCTTTTTTGATTTTCTAGAAAATTGTATGGAAGTCTTTATGGATGATTTTACTGTTTATGGCACTTCATTTGATGCATGCTTGGATAGTCTTGCTAAGATACTAAATAGATGTGTTGAGTCTCACCTTGTTTTGAATTTTGAAAAATGTCATTTTATGGTTAAGCAAGGTGCAGGACATGTTATTTCTAGTGAGGATATTGCTGTTGATAAGTCCAAGATTGATGTTATTGCTTCTCTACCTTACCCCACATGTGTGCGGGAAGTGCGTTCTTTTCTTAGACATGCAGGTTTTTATAGGCGATTTATTCAGGACTTCAGCAAAATTGCCTTCCCATTTTCCAAGCTGCTGCAAAAGGATGTAGACTTCTAGTTTGATGATAACTGCAGGAGGGCTTTTGACCAGTTGAAGCGGCACCTGATTTCTGCTCCTGTTCTTCAACCGCCGAACTGGGAATACCCGTTCGAGCTCATGTTGATGCATCGAACCTTACAGTTGGAGCTGTTCTTTCCCAGAGGGTTGGGAAGATTCCCCATGTCCTAGCATATGCCTCCCAGACCCTAGACTCTGCACAAGCTAATTACACCACCACGGAGAATGAGCTTTTAGCCATTATTTTTGCTTTAGATAAATTCCGTGCTTATCTGTTAGGAACTATAGCAACTATTTTTTCTAATCATGCAGCCTTGAAGTTCTTACTGAAGAAGCCGGATGCAAAGCCTAGACTCATCAGGTGGATGTTGTTGTTGCAAGAATTTGATGTTGAGATTAGAGACAAGAGTGGAGTTGAGAACCTGGTAGCAGACCACTTGAGTCGCATTTCACAGACCTTGGAGCCTCTACCTATCCATGAGACCTTTCTAGATGAGCAGCTTTTCGAGTTACGAGGTAAGGATCCATGGTATGCTGATTTGGTTAACTATCTAGTTGCTTCTAAGTTGCCTGCCTATTTTAAAAAGCATCAGATAGACAAACTTAAGAGTGAGGCTAAATATTATGTCTAGGATGATCCTTATTTGTGGCGCATGTGTAGTAATCAGATTATTAGACGTTGTGTGCATGAGCTTGAGATTTCTTCTATTTTGCATTTCTGTCACACACTTGCTTGTGGTGGTCACTTTGGACCACAACACACTGCTAGGAAGGTCTTAGATGCAGGTTTTTATTGGCCCACATTGTTTCGTGATTCTTACACTTATTGTAAGAATTGTGAATAGTGTCAGAAGACAGGTACTATTTCCCGTAGGAATGAGATGCCTCAACAACCATTATTGTTTTGTGAGATATTTGATGTTTGGGGTATTGACTTTATGGGTCCATTTCCTATCTCCTTTGGTTTTGTTTATATTATGTTGGTTGTTGATTATGTCTCCAAGTGGGTGGAGGCCAAGGCCAGCCGAACTGACGATTCTCATGTTGTTGTAGATTTTGTCAGATCACACATTTTTTGCAAGTTTGGAGTGCCTAGAGCAATCATCAGTGATCAAGGGAGCCATTTCTGTAACAGGAACATGGCAACTTTGCTAAAGAAATATGGTGTCACCCACAAGGTCTCAACTCCATACCATCTGCAGACTAATGGATAGGCGGAGGTATCAAATAGGGAGTTAAAGTAGATTCTAGAGAAAATAGTGTAGCTTAACAGGAAGGATTGGAGCAAGAGGCTGGAGGATGCATTATGTGTAACACCCTAGTAGTTCCATTCTATGCTTAAGTCATATTGTGGAATTACTAGTTGTTACTTTTGCTCACAGAACTAACATTACCTTTTAGAAATTACTCTGTACCGAAAATAGGGGTAAAATTTTTTTCTACAAAACAAGTGAACCATTTTTGAAATCGAGAGCCATGAGCGCATCGTGAACATATGAAGTAACACCGCTATCCCATACATACATCGCATTTAACAAGCATAGAAACCATAAGAGTAACCACAATTCTTAGATAAATGTAACATTCATTCCACGGCCATCCATGATAATACAATAATAGTCATACCAGAGTCATACATAAGATAATAATGGTTCCGATGTCTATCGTCGGCCCTACATAAAAAGCCTACCAATACATAATAAAAGGCAATACATCAGAAAATCCTACTACCCAAGCATGTCACATAACGGAATGATAACCCTATAACTACAACCAAAAGGGGCTATCCTCGTGCTCGGCTCCGCATGCAATCGTCACATCAAGCATCTGGCGGGAGGAAACCGTTCCCATATCCACCGGGAAAAGTGCCACCACTTCCCCCTCCTCGAGCACGTCCTCGCCCATGGGGCATAGCGCAGGTACGAATGAACCCATGCCCGCGAACCAGGGATGAAGCTGGGCCAGCAGATGAAGCAGAAGAATCAGAAGATAGACGAATCACCGAAGGCTGCGACGAACCCGAACGGTGAGATCCCCTAGAATGAGTCGGATCTGAGGGCTCGAGCGGATCGGTCTCCACATGGAAGCTCGGATAAGATGGCTCAGGGGTCGGAATCGATGAAAGCGATCGAGTCAACCGGGTATCCGAGTCAGTCTCGTCATCATCAGTGGGGTATCTCGGTGGCTGAAAGTAGGGGCGGATGTCATCCATAATAACCTCACCGAATGGTTGATGTGGTCAGAAAAATGGGCTCATCACGGGAGTCTGAAACTGGCGGTCGTGGAAGATGTAGACCCTCATCACTGCGTTCGCCGACAGCACAGAGGCATTCAGCACCGAGTCAAAGCGCCAACGCCACACCGAGAACTCAATGTAGATCACCACCGTGCCCGACATTGACATCCTCTGAAGACAACACGGAAATGTAGGAATGAGAAATACTAAATTTCTCAGTAGGATCGCGACTAGACAAACACAGTGTCATCATCATCGTCCTAGCCACTTCGGGTTTAATTATAAAAATAGTGGACAGATACAAGTTCAATTTTTAATGGTTTTGAAAACATAGACCCCGAAGCGGGTTGCTTTTAAACTTAAGATCATAACCACATCATCATGACTAACATATGTACTAAAACATAGAATAAACATTCATATTGCAAATGGGCAATGTACTTACATGCAAAGACATACATCTTCATAGACGTAACCATGGTCATACTCAGACTTTACTTTCATTTTTAGCACGTGCTTAACATTCTTTACTTTCCTTTGAAATAGACTGCTTTTGGACATGAGCTCATTCCGTGACCGTCGTCACGCAGTACTAACCAAATCAGACTAAGTCGATATTGGTTACCTCTAAGTTGGAGGGTCCTCCAAAACACCCTTGCCTCCCTCATAGAGGTTCCTTGTGGATCGTCGTCTCTCACTTCCCTTACCGAAGTGATTGAAGGGTCACGTCCCATTGATTCTTTTCTTATCTTTATACTTTACATGCATAACATTTCCTTGACTAGACGCATGCAATGATATGACTAAGTCCATAATTTTGACGGAAATCCGACAGCATAACGGCTAGACCGGAGCTTCCCCAAAATGCCAATCATCAGCATTCAATCAATAGTTCGTCATATCTATATCATATCATCACACTCATCATTCAATCATGAGACAAAGCTCAATCAAACTCATCATTCATCATGTCGAGTGGCATCACACATTCATACCCTAAAGGGGTTTATAGTTGTGTTGTTCTTTGCGAAGAATATTCTGAATCATCACATGATTTCCCATGGTTACCCATGATAGAATCACATAGTTAGGATATGTGTTTGTAGTCTTTTAGTTACTTGGTCCTTGGATGAAAGTATTCTTTACCTAAGTACATGTCTTATGAAACACTTGTTCAAATTCATTAAATTATGTGATTGTTTCCTTTCCTTGAAATAGTGCACTTAGTGATTCCTAGGTTCATGGTATGCTCAGAGGCCCTAATCATACTTCTGTTGCCAAGGAGTTCGAGATCCCTCTAATCCTTGGGTCATGACAACACATAACCACATCATGAACCCAACAACACCAATGTTTACTAATCACCAAGGATGACTTTTAACTTATTCAAGTTACAAAGTTTTAAACTTTTACTAATAACATACCAAGGTTTTGCCTTAAACATTATTAAAGTTGTCATTCTTTATATAGTAGTCATAAAGTCTTATTCTTTATGAAAGTAAGTGCCTTTGACATTAAGCTCTTATCTTAGGATTGGACTTTTATGAAATAATGATACAAGTTACTAGCTTCTTGAATAAAAAGTCTTGTTCTTTATAAAAGTTAACACCTTTTTGCATTATTTTGGTTCAAAGTCTAAACTTTATGAATGAAATGTTATAAAACAACATTTTTATAACTTAAAGATCTTAAAGTTTGAAACTTTGTGAAAGGTCTTTTCTTTAAGGTTTGATTTCTAAAGCCTAAAGTGACAAGATATCATTTTTCTAACTCAAAAAGTTTAGACTTTCACATTTATTCTTGTCTTCAAAACAAAACAAAATAAAACTTTATGGAAGCTTGAAAGTTGCGCCATTTTTAAGGAAATCAAGAAGCAAACTTTTCAAAGTTTAAAGCTTTTAGAAGGTTCATAGTCTTATCAAATCATGGAAACATAGAAAGGTGAAGCTTTTCTAATCATTCACTCATCATAAAGAGAAAGGAACAACTTTAAGCAAAGAACAATAAGAACATATGTTTCCAAAAGAGGAAACTTAAGAACACATGAAGAACATCAAGAACACATTTAACACATGAAGAACATCAAGAACATAATTTTTTCCAAAAGAGGAAACTTAAGAACACATGAAGAACATCAAGAACATATTTTTCCAAAAGAGGAAACTTAAGAACACATGAAGAACATCAAGAACATATTTTACTAAAAATGAAAACTTTGGCTCTTGAAGAGCATGAAGGATCTTCTCAAGCTTTCACTTAGAAATCTTGGTCATGAAAGAACCAAGGTCCAAGCTTTCTTGAGTAAACAAAATGAAAAAGATGGAGATCATTACCTTTCTTGAAGATGGAGCAAAAACAAGAGAAATGGAAGAAGAAGATGATGACTCCTCTTGATGATGAAGGTGGCGGTTTTGCAAGAAGGAAGGAGAAGCTCTTGAAATCTTGTGGAAATGGAGGTTGTAGTGTTTTGATCTTGTCTCCAAAGACCAAAAGATGTGATTTTTGAAGGGCTTGGTGAGGAAGGTTTGGTTATGGAGGTGGAGAATGATGAAAAAGATGAAGAAGATGAAGAAGGAATGTAGAGAGAGGTTGGAGAGTTTGAGAACTTTAGAGAGAGAATGAGAAGTTGAAAATGAAGTGAATGTGTGTGTGTGTGCAAGAAAGTGGCGTCTTCATTAAGGGAGGGGAGAGTGAGATATTTTGCTTAATTTTGTGTTAATTAGTGATTAAGGGGACAAAGTGGATGATGGGGAGACAAAACATGGTCAAACTCTTACATAAAGCACTCTTGTCTAATGCTTTATGCTTTTATGACATCACTCTTTACTTTATTGTCTAGTTGACTAAATTTGAATTTAATCATGTGATTAAGTGCTCATACAACTTAATTAAGGTGATTAAGCAAAGATTAGTGATTAACACACAAGAACATGATTAACAAAAATTAATCTTACGATTAAGCTTAATTAACCTTAATTAAATTTGAGTAGGCTAATTAAGGGCGATTAGTGCTTAATTAAGCTATAGGGGCTCTGGCTTGCTCAATTAGAGATTATCTAACCTCGATTAAGCATTCTCTTGACCCTTCTCATCCGAGTCAACCCCTTAATTAAGCCCTAATCTCAAAATTTCTCATTAAGTGCCTAATTACTCAGGGTTACTGAGGTAATCTAGCACGACATGAAATTGAGGATGTTACATTATGGGCTTACCGCACGGCGTACAAGACTCCTTTGGAAATGTCTCCCTATAGGATTGTCTTTGGCAAGGCATGTCACCTTTCTGTGGAAATTGAGCACAAAGCCTATTAGGTAGTCAAGAACTGCAACCTTGATATGAGCCAATCTGGACTTCACAGGAAGCTCCAACTTCAAGAGTTGCAGGAGATCCGGTTGGAAGCCTATGAGAACTCCCGCATGTACAAGGAGAAGACAAAACTCGTTCATGATAAGAAGTTGCTGCGGAAGGAGTTCTCCATTGGCCAGAAAGTGCTTCTCTACAATTCTCGCCTCAAGCTCTTTTCTGGTAAGCTTCGTTCTAGGTGGCTTGGTCCTTATATACTGACTAAAATTTTTCCATATGGTGCTATGCAGATTTTGGAGCCTGGAACGGATAGAGTATTCATATTGAATGCCCACCACTTGAATCCATTTCATGAGGACACACCCTTGGAGACCATTGAAGAGGTCCCCTTGTTAGCAGCCACTTACACTTGATAGGGGAGTTTCTCTTTCTCCTTCCTTACTTCATTTTACTTGCATTTCCATTATGCATTACATTGAGGACAACGTAAAGTTGAAGTGTGGGGGGATAGTTTAGTCATAGGTTGTTTGATAATTAGTCTTGCATTATAGATTTGTTTCATGGTTGCTTTTACTTCATTTCTTCCAAAAAAAAAAATTGCTTTCTTTTGCTTTCTTTTGCTTTGGTTCTCCATTGTTGAGTTGAAAGTTGTTGAGTTAAGGTACTAGGCTTTATGGAGGATAGAGTTCCAACATGATTTCATTTTTCTTTCCCCTCTTGATATATGTAAGTTGAGTGATTGATCGTGATTTGCAATGATTGAGTATGTTGGACTTTACCTTTGTGAGCTTTTGAGCCTAAATTTGGATGGTTGCATTTCATGCCATTCTCTTCCTTCTTGTGTGTTTTCCCTCATAGATTTTGTTATTCTAGAGCTTGATTTGATTTTTCTTTGAGGCTACATTTTTCATATGCATTCATGAACATGATAGAGGCATTTATTTCATTTTAGCCACTTGGCCATATAGCCTACCTTGCATTTTGCCCCTTGTTTAGCCCCTTTGAGCCTTCTTGATCATTCTTTGGTTTCTAGCACATTACAAGCTTTAAGTAGAAAACCATGTTATATCCATCCTTAGGGAATAGGGAGTGCATTGGTTTCATCATTATTATTGTATTTGGGATCAAGTATGGGGCTTTGAAAGGATGCAAGGAAAGCGAAAAAAAAGGGAAGGAGAAAAAGAAAAGAAAAATAAAATAAAATGGGGAATCTTGATAAAAGGGAAAAGAAAGTTCAAAAAAAGCAAGTGTGTGATGGCTTGATTTGTCTAATGACCATGTCACTTCTATTCTCTTAGGTTGTATCTTGTCATATGCTCATATTTTCATACCCTTACCTTGGCCCCATTATCTTGAATAAAGTCTTCTCGATTTGTGTTTGCATATGATTGTGAGTAGTGGAGAAGTAGAAGATTAACAAGCTTATGGTAATGCACTATCTATTAAGGTGACTTGAGTGAAACACTTTTGCCCATACACTTGAGAGTTGAGAGATTTAAACACCATCTTATTAACCCTTTCATACTTGATCTATTTGCATTTTGAAGGATATTGCTTAACTTGCATTTTTGAGAGATGGGGTGTTGAATGATTTGATTGTTGGAAACTCTTGATGCCTTGTATGCTCTTATGTTCCTAAGCTTGGCACTTTTGATGATTTATTGGAGAATTTACTTGTTCATTTTGGGTTATTCCATGATTTTTAGGTTGCATGTTTCTATGTCCTTAGTTGAATCTTGCATGAGGACATGCAAGAGTTAAGTGTGGTAGAATTTGATCAATTGGATTTTTATATACTTATCTTCCCTCATTCCTAGCTCATTAATTCTCTTTTGTGCTTAATTGTTTTGAATTGAACCATTTTGTATTGTTTGGATTTTGTTTGGGTTTAAGTTAAATTTTCTAGCATTAGGCAAATTCTGACACTATTTTGGTTTTTGGGATATATCTTGAGTTGTAGAGCTCATTTTATTGTGATTCTTAATTTGTTAAAAAGTTGATAGATCGGCCTACAAGTTATATGGAGAGGTCAGAGGCCAATTCTAGTGATAAGAAGCTGAAATTGGGTCTAGAAGTGAACTGAAGTGGTGCAGTCACGGATTCTAAGCACGGTGTGGTATTTGGGCCATATCTCAGTCCACCAATGTCCGATTAAGCCCATTCCAGTGGCATTTTAAAGCTGACATCCAAGGCTACAATTTTTCTTCAGAGTGAAAATCCAAATGGTATCGTTTTGATAGCCAAAATTGTAGAAGAACTTTACTCATAGAATTAGTTATAATGATTTCATGTTTTTAGTGTAACTTTCTTTCTATAATTCGGATTTTAGCAAATAAAGTGTCCAAATTCAAAGGAGAGAGAGAGAGGATTAATGTAGTAATTACAATTTAATATTTTTAGACAATTTTGATTCTAATTGTGGCCGGTTTGGAAAAGAGGCTAGACTAGTAACTCATTATACATTTTTTTGGATAAGAAAATTTTCGATTTTCTTCTTCTTCCTCTCTTCTCTCACGCCCCTCCCCCTACCCGACAATTCATTTTCCTCCATTCATGGAGGAGTAAGCTTCTATCTAATCCAAGAATTCAAAGACAAAATTAGCATTCTTGAGGGTTGTTGCTTCAGAGTTCATCAAGTCGGTTTCTTCTACTCCCTTTTCCTTGCTTTTGATTCAATTTTGGATTTGAAGATTTTCAATCCGGTATTGTGATTAACTACTTGGTTGTTTGTTTGCTTGCATATTACTTGATTGTTTAATATTGTAATGCAATTGTTTTGAAAAGTAGAATCAGGTTTCAGATTTGAACTTGGTGATTAAGTGCATTAGTGCTTGAAAATTAACACGAATTGATTAGATTCTAGAGGTTTCTGAGTTTAATCATTTAGGTGTTAATCGAATGCGTGAAGTTTTTCATGTGTAATGCAAAGGTCGAATTGAGGTTTCATTCGAACTTGACATTAATCAGTGACCGGTTTGTTGACATACAATTAGAACCCGATGATTGAATGAAAATGGTCTTCTTTTGATTCTTGGATTAAATGTTCCAAATTCTGTTCATTTCTTTTCTATTCATTTCAATATTTTAAATTCCTAAACCCCCCCCCCAATTTCCTGATCATATAACATTGTCATCACTAGAAAATGATCCGGGTTGCACCTTTGCTACGAATTTAGTGTAATTCGGCTTATTTTGTAATTTGATCGAGCTCGGCACTCGAGTCATGGATTCCGTGATTCCTCCTCCAAGCTCTAAGCTCAACAATGGAGGAGGTAGAGATTTGATGTAATAGGGAGTATATAATATGTAGTTGGAGTAGATTATGATAAAAAAAGGTTTAGAATAGAGGTAAAGAATGAAGAAGGGAATGATTTTAGAGAGAAGGGAGAGAGTTTTTGAGTTTAGAGAGAGCAAAATCGCACAAAATGAAGAGAGAGAATGCATTTTGACACTATATAGGCCTTTGGTAATCAATTACCATGAACCTAGATAATTGTAATCGATTAGAATTACGAAAATTTTAGCCCGAGGTCATCCAGAAATGTTGGGAACCTGTTTCAAGCAATTGTAATCGATTATAGGAATAAAACACACATATTTACAAGTTAATATCCTCTTTAATTTTGCTCTTCATTAACTTTAAAATATAAATATAAATGAGGGAATACCCCCCATTTAGATTCAATAAAAATATCAAATAAATCAAAATCCTTAAGAATCAAAATTCAACTTTTGGTTTTTAGTACAATTTTCCGAAAACTTGTGTTTTTATAAACTCTTGGATTAAAGACAAAAGGGTTACCCATTCTCTAAAATTCATTAAAAATCTCTTTTTAACTCATTGATATGTAGGGAACCATTATTGTGACTTTTAATCTTATGAAAATATCTCAATCCTATAGCCTTCCAAGGAGGCATAGGGTTCAAACTTAGAATTTTCGAGATTCGATACTGACAGATAGTTGTAACCCACATTGTAGTATCACATTCTTCCCTCCTCAAAAGAGTTTGTCTCTGAATTCTAAACAAATGAAAGAATCCCTATGCCTTAAGGTTTGGATAAATACAGATACTTGATCTGCATGGCCTCCTCAGCTTCCTAGGAAGCTTCCTTTCATGAGTGGTACTTCCAGGTTGCCTTCATGGAGACCACTTCTCTTGAATAAAGCTCCTTTACCCATTTATGGCCCCACAAAGGCCAAAATAACTAAGGTTGAGTTCCCTTTCTTTCTAACGTCTTTCTATTTTCTTTATATTATGGAGCCCTTAACAATCCGATGCCTATTGTAATGTCTAGGGATCGCAATCTTTCACAAATGTACATCTTCTCTTCTCAGTCGACACATTCCAGGCCATGTATCATCCTAAAAGAATCCTTCCTATTTATCTCAAATTCATTGGTTCCTTCCATTTTATCTATCACTTCTCCCCTTTTTGAGATGTGCAAGCACTCCCAAGGGAAATGTTTAGGATTGCCAAACTCATTTTCAATTGGAGTATCCTTTACTACTATCACGTTTTTGAACTTTTTCTCATCCTCCTCTTTTTTCCATCAGTGTTGCTCACCTGTCTCCTTGTCCTCATGTAACCTATACCATCCTGGGCTCAATAATACCATACTAAACCTATTACCAACTGTGGTCTCCGAGGTCAAACTACAAGAATTGCTTATCTTAGTTGATATAGTTCTCCTTTCTCCTTGAAGATCCTTATTGTTTGTAAATTAGTTCTCTCAGGATTCTTCTCCTCACTATTATTCTTCATAATAAGATTTCCCTACTCAATCTTCCAATCTTTAGGTCCTTTACTAGTGCTTCTCACATTTTTACTCGATACTAAAATTTACCATCAATTTTAATCCTAAGGACAGACCCCAAAATCTACTTGCCTGAGTTAATATATTCCCCTTTCCCCTTAAGGATTCTTGCCGCTTATAAGCCAACCCTCTTCGAATTATTTCCCCTACCCTCGTTGGTACCATCCACCAACTTAACTTTAGGGAAAACCATTGTCAAAACCCTAAGGACATTTTGATTTAACCATCAACCTAGTATTACTTTCTTATTTGATGTAACCCACAAGGTCTTGGCATCAAGGCATATCATAATCCTCTGCCCTAAGGTCTCTTCAACCTCTAGAGGATCCTCATTCACCTCTTAAACCACTGCTATCTTGTTGTTATTTCAACCAACTTATGGTTCTTGCTTTTGGAAGCAGAATTTGCTTTTCCCTTATGTTCATCTATTGCAATCTCATACCAGTAGATAGGTCATATGCATTCTATTCACTTCTCTGTGGCAGCTCTTTTTAGAATCAACTAGAAATATGTCCATAAGCTTTTTCTTGTGAGCATATTCATCTCGAATGTTACTTTCAACTCTTTCACTATAGTAATAGCTACTTCTCAACGGATTGTCTTCCACGGCCATGTTCTATCATTATCGCTTCCTTGTTATTCAAAGAAAAGATTTCTTTCAAACCCTCATCTCAGCAGATTGTTTATTCACTTGTTGCCAATCCATTCTAACCCTAAGTTGCTAATCTCTGCTCCAAGGCTATCCTTCCTAGGGTTTTCTAGTATCTTATGCCCAAGCTAGGAATGTTCGACCTTCATTCTCCAGTTTAAGGGGGGCCATCAAGCCATATAGTGCAATTGAAGCATGTGCTGATTAGTGTTAGTTATCAATTACATTCAATTAGTTAGTTAGAATATGTAGTTAGTTAGTTCTAGTACATATCCACCTTATCCATATATAGCACACTTGTATATAGGTCAATGATCACCTTTGTACATATCAGAACCTTACATACTAATGCAAGATAGCTTGTTCATTCATCCAATTTTCCTTTCTTGCTACTATTCTCTCTGGTTAACCACTTATTGCACTTCTAGTAGTTATATATAAATTGTGATTACAAACCACTTATTGGTTATTCTTAAAGTCATTTTAATTATAATAGTTACTTTTGTGCTCAATATTTTTTAAATTATAATTTAATTAAAAATGCATTTGTTAGGATCCATCGATTCTGCTATTGCAATTATATGATATACAATTGATACTGAAAAAAGTTAAATTGTAGTAGTCTGCAAAGTTATATATTTATAAATGATCTTATAAGAAAGTATCACTTCAAAATAGATCCTCCAATGTAAAAATTTTTACCAACGAATAGTACTTCTTGCTATGCATAAAAACGTTTATTTTTGCAATTGAAATAATTAGGACAATAATTTTGATCAGTTACATTTTTTCAACACTTAACATTAAATACCAAATGAATTTACTCCTCTTATGCACGTCTTTTGAATTTTTTTTTTCCATCTTATTGTATTTATGCATGGTTCTTAGATTGCAGAGAGCATATTGGTTCAGAGGAAGAGAGAACATGAAGAATGAACTTGGTTAATTCTCATTGATCTTTGTTTGTGAGTGCATATATATATATATATATATATATATATATATATATATATAAAAGGAGAGTATCAAATGAGAGAAGTGGTTAATTATAAGAGTGAAATGAGTAAATCTTGATTATTGGATCTTACATAAATGGGCAAAATTAAAACATAAAATTATATGACTTTTTTAAGTGATCATATAATTTTTAAATAACTTTGATCTTGACCATCTATATATGATTATATGACTCAAATTTGCTACTTTTACTCTTATAATAAATTATTCCTCTCGTATGATACGCTCCCTATATATATATATATATATATATATATATATATATGATTCTATACAACTCAGCAATAACAATGCTAACTAACCTGATAACAACCATTAGTTGGAATAGAAACTGACTAATTAATTGTGGTTAATTAAGTTAAAGCTCTGTTTGGTGGTGTAATAATGGTTGTTACATATAATGTCTATATAATCGTGTTTTTGAATTAGTGTAAAGTTTTTGTAATTTTTTTATCACAAGTACAAGGTGATTCAAATTTCGCTTGTGCATGTTCATCTATTAAAGTATTGTACATTAATTCATCAATTATAATTATTTTATTTGTTATTTGTTATTTCTAATTTTAAATCAAAATAAATTTATAAACCAAAAACAAATCAAAATAAAATTTACCAAGGTTTTTTATTTCTTATTTATTGTATCGGCTCAAAATGCTAGTTTGACAAATGGCACAAGTAGCTTGCTTTCACGAGTGCTGTCGGTGATTAAAATAAATGCAGAATAATTCTTAGATACGCAACGTTTACTAAAACGATTTTATTTTATATTAAATATAAATAAATTATATATTTTACCATATGAAGGTGTTATATTTTATAATATCAATTTTGATATATTATTAATAAAAAATATTTATATTTTCAATCAATTATATAGTACTATAAATATAATTTTTGAAATAATTATCATAAAAATTAAATATTTTTAATAATATAATAATATATAATTAAATATTTATACAATTTTTTTTACCAACTTAAATCATAATTAAATTTATATTTTATTAATCATATTTTTATATTTCAAAAAGTCATTACTTTAATCAACTACTATGTGTGTGCTTGTTTGGACGTTAGGATAATCTAAATCATAATTTGAAGGATGTAAATTTAGTTTTAATTAATATTAATATGTTTAACAAAATCACATTAAATTATATTTTAATTTAATTTTAAATCTCAAATTATGATTTGAATGTAAATGAAAAAAAAAAAATACTTTTACATTAAACCAAACCTTCATTTAGCAATTATAAACCAAATGCCGCTGGTTTACTTCGGATCACAATATCTCCTTTCCACTTTCCTCATATGTTGGTTTACATTGGAATTCGTTGAAGAGAATTGGTTATCTTTTTAATTCAAAATTTCGCTCGTAGTACGAGTTGCAATTTAAATAATATTTAAGGACTATTTAATATATGCAAGTGAGATTTTAAATTAGAAGAATTTTTAGACATATTAATTGGAAGTATTTACTATTTCTTTACGCTGAAATAGTTAGCTTTTTCGCTCGCTGTACATCACCCACAATATCTTTCAATCTTTATCATGTCTTTTTTTGTCAACCTCTAATTAATCCAATTTGTTGGGATAATGGCTCCGTTGTGCAAGTCTTCTTTCTTTTTTCGGCGTTAATATTTTTACTTGTCTACTATAAATATTAATGCATGGTATTGAATAAACAAATTTTATTGGGCACACAAAATTTACGAACTTCTTCTATACTCTTTTTAATTTTGGTTCCTTTGAGTAATTTTAAAAAAAATTGTTCAGATAGATTTATTAGTTTAAGTGCAAAATTTGCTGTAAAAACCATTTATTGAGACCATTTATATCAAATGATTAATTCGTGATGGAGAAATACGCTTAAACTCAGTGTTTTACAAATTTTAGTCACAATTAATAAACAATTTATTTTTATTACAATATTTATTTTTATCTTTAATTTTATGTTCTTATAAGCAATTATTTTGATTATTTAGAGATTATTTTTATATTTATTTATATATTAATTTGTGACTTTTGTTTACTTTTTCCAAAAAATATATGAATCTTTTTTAATTTAATTTTGATATATTGTCAGCATTAAAAGATTTTGTATAGATATCCAATTATATATTGCTTTATTAGTAAAAATGTTTAATTTAATCACTTACTATATTAAAAATTTTATAAATAGAAACATATAATTAAATGATAATATAAAACTCATAGGACTAAATGCAATGGTAAATATATAAACTGTGCTTTTAGAAAGAAATTTAAAGTTCTAACTTTGGAAAAGATAATTGTTAGGAAAACTTAGTATTTGCAATAATATCTAAAAAACTAATCTTACAGTAATAAGTGAAAAAAAAAAATTGCAAAGACGAAGCAAAATGCTTAATAGAAAATATTCATAAGTCATGATAATTTCTTATTAAATTTCTAACAAGGCAGAAATTCGCTTGGTTGACCAATCTGGCATCTACCAACTTGGACAAGAAAAGTCTGATCAGTGTGTTTTTTTTTTTTCCTGGAAAAATGATAAATAGTACCAAGCAAAACAATGTAGGAGTTCGTAAGGCTTATTTGAATATGGGTATAGGGTGTCACATATACCACGATATTGTGTTTTAGATTTTACTACCGAAATATGGTGTTAAATAAGGATAATCCGCACAAATGGAAATGGAAAAATTTTGTTGCACAATCCACCCCCATTGTGTAGAAATTTGCCTGCAGAAAGCTGGAACCACAGGGTCCACTACCTGCAAAAAGCTAGAACTGCAAAGATACACTGTCTGCAAAAAGCTACCACTTCCTTTCCTTATCCACACCAGAACTTGGAATAGCAGCAATAGTAGAGGAACCTAAAACTCGGAACTCAAAACCCATGATGTAGTTTGTCTCACATAATTTGCTCAAGATCCTACCTATTAGGCCACAGGAGAAACCAGAAACTCAAAACTCGAAAAAAGGAGCATAGCTTGTCTTACATAATTTGCTCAAAATCCTACCTATTGGGCCATAGGAGGAACTCAAAACTCGGAACCGAGAACCCTACAGTCCCTCTCTCAAGTTTTGCCCTACACCAAGTTAGAATCCGTGTGCCTTTTGTAGAATTTGTTGCCTTTTCCAGCTACTTGACTACGCAACAGAGATTCCCTGACTACTACTCTTTATGTTTTGGGTTCTACCTTCGAGCATGTAGCATTTTGTTTAAAAAATTAATAAAAACAGAATCTTGCTTGATGCAGGGCGAAATGTGTATAAATTTTCCATGATCCCATAATTATGCAAATTATGCCATATTGTTATATTTTATACATAACTCCCATAAAAAATTAAAATAAAAAGCCAATTTGTAACTACTTTTTTTTTTCCATTGGCATTTTTCTATGGGAAAATATTTTTTGAACATATTATATATGAACATAATATAGGATATATAGCGTATTCATGTGAGTGTAAATAAACAAATATATATATAAGATAAAATAATATATTATATATTTATATGAGAGTATATTATATTTGGGTATCCCACCCTCTTATACAAATTAAATAACACAACTCATTGCTATCAAATTTTTTTTTCTCTCCATTTCTTTCCTATCATAATCAACCATCCCATCCCATGAATTTTAAATAACCTTCTCAACTAGAAATTTAGGACTGCTATTTATTTTGAGATATGTTATTTGAATTTATTTTGTCTCGGCTTTTGTGTCGATTTATTCTCATCTATCATTGGAGAGAGTATGAGACCCAAATTAAATGAAGTTCACATTCTATCCAAAGATAAATGGGAGTGAACCGATAGGAGGTCGAGATAAAGTGAGTTCAAATAATATTTCTCATTTATTTTACGAACAAGGGAGGGCTCGAACTTCACTTGTAGGAGTATCTAACGATTGTTCGTCGTATATATCCGAAAACTAGATCAGACCGAGAGATCTGACTAGTTAAACTGGGATCCGGACCCCTATCCAGTCCGATTAGCTGGAAAACGTCAGAAATCACTAAACTGTATGAACCAGCAGCAGTTCAAGCGGTCACAGGCTGCCACTCCCTTCCACCCAGCCTCTCCTTTCGGTGCAGCCTCTCCCACCCACCAACAACCTTCGTTATCCCACCACCTCGTGTATAGCTACAGTAGTACGATGTACAAAATCGTAAGAGTTCTTGCAGCAACCATCGTGTACAACAAGCTTTATGTGGTCTCGGTCGCCCCTAGGAATTGAAAGTGATGGAATTGCAAGTTAGAAAGAAGTGGATGGTGCTCAGATGTAACCATTCTATTCGATCTTACAGTGTGGCTGAGTGAGTGATTACTACTTACTGTAAAAAGGGACAACTGACAAGAAACTTGTTTTTAGAGTTTGGTCTTATTACGTTGCAATGTTATGCACAGGATGTAATTAACATGCCATTGGCTCGAAATCTGGATTTTGGAATTATATTGGTGTTTCAAATAATTTTTAGATGAGATTAACTTTGATTAGATATTGGAGAGAGAAGTGGATATGGGATACATTTTTTTTTTGTTGGGGTCTGTGGTGTTAAAATTGGGGCATAGTGCTCTTTAAAATTGGATCAATTTTTGTGTATTTGTATTATTTGATATGTCTATAATTAATTTAATTTTGCGATTTTTTAATGCTGAATTTTTGTATTATTTAATAATTTTTATTTATTTTATGATATATATATATATATATATATATATATATATATATATATATATATATATATATATATTTTATATCATATATCAATTGAACTTTAATTAAATGGGCTAAACCAGTAAATCTTTTAAACCAATATTTGATTGGGTTTAATTACCGGCGCGATTTTCACAATCCTGATTCGTTCCGATTTGGGTTTATTTTAATGAATTTAAAATGTATTAAAAATACTTCCTCCTGGAGCTCGTGAACCAGCAACGTATGGCTGGAGCCTTGGAGCTGCTCGTAACCGGACACTAGGCGTTTAGCCCGCACATTACGCGCAAACTTCACTATCCGTCGCGGGATGGGGCTACAGAATTGATTGTCGTATGATATTCACCTGGACAAGTGGCTTACGAGTGTGTGCTCCATGCCTCCGCGCTCTTTATTTTGTCGATAAGATATAAATATAAGAACCAAGAATGATAAAATTACCTGTAAAAAAAAAAAAAGGATACTAAGATTATGACTTACGAATCTTTTTTATTGAAATATATTTATCTAACTTTTCATTTAATTATATCACTTTATTAATATCAAATATGATTTTTAATTAAATTTTTATCATTATTTAATGTGGTTTCATTTGTTTGATTAATTAAAATTTATTATTTTCATTTTATTATTGTTACTTATTTACTTGATATTTATTTACCTTGAGAAATTTTAATCACAACAAAACAAGATAGTAATATATAATTCTTTGTGATTTATTAATTAATGCATTATTGGATAATTTTTAAATATGTTCAAAGATATATATTATAAAATAATAAGAAGGGTAGGCAATTGTGCATTATTTATTAGCAAAATATGAGCTTAGATATATGTACCTATTATAAAGTAAAAATCTTTATGTGGACTTTAATTAAGAAATCTATTTTATATCATTTTCATAAAAATGGATTGATAGAATAGTTCATAAATAATTAACTCTAAATATGTGATATGAAGTATATAAAACGTGACATCTCGTAAGTCTAACTCTGCTCGCAGCTAAATTTAGGTCCATTATTATCGAAGTCCATGATGGGAGTATTCTGTAACTGCATTTAGATGTTAAGTCCCCACTCCTAACACAACAAACACATTTGTGATAATTAAAGGGAGGAAACGGCTCTAATGTACAGTATTTCGTAAAGTGCATAAAATATCTTATTATTAAGATATAATAATGTATTTTATTTATGGTATTCGATACAATTATCTGTGAACTTAGAATTCATAAACTTAAATTTGGAATTCGAAACTATCTAATAAACTCGGAATTTGTGTCAGACAGAATTTATGATATACCATAGATGAGATATACTATTTTTTGAATTCCGAGTTAGACTTTCCAAGTTAAGATTTCCAAGTTCCAATTTGAATTTTACAAATTTCAAGCTTAACATAAATTTTAAAATGTATTATAAATATATGAAATATGGATACATCAATATATTTTATTTTTTAAATTACAAGGTATATAATATACCTTGTAAGGTGAGGTGAGCTGTAATCTTGACGTTAAAGATATCACCAATAGTCATATCGTTTAGTTTTCTTTAATTTAATTTGTCCCATTGACTAACCGTGGAACGAAGAGAGTATAAAGAGGAAAATTTGCACAAGATCAAGGATTGTTAACCGTGGCACAAAAGATACGCTTTCATTTATCAATATTTATGAGCTAGTGTTCTAATATCATATATTGACTATCTAGAGAATAAAATGTATGGATGTTAAATTTTCTAACACATATATATATATATATGCAATAAAATCTCTATACATTTTTGTAAGTAACATTTATCCTTATGGTCGCTTTCGAGCTTTTGTCAAATTGTTTAAAATTAATAATGTGCAAATTTGTTATACTAAATAAAAATTTTATTTATTAACTGATGTATAAATTTATTATTTACTAAGGATTCAAATTATTTATTCTTTTCATAACATATCATACTAATTTCTAAGTATTTATATTATTTATGTCACTTTTAAAAATAATTTTATTGTTTTTGTTAAAGATACATTGAAATAATATTTCAATATTTTTTCTATTGTATATTTTTTATACAGAGATCCAAAATAATTTAAAAAAATCTATTGATACAATTATCAAGTTATTATTGCCATAGATAATATGTAAATCTTTTAATAATATGTCTTAATTGTTAAAAATTCATTATTTCACGTAAAATTTATTTTTTATGTATTTTACATAAAATTTATTTCTCTAAGTGTATATTGGGTAAATTAATTATTATTTAATAATAAGCCTTTTAAAATTTAATTTTAAAAATAACACTCACCGCACATTGCATGGATATAACTCTAGTATTTCATACATATATTCTTCATAAAAGTTTTCAACAAAAATGTTCATTCACCGACGTCTTTTTCATTGAGGAGAATTAAAATTACATCCGTCTATATCTAATTTTTTATTTTTTTAATTTCTAGGAATAATCTTTAAAAAAAATTGTTGGTATTTATCAATGACATTTTTTTGGCTTTACAAATTTGGGACAGTACGTAGTAGGTTGGAAAGCTCTCTATCCGAAGTGGTGATTATAGTATTCAAATCGGTGACAATGTAAATAAACTAATAAATTTCATTTGGGTCACTTACAATAACTAATCATTCTAGGATGGCTCTCAATAACATTTGAAGATTCATAGCATTAACGCATTTTCAAATTATACGTAAAGAAGGATAGTGTATATTACTTTTCATAAAAATATAATTAAAAGTTCAAAAATATCAACCAATTTTCTAATCAAAGTTAAAAGATTAATTTAAGTTAAGAAAAATTTTATCATTGTATGTAAACTAAAAATAAGAGTTATTTAAAATATGCCAATAAGGGTGGGCATGGTTGATTAAGGTTTAGATTATATTCGACAAGAACATGTGTTTAAATTTTGCTGACCAATATGAGGATCTCAATAGTAGTGTGATATATAATCTTTTCCAGAAATCCTCGAAGCTGATGGGGAGTCTTCCATAGCTGTGGTAGAATTTCGACGTTTACTCCACCTAAACTTTTGTTTAAAAACAAAAAAACAAAGAGTTATTTAAAATACTAAAACTTCACTAAAACTTGATAAGCAATGTACGTTGCTCCATGTGGAGAGTTCCTTCAAGAATATAGTCTCGAGTTTGACATGTATATGAAAAAATAGCCATGAATCTAGTCATGAAATTTTCATTCTATTTCAACTCTCATGTCAAACATACCTTTAGAAGTATTTGCCGTATGGACCTGCTTGCTGCTTAACAAGAGTTATCCCATTCTCAAGGCATGTGAAAATGACTATGATAAGAACAAAAAATTAGTAAAATGATTTATGCTAAAATTTAAATAATAAGGATTATAGACTATCACTATAAAGAAGAAATTGAAACCCAATCTATACATCTATATTATTATATGAAGGCTCTAGGCCACGCTAATTATCTTCTTTCCTTTTACTTTCTCAAAATTGTTTGAGAGTTATTATTAGCTACTTTTCACAAACTGTTTTGGAATAATACTCTTTTGTAATGCCAGTAAATAATTACTTTAAAGTTTAAAAATATATGGCCGATCTTTGCCGACACCTTTCACCGAAGCCCGATAAATCAGTGACCTCATTACATCTGTATTCTCACGTTCTCCTTGAAGCATCCTCCAGCCATATAAAAAATGGAATTCCGACATGCTGTTGCTGCGCTGTTTTGCGTAAGCTTTCTTCTCCTTTTTTTTCGAGCTTTGGCTTATCACTATTGGCATTACTCAAAATCCAATAAGAATGAAAGGCAATGATGAGTTACAAACTGATATATTAACATATAAAAGATATAAATTAAAACACTTCATTTTCTTATTTCTTATTCTAACAACATGTGAGAATTGTTCCCTACTCTAAATCAAACAGGCTAATTCCCTAAACTTTAAGCAATTTATATATATCATACTTGCATACTAAACAGCCAACACCTAGACTGCATGCACAGATGAACATGCTTATAATTTTGGCGTTGCATTTGATGTTAAATTGTGGTGTATAAATAATATGCTTGTCTGTACTTTATATAGACAGAACTTTTATGCATGTATTGTAAATTTTAAATTATGTATGTAAACTAATTATAATCTTACCTATTACAAAGTTTATAAGTCATCTTTTCCACTTAATACAGTTTAAGAGAGTTAAAAATGTAATTTTTAACTTTTAAAAAAATAAAAAAATAAATAAATAGTGTTATCAAAATTGGACTTAAACTAGCTTACGAAAGTGCTTATAATATAGTGTTTTATTCACGCTGATCAATACAAAATTTTTATATATTAAGATCTTTATTTTCCAAATGTATTGTGCAGCTTGCTCTAGTAGGAGCAAGCCATGCCCGTGAATCGATACCTGACGAAGATTATTGGCAAGCAATTTGGCCAAACACTCCGATTCCTACTACACTAAAGGAGCTTTTAAAGCCTGGCGCTGAAGGTTCGCATACAGCCATATAGCATATCCTATGAAATTATCAATGATCAGCAAGTTAGAACTATATTGATAATTTTCTCTTTTAATTTGTGATGTCCCAGATGCCGAAATCGACAATCTTCCCATGAAAGTCGATGACACGCAGTACCCAAAAACCTTTTTCTTCGAACATGACCTTTATCCAAGGAAAACAATGAACTTGCAGTTCAGCAAGCGTCCCTATGCTCAACCTTATGGTGTATGGGCATATATAAGGGAAGTTAAAGACATTGAAAAAGAGGGGTTTACATATGAGGAGGTTTGCATAAGGAACCCGGCTGGTAAGGGAGAGCACAGATACTGCGCAAAATCCTTGGGAACGTTGATTGGTTTCGCCATTTCAAAGCTGGGGGAGAACATTCAGGCGCTTTCAAGTTCCTGTGTGGAGAAGGAGAACCAGTACACCACAGAGGGAGCGCAAAATCTTGGAGACAAGGCAGTTATGTGTCACAGGCTGAATTTCCGAAAGGTTGTATTTTATTGCCATGAAATCCATGAAACCACAGCTTACATGGTTTCAATGGTGGCTGCTGATGGGACTAGAACTCATGCGCTAGCAGTTTGCCACCATGATACTTCCAGCATGAATGCTGAGATACTTTATGAGCTCCTCAAAATCAAGCCTGGAACTTCCACTGCATGCCACTATCTTGGAAATAAGGCAGTTTTGTGGGTACCCAACTTGACAGGGGATAATGCCTACAATGCCAACATGGCACGTTAAGTCAATGATCTCCTGTTTCAAACCTCAGGCTTGTGTGAAAAAATAAATCCTTGTCTAGTTTGTTGCTCCTGTAGTACGTACGTGCCTGTTCTAGCTACAGCTGGAACTAGAACTATGTATATGTACTCGTACTTGTACTGTAGCAGTGTATCCTATATATTGAAGCATGGTCCTGCATGTAGCTCCGAAGAAGGTTATGATATATGATGGAAATGCAGTGCGCTTCATATTTTGATGTCTTGTTCCTTAATTAGTTTGATATGGACTTCCAATATTAAGCTTGTAATGGCAAGTAGACGTCGACGAAACATGTATAGGGATATGATACGAAAACAACAATATGGTTAGGCGCACCTTGCTTGGGTGTTACATAGATGTGTTGAGTCTCATCTTGTTTTGAATTTTGAAAGTGTCATTTTATGGTTAGGCAAGGTGTAGTCTTAGGACATGTTATTTCTAGTAAAGGCATTGCTGTTGATAGGTCCAAGATTGATGTGATTGATTCTTTATGTTACCCTACATGCGTGCAGGAAGTGCATTCTTTTCTTGGACATTTAGGCTTTTACAAGGATTTATCCGGGACTTCAATAAGATTGCCCTTCCATTGTCCAAGTTGCTGCAGAAAGATGTAGACTCCTAGTTTGATGATGAGTGTAGGAGAGGTTTTGGCTAACTGAAGCAGCACCTGATTTCTACCCTCGTTCTTTTGCCGCCAAACTGGGAGTACTCGTTCAAGCTCATGTGTGATGCATCAAACCTTGTAGTTGGTGTTGTCCTTTCCCAGAGGGTTGGGAAGATGCCCCATGTCATAGCATATGCTTCTCGAACCCTGGATTTTGCACAGGCTAACTATACCACTACTAAAAAAGAGCTTCTGGCTATAATTTTTGCTTTAGATAAATTTCATGCTTATTTTTTGGGAATTAAAGTGATTGTTTTTTCTAATCGTGCAGCAGTGAAGTTCCTATTGAAGAAGCTAAATGCGAAGCCCAGACTCATCAGGTGAATGTTGCTATTGCAGGAGTTTGATATAGAGATCAAAGACAAGAATAGAGTTGAGAACCTAGTAGCAGACCACTTGAGTTGGATTCCACAGACTTTGGAGCCCCTGCTCATTCGTGAGACCTTTTTGGATGAGCAGCTTCTAGAGCTACGAGGTAAAGACCCGTGGTATGCTGACTTGGTGAATTATTTGGTTGCTTTTGAGTTGCTTGCTTATTTTAAAAAGCATCAGATAGAAAAACTAAGGATAAATATTATGTCTGGGATGATCCTTATTTGTGGTGCATGTGTAGTGATTAGATTATTAGGTGCTGTGTGCATGAGCTTGAGATTCCTTATATTTTGTACTTTTGTCATACACTTGCCTGCGGTGGTCACTTTGGGCCATAACGCAATGCTGGGAAGGTCTTAGATGTAGGTTTTTACTGGCCTATATTGTTTCGTAATTCTTACACTTATTGTAAGAATTGTGAACAGTGTTAAAAGACAGGTACTATTTCCCGTAGGAATGAAATGCCTTAACAACCATTATTGTTTTGTGAAATATTTGATGTTTGGGATATTGATTTTATCGGTCCGTTTCCTATCTCATTTGGTTTTGTGTATATTTTGCTAGCTGTTGATTATGTCTCCAAGAGGGTAAAGGCCAAGGCCACCTAGATTGATGATTCTCATGTTGTTATAGATTTTGTCATATCACATATTTTTTGTAGGTTCAGAGTGTCGAGGGCAATCATCAATGATTAGGGGAGCCATTTCTATAATAAGAACATGGCAAACTTGTTGAAGAAATATGGTGTCACCCACAAGGTCTCAACTCCATACCATCCGCATACTAATGGACAGGTGAAGATATCAAATAGGGAATTGAAGTAGATTTTGGAGAAAACAATTCAACAAAATAGAAAGGATTGGAGTAAGAGGCTGGAGGATGCATTATGGGCTTACCGCATTGCCTACAAGACTCCTTTTGGCATGTCTCCCTATAGGATTGTCTTTGGTAAGGCATGCCACCTTCTGGTGGAGATTGAGCATAAGGCTTATTGGGCAGTTAAGAACTGCAACTTGGATTTGAGATAGTTCGGACATCATAGGATGTTCCAACTTCAGGAGTTGGAGGAGATCCGGTTAGAAACATATGAGAACTCTCACATGTAAAAGGAGAAGACAAAACTCATCCATGATAAGATGTTGCTGCGGAAGGAGTTCTCCATTGGCCAAAAAGTGCTTCTCTACAATTCTCACCTCAAGATTTTTTCTGTTAAGCTTCGTTCTTGGTGGCTTGGTCCTTATATAGTGACTAAGATTTTTCCATATGGTGCTATGCAAATTTTGGAGCCTGAAACGGATAAAGTATTCACAGTGAATGGCCACTGTTTAAAGCCATTTCATGAGGACATACCCTTGAAGACCACTGAGGAGGTCTGCTTGCTAGCAGCCACTTACACTTCATAGAGGAGTCTCTCTTTCCTCTTCCTTACTTCATTTTACTTGCATTTCCATTGTTCTATTACATTGAGGGCAATGTAAAGTTGAAGTGTAGGGGGTTGGTTTAGTCATAGGTTGTTTGGTAATTAGTCTTGCATTGCATTATAAATTTGTTTTCCTTGGTCTATTTTGCTCGGTTTAAAAAATAAATAGCTTTGTTTTTGCTTTTGTTCTCCACTGTTGAGTTGAAAGTTATTGAGTTAAGGCTTTAGGGAGGATAAGGTTCCAACATGATTTCATTTTCCTCTTCCTGGTATGTGTGAGTTGGGTGACTGATCTTGATTTGCTATGATTGAGTATGTTGGATTTTACTTTGTGAGCTTTTGAGCCTTAATTTGGATGGTTGCATTCCATGCCATTCTCTTCTTTCTTATGTGTGTTTTTCCTCATGGATTTTGTTATTCTAGAACTTGCTTTGATTCTTCTTTAAGGCTACATTTTTCATATGCATTCATGAACATGATGGAGGCATTTCTTTCATTTTAGCCACTTGGCCATATAGCCTACCTTGCATTGTGCCCCTTGTTTAGCCCCTTTGAGCCTTATTGACCATTCTTTGGTTTCTAGCATATTACAAGCTTTAAGTGGAAAACCATATTCTACCCAACCTTAGGGAATAGGGAGTGCATTGGTTTCATCATCATTGTTGTATTTGGGATCAAATGTAGGGGTTTGAAAGGATCTAAGGAACGTAAAAAGAGGAAAAAAAAAAAAGAGAAGAAAAAGAAAAGAAAATAAAATGGGGAATGTTGATAAAGGGAAAAGAAAGTTCAAAGAGAGTAAGTGTATTATGGCTTGATTTGTCTAAATGACCAATATTATTTCTATTCTCTTGGGTTATATCTTGTCATATCCTCATATTTCCCTACTCTTACCTTGACCTCATTACAACCTTGAGTAAAGTCCTCTTGATTTGTGTTTGCATATGATAGTGAGTAGTGGAGAAGTAGAAGATTAATGAGCTTATAGTAATGCATTGTCTATTAAGGTGACTTGAGTGAAACACTTTTGCCCATACACTTGAGAGTTAAGAGATTCAAACACCATCTTGTTAACCCTTTCATGCTTGATCTATTTGCATTTTGAAGGATATTGCTTAACTTACATTTTTGAGAGATGGGATGTTGAATGATTTGATTGTTGGAAACTCTTGATGCCTTATATGCTCTTATGTTCCTAAGCTTGGCACTTTTGATGATTCATTGGAGAATTTGCTTGTTCATTTTGGTTATTCCATGATTTTTAGGTTGTATGTTTTTATGTCCTTAGTTGAATCTTGAATAAGGACATGCAAGAGCTAAGTGTAGGGGAATTTAATCAATTGGATTTTTATATACTTATTTTCCCACATTCCTAGCTCATTAATCCTCTTTTGTGCCTAATTGTTTTTAATTGGACCATTTTGTGTTGTTTGGATTTTATTTCGGTTTGAGTTAAATTTTCCAGCATTAAGCAAATTCTGATACTATTTTGATTTTTGGGCCATATCTTGAGTTATAGAGCTCATTTTATTATGATCTTTGGTTTGTAGGAAAGTTGAGAGATAGGCCTACAATTCTTTGGTTTGGTCAGAGACAAGTTCTGATATTAAGGAGCTGGAATTGGGCCTAGATATAGAGTGAAAGGTTGCAGTGCAGTTTCTAAACAGGGCTGACTCTTAAGTCCATATCTTAGTCCACAGAAGCCCGATTGAGCCCGTTCTAGTGGTATTTTGAGGCTAACATCCAGGCCTTCAATTTATTTTCAGAGCACGAGTCCAAACAAATGTAGTTTCATAGCCAAAACCGTAGTAGAATGTTACTGATTAATCATGGAACTTGATTACATGTTTTAGTGTAATTTCCTTTCTATAATTCGGAATTAAACAAATTAGGTGTCTAGATTCATCTTAGAGATAGGGGATTAATGTAATAGGCTGTTACGGATTTATGGGAGATGTTTTGATTTTGAAAAGGTTGAGTTGAGTAGAGGGCTAGAACCTTGTAACTTATTAGATAGATTTTGGGGAATAATACCTTTTTTTTCGATTTTTCTCTTCCTCTCTTCTCTCATGCCCCCCAACCTTTACAATTCATTTTTCCTCCATTCATGGAGGCTTAAGCTTCTATCTGATTCAAGGATTAAAGCAACAACAACACTCTTGAGAATTAGTTTGATCAGACTTAGCATATAATCAGTTTCATCTACTCCTTCTTTTCTTATTTTTAATATTGTTTTGAATTGGAGTTCTTTATTCTAAATTGATGATTGAAATTTAATTGGTTGCATATTATTCGATTTATGTATGTAATCAGATTATGGAAGGAGTAAGAATTAGAATTTCAGGTTTGAGTTCTACGGTTAACTGCATTGGTAATCGAAATTAACATAATTCAATTAGGTTCTACAGGTTTTTGAATTTTAATTGAATCTGTGTTAATCAAATTCATGAAGATTTTCATGACTGAGTTTGATTTGAGGTTTCATTCGGATTCAATGTTAAGCACCGATTCTAGTTGCTGAGTTATTTTTAAAGTTTAATATTGAGTGCCTGTGGTTGTTCCTTTGATTCTTGGATTAGATGTTTCAATTTCTATTCACTTTCATTTTAAATAGTTGAATTTTTATTTTATAAACAAACAAATCCGCCCCCAAATTTCTAATCATCTAGCATTGCGATCTGTGGGAAATGACTTGAGTTGCACCTTTACTACAATTTAGTGAAATTTGGTTTTTAACAATTTGATCGAACTCGACACTTGAGTCATTCATCATGTTACAAGAAAATAAAATAAAATAAATAAAATAAGAGGAACTAGATTTATCCACAGATACGGTTTATGGCTTCCAATCTTCAAACCCCTTTGCATCTAGAGCATTTACGGGATCTGGGTGCTGACTGCTATATCACTATTGTTGCTCTTCATCCCCTTGGGTGCCATTGGTGTGCAACTTAATGGTCGAGGCTAAATCTCCATTCATTGCTGCTGGGTTAGTTGCCCATTGCTGATGTTCCTCCATGTCCGCCTCAAGAGAAGGCCAGATCTGGGTGTTGTGTATCGCATTGTTACTTCCCATGGATGCATTGAACCTGAGTAGTGATGTGCTACGCGAGGAAGATGTCACAAGGGGTGGTTGCATGGACTGAGGTTTGTAAGACAAAAGGGAGCTTTCTTTGCTGCTTCGTCACTGGGTGAGAGTTGCTATCCTAGATCTCCACTGGGAGGAGTGTTATGCTGTCGCATTCATGCCGTGACGGAAGGCTGTATCTCGGTGCTATGTGCCGCTATTGTTGGTTACTAATGGGACATTGCAGCTCGCCCTCCATAGGCAAACCAGAATGGAGCTCGACCAAGAAGTGGAGAGCCTTGCTGCCAGGCCATCGCCCTTATGCATAGCACCATTGCTCTACTCAGTTTGGGCCATCACACCACCACCTATTCATCACACCTCTAGAGATGGAATGGGAGCCACACTGCTGCTATCACGCGATCGCTTGAGCCACCATCGCTAGCTAGCGCTAGCCGTCCACTGCTATTGAATCTTTGGTGTGTAGATGTCAGTTCCTGCTATTGTTGTGTCGCGGTGGTCCCTCCATGTGAGTTATGCTTTTGCCGCTACTCGCTCTTACGAAAAGAAGAAAGATGAAGCAGGCATGGGTTAGGTGACCCATTTTCAAACCATTTGGCCCAGCTAATTTTTTTTTTTTAAAGAAAAGAGGTCGGAAAATAGGAAAGAGAGGGAAATCAAAGGGATTTATATTTCTTTCTTTTAATAAAATTTATATTCATAAAATACTAGTTTAAAATTCTTTAAATTATAGGATTTGAAATATTTTGTGATTATTAAATTTAATTTGAATTCTATAAAAATTATGGAATTGAATATGTCCATTTATAGTTATTGAGTTTCATTGTTGTGTTGTGTAAAAGTGTTTGAAAAATTGGAGTTGAATTAAAAATTGATTATTTGGGCAATTATTTATCCCTTTTAAAAGCTCTGTTAGTTGAGTGAGTTTCTACACCACAGTGGATTACTTGCAAAATTGACGGAGTTACTTGTTTATTTGTTTGGGATATTTGGTCACTTGGATTGATTATGATTTGGCTTACCTATAAGTAGTTAGCTCATTAATTGATCCTGATGTGGCATGTTTTATCACCTAGTTAATTGTATATTGACTCACCCACAGGTGGTTAGTTCATTGATTAATTTGGTGTGGCATGGTACTTAAGATGATTTTAACAGTAAAATCTTTCTACCCATAGGTGTTTGATTTTTGTAACCATTGTTTTATATAGTATATTCTTCACCCACATGTGAGTTTATATTACATGTTGGGTCCCTATTTATGGTAATGAATATTACTATTGATTGCCTATATAAATAATCAACTGCTTAATTCTTTTTAAGCTCCAATGAATTTTTTCATGAATAATACTAACAACCAAATTGAGCTTACTTGAATTGTTATAAAAGGAAATTTACCAAGACAAATATCTTATTACCTTTTGGTAATTGTTGACATTATTTTATAGAACCAACCTGAGAAAGTTAAACATTCTTCTTATTTTGAGTTTGATTTTCTAAGCTGCGATTTGGTTATATTTAAAAATAAATATGTTTCTATCTTTGGAAAAATTTTAAAATTTTTAAGATAGAGGGACAAAATTAATGAGCTAGAAATATCAAAATTGTTAAGTTGGTATGGTAAATTTCTCTAAAATAGGCATGGTGATAATAGATAATCTAAGGGATCTTTTGCTAAATATACTGTGGATTAGAGGGATTATTTTCCAATTTAGCATGGGACTTTGAATAAAATAAGATGGTTGAATAAAGAAATTTTGTCTTGTGTTAACTCATATTAACTTACTTGAATCCCATTGAAAAGAAACCTTAAAACAGTTGTTTATATCTTAAATAAAATACTCACCCAAAATATTATTTAAACTATTTGAGGGTTATAAATTTAGCCTCAATCATACTTTGTGCATGTGGTAAAATCACTGAGTTGAAAGCTTTTGATCCCACTATCCCAAGAAGAATTCTAAGGCCACCTGTTATCCCATGAACATTGAAGGTTACAAACCTTGTGGTCATAACCATGAGACAAAGATAGTTGTACATAGATTTACTGAGTTCTTGAAAAGGATATGGGTAGCTTCAACATATTTTTTTGGTAATGATTAAAGGCATGAACAATATGTTTGAGTTGCAATGGGATATGGAGGCTTATGGAAGCTCTTGGTGGTTATAAGCCTATTAGTGCAAATGGGTGTTTGACATGTAGACTCCAAAGAAAGTGTGGAGTGGTTTAAAGTGAGTGTTGTGACTGAAAGTTTCCTTGAAAATGACATGACTATTATTATGTGTGACTATGTAACAGCTGAGGGGAAGAGTGTTAGATTTTCAAGTGTGATGATAAAGTCCCACATTAGTTAGGAATTAACAAACTAAGGACTATATAAGTGGAAAAACTCATTGATTCATTGCCTAAAGGTTTTAGGTTGACATGTGGTGTTGGACTTGTTATTATGGTTTTTCGATTAGCCCAATGCTAGAAATCTCTCAGGATTTTGAATTTTCCCTAATTGTCTTAACAAGTGATAGTAGAACCAATGTTTAGTTGATTTGAGTATTACGATCTGAACATATAGTAGTTGGTTGCAACTTGGGTTTAGTCCTAACCCATATAAAATTTACCATAGTTTCTCGTGAATACATGAAAAGGCCCTCTTTAAAGGGGAATGTACTAATGTTGGAATTTACACTTGAGAGGGAGAGTTATAATAGTTGTAACAACCTCCCAAGTACGGTATTATGCTTAAGTCATAATACCTCACCTAGGAGTTGTTACTGTCACTTAATCGGACCTTATCTGGCAGCAGCCTTTGGCCACCTTTAGTCTTACGAGTCAACTTTGCCTCGAAAGGCCTTCTTCGGAACTTCTGAACTATCTAGAGATAACACGGAAAGTAATATAGAAGTGAGAATTATAAATTCTCAGTAGGATTCATTAACTATCATACATAATGTCATCGTTATCATCTCTAGTTGCTTCAGTTTATTGTGAAAAATGTGAACATGTTATACAAGCTGTTTAATTTTATAGTTCAAAAACATAATGTCCGAAGCAAAGTTCATTTTATTCATACACTTGTAATTTGGACGAACCAATACAAAAATGAAATCATGAATTATACTATGAATAATAACTGAAACGTATTAAAATATAATAGCACCAATATACTGAAAATGTAAAATCTGCACATGCCTATACCTGTACTTGAAGTTATGCAAATACACATAATTTTCTTTTCTTCATTTATCTGCCTTTAGTTGTTACACATATTCCAGAATATGATCGCCTTTTCATACTCCATCGAGGTCTGATCACCATGTCACATTCCTTAGGAATATGTTCTTCCTGCCATGTCCCACAGTATGATCGCCATGTCATACTCCATCAGAATGTGATCGCCATGTCATATTCCTTAGGGTGTGGGATCATCATGCCACATTCCAGAGTATGATCGCCATGTCATACCCCATTAGAGCGTGATCGCTATGTCACGTTCCTTAGGAATATGGACTCATCACGACATAAATAGATAGAATAGGCTCAGCATCAATAAAACATGGGGTATAATTATGCAAATACTCATAGTTGAATTCATACAAATGCACTGGCATTCTTTTTTAACTTTCTTTGCTTTCTTTACTTGACACACCTAGGCATTACATATCGCCGTCACTAGGGTGCTTGCATATGTTTTAATCTTTAGTCTTTACTACCCTTGGGTAGTCTGATCTAGGAGTAAACTCAACTTGTAACCGTCATCACATAGAACTAACCTACAAAGGGATTCATGTAGCTCTAGTCTTGGAGGGATCTCATTTTGGCCACGTGCCTCTAAATTGAAAGGATTTCTCTTGGTCACGTGCCTCAAGAATTGAGGAATCTCAACTGACCACTTGCCTTTAATGTAGACGAATCTCATCTGACCACATGCCTCTAAGGTAGAGGGATCTCATAGTTTTATATTGCCTTCATAGGGAGGGATCTCATTAACTACCTCTAAGTGAAGGGACCCAATCTTATCTTATTTAACTACCTTCACAAGGAGGGATCTCATTAACTGCCTCCAAGTGAAGGGATCCATATTTAATATATTCATATCCTTTCATTCTCATTCATGATCATGCATAGACATGCTGAATGAAATGAATGCACTCATACATATGCTTCATCATTTGCTTTCATATATCCTTGCATATTGAATTTCCACATACATATTCATAACATATAAATGCTTATAACCTACTTACTATTCTACTGAAAATTTGGCAACATAATGGATCATGTCTGCTTTCCCGTGAATAGTGCCAGTAATCAAGAAACTTTAATCAAACAGCAACCTCGATGTAGAACATTATAATCATAACAAGAATATAACAATATTAATAGGTGCAAGTTTTAAACTCTTAAATCTTAATCTATCTTGCAAGCTTTTAACTTCTAATGATGTTCCCAAGTTCGAGCTTACGACCGACTTTAGAGATCATGTAAGTTATATACATAAGGTCAATGACTTGATTCTCGACTTTCGGGATTATGAATGTCTTGATTCCCGACTTCCGAGATCATGTTTAGAATCGATCTCCGAGATTGATTTTGGACCGAGTTTTGAAACTACGTGTATAAGAGTTTAAAGCATTCTAGTTCCCGACTTTCGAGATATGGTATAAGGTTTCATATTTTGGTATCAACTTCCAAGATTATGTTGAAGATCCTCGACTTCAAGGTTTAAGTGTTTTATGTGCTATGTGAATCCGACCTACGACATTAAGCCACAATTGGTCTTCTAAAACTTTTAGGAATGTTTCCTAAGTTTCGAGTTTTGACATTAATCATACCTGATCTAGTTTTCTATTCACTAAGTTTCGGGTTCAACCTTAAGTATTCTCGATCTAGCTCTCTGTCTGCTAAGTTTTGAGCTTAACCTTAAGAATTCCCGATCTAGCTCTCTGTCTGCTAAGTTCCGAGTTCCGACATCAACTACACTCGACCTAGTATTCATACATGTCTCTAGCCAGAATTACACTCTTATGAGAGAAAATTCACCAAAAATAGAAATTTAGGTGAAATCATGCGAAATTTATATCAATCTAAAGCTAACAGAACAAGCTTTCAAATGAAATAAGTTGCATATCATTTACTGAGTATAATTCAAGATATAAGCCCCGAAACTTGACCTTCTTGAACTGCCCTATTTTGGACATAGGACAACTTTCTTGAGCCACTAGGATAAAACGGGACCTCATCTAACTCTGAAATTTTTATGGGATGTTCCCTCATATGTTAGCTTTCAAACAACATTAGTTTCACTCAATTTAGAGTTGCCTAGGGTGAGTTCTCAACTCATATTGCCTAGATGAGAATTCAGATTTCTAGGTTAAACTTCAAAAATTCATATCTTTCTCAGTACTAATTCAATGGCCTTATATTATATATGTATGGAAAGCCCTGAATGTCTACTTTCATATAAAAATAGTTTCATGAACTTTGAACGGCTGTAGGTGGAGCCGTACACTCCACCATATAGACTCCCGAGGGATTTTGGTTTTCCAGCCCCTCATATCTTCCTACTTTCACCCTTTCTTACTTCTTAATTGATTTTAGTATCAAAACAGCCAACAAACTAGCCAAAGGTCATCATATTCATTTAATCATCACATCAAGAATTGAGAAATTAAAGCCACAATTAGCCACACATAACCAAAAGAACAAGAACAAGGTTGAATCTTTACCTCTTTAGAGTGTGATTTTACTAGATTTCGGAGTTTGGATTGATAAAACCTTGTTAAGCTTGAAGGAGTGATGGAGTTGGTTGAGAGGAGAAGAGGAAAAGGCGGCTGGAGTCAGAGGAGGGAGTGGCAAAATCAATATGGAAAGGAGAGAAATTCTGATTTAAACATAAAGAGGGTAGTTGGAAGTTTGCCATTTGATTGGTTGAGAACTTGAGGCCAAATTTCAGCCAACCATATTCCATTTTGTGGCCTTTGTGGCGCCGCACTTAGCGGTTTAAATCGCTAAGTATTCAGCCTTAAGGCATAGGGTTTTCGGCATATAATTCTATTGATTCATTTCCGACAGTTTAAAATACCGTAATCTTACTGATTTCCTTCAAATCAGTAAATGGGTTTAAGAAAAATTTTATGAAATCTTCTATATGTCTAACTTAATTCCCTCATATCTATCTTAATTAATTCTTAATTAATTGATCCTAAATAAATATTTAGTTGAATTTTAATTAATCCCAATTATTTGATGAAAACCGAACAATTAGGCAAAAAATGATAAGAAAAATCTGGTGGATGTTACAATAGTCATGGTTAATCTGCATTATTTTATGCACGAATTAAGGGGCAATTATGCCTAATATTCAACTTAGTTGAATGAATTCATTTATACCATAGTTTCCATTGCATAGTATAATGTTCTATTTCTCTTGATAAAATTCTTTAATGGGAATGTTATGATAATTGTTAATTATCATTGCTTATATTGGACTTAGTTATTTGTTAAGTGCAAGGAGAAGGAGAGCTCTATCATTATCATAACAAAATTTTAGAAAGCATGAATAAATAATTGTTATGACCAACGAATTAGTTAAAAATAGTAAATGGTGGCCTGCATGATAGTTTGTTTATTAAGCTGATGAAATAATTGATGGAAATTTTATGTGCTCTTAACCTTGGTTTAACCAACGTGTTAGCTCTTTATGTTAGCCAAATTGTAGTCTAATATTAATTATTCTAGTTTGCACAATGTATTTGAAAGTTCATTTTTGTTTGCAAATTAGTGTTCATTACTTGAGTGGTGTGACTTTATGAAGTGTTTCATGGCGTGTTTCTTGAGAAATATGCTTTAAGGAAATTTATGTATGAAAGTTGAAAATGACTTAATGGACTGGATTATCATCCCTATTTTGGAACACACTTACGGATATTGATGTTTATCACTATAGTGATTCATTCATGAAGTTATGGACCTACCTATTAATTTGGGGATGATTTTGTTGCTTAGACCAATTAGTGCACTGACTTATCCACATGTGGTGTTATGCATGAGTTGGCTAATAGCCAAAAATTTTGGGATTTTTTGACAGATAATATTATTCTGCCCATAGATGTTGAATTTTCTAAAACTGTTGTGTACGGTGTATTCTCCATCCACAGGCGAGTTTATACTCATATTTTTAAATTTCTATTATGGTGATAGTTGTCAATGATGTCGTCCATTGGATTAACTGAAGGTTGATTGTGTTTATTTTCAAATTCATATCGTATTTTCCTTTAATAAAGTAATTAGACTAAATTGTTGCAATCTTTGAATGGGCTCTTAAAAGGATGGAAATTGTATATAGCAATGGTATATGGGCATGATGGATGTGTAAATTTATCCATGAAATTATGCTTGAATTTGTATCTAAGTAGATTTTCTTCTTGAAGAAAATGTTAATTATTTTAATTAGTAGGAGCTATAGTATGTGTTGTGCATTCTGTCCACAGGTGATTATACAATCATATGCTTAACTTCCCATAAAAGATATGAATATGCCCAATTAATTATTATTTTTAATCATATTCTCGTATTTATGCAATTAGATAATTGCATAAGGTTAGTGGGAGCCAGTTGTTTGGTTTTGTTTGCACACTATATATGATTTCTAAAGTCCTTGATAGTCAAAGTTGTAATGACTATATTAGCACTAAGTAAATGTTTGCTGACCTTCTAACTAAGGGACTTAGGCCCATAGTGTTTGTGAAACATGTTGAGAATATAGATCTTGTAAGGCCTTTTGACGTACTTGGTTAGTGGGAGTTATTTTATTCATTATTCATATAGTTTGGATTTTGGACTCATGCGCGTGTTATGAAATTATTTTTGGTACCATTGATTTGCTTATATCTCGAGATATGGATATTTTCTTCACAAAATATTCATCTTTCATGAGAAAGATGTTGTTCACTTGTGGAATGGTGTTTCATTAGAAATATGTATGATATCCTTCTAGGAGATTGGTTGTGTTTTCTTGGTAAGACACAATGAGGATCCATACAGAGTAGCATGGAAAGGATCACATATTTTGCTATAATGTGTATATTACACATTGCGCACTCATGTTTATAGATCATTGTTGATAAGGTTATTTGGTTATGTGGTCATGGATGAACTAGACTCTTTATAGTTTATTATTCATTTATGGCTTTGAGCTGGTAGCTTTGTTGACTAAAGTGATTTGGTTTTGTGGTGACTATTTTTCAGGCTATGTTTTGTGGCCACAATTATTCAACCTGAGAGTCATTTTTAAAAAAAATATTTTAAAACTAAATAAAACCCGATCAATTTTTCCCAAGTGGGAGAATGATTGAATTTTTCTGGATATTGGCCTTCTATTGATTAATGAACTTTTACTTATTAAAATGGGTTGAATGGATAGCCTGATGCTTTCTTGGAGACCCATGTTATTATGTGATTCATTATGGGTTTGGGAATCACCAAGTATTATTGGGCTTGGGCTCAATAATGAGTGTGTTGGAGGATGTAAAGGGCCCTATGTAACATCCTCAATTTCTTGTCGTGCTAAATTACTTCAGTAAGCCTGAGCAATTAGGCACTTAATGAGAATTATGAGATTAAGGCTTAATTAAGGGATTAACGGAGTGATTATGACTTGATTATTAGAAGAAAAGTCAAGAAAATGCTTAATCGAGATTAGATAATCTCTAATTAAGCAAGCCAAACCTTAATAGCTTAATTAAGCACTAATCACATATAATTAGCTTAACTAAGTTTAATTAAGGATAATTAAGCTTAATTACAAGTTTAATTTTCTTAGTCTTGTTCTTATATATTAATCACTAATTCATGCTTAATCAAGTTGATTAAGTTGCAAGAGCACTTAATCATATCATTAAAATTGAAATTTACTCAACTAGACCATAAAGCATTGATGACGTCACTAAAGTGAAAAAGTAGAAGACAATATTGCTTTATGTAAGAAAAGCATTAGGGTTTGTCCAAAGTAAACCCCTTAATTAACCATTTTATCCCTCTAATTACAACCAAAAAAAAAATATCTCCTCCCCCCTAAATGAAAGAATCCTACAACTAAACACATAAAAATGCACACACTTACTTCATTTTTTTAAACTCACAATATCTCTCTAACATTCTCTCTTCCAAGAAGCTCTCATCTTTTTCTTCTTCTCCTTCATCTTCTTCTTCCTTTCTCCACCACCACCATAACAAAAAACTCTTACTAAGCCCTTCAAAGACCACATCTTTTGGTCTTTGGAGCCAAGATCTACACACTACAACCTCCATTTTCACAAGATCTCAAGAGCTCTCACCTTCACCAAGCCAAACCGCCACCATCATCCACCAAGGAAGAGTCTTCATCTTCTTCTTCTCTTGCTAGGATGCCACCTTTCACTCTAGGTAGTGATCTCTACTTTTCTCTTTTGTTTACTCAAGAAAGCTTGAAGCTTGGTTTCTTCCATGACCAGGATCTTCAAGTGAAAGCTTGAGAAAGACTCTCATGCTCTTCATGAGCAAAAGTTTCCTTTTTTAGCAGAAAGTGTTCACATTCTTCTGTATGAGATGTTCTTGGTTATTTGAAAGTTTGTTTCTTGAATGCCTCTAATTTTCTATTTTCTTTCTTGATGCATGAGATCTTGATGTTTCTTGTGAGTTGTTTGAAAAAGAATGATGTTCTTGGTGGTATTTTGTTTAAAGTTTGTTCCTTTTCTTATAATGAGCTTATGATTAGAAAAGTTTCATCTTTACATGTTTTTCATAGTTTGATAAGACAATGAACATCCTAAAAGCTTAAAACTTTAAAAAGTTTGCTTCTTGATGCTTAAAAAGTGGTGCTATTTTTATGGGTTTCATAAGGTTTCATTTTGTTCTTCTTGAAGACAAGAACATGTGTAAAAGTCTAAACTTTTTGGAACATGAAGCTTTTTAAGTGATAAAAGTGAGAACTTGTTACTTTATGTTTTAAAGGTTGAATCTTGAAGACAAGACCTTTTATAAAGTCTCAAATTTTAATCATGAATGTAACTTTTAAGTCATAAAGTTATAGATTTGCACTTTAATCTTGTAAAGGTTGAACCTTGAGATGAAAATGTTGAGTAAAGCTCTAAGCTTTCTTCAAGAATGTCACTTTTTAATCACAAAAGTGTAGACTAGCAACTTCTAATTTATAAAATTTGTATCTTGAGTCAAATTAATGTATAAAGTGTCAACTTTCATAAAGAACAAGACTTTCTAACTTTAAAGTTAATGTGTTGTATCATTATTTCATAAAATAGGAATCTTTTAGACTTTAAGACACTTTAAGTCATAAAGTTGAGGTCTTGAAGGTCTTAGAATAATTAAAAGTGTTAACTTTTATAAAGAACAAGGCTTTTTAGTTCTAAACTAATTTCTTGCATCATGATTTCATAAAGAATGAATCTTTAAGATATGAGCATGATTTTAGAGGCATATACTTTCCTAAAGAATGAAACTTTATAATTACTTTATAAAGAATGATAACTTTCATAATATTTAAGGTAAGTCTTGTTATGTTAACGATAAAAGCTTGAAACTTTACATTATGAATAAGTTAAAATTCACCCTTGGTGGTTAGTGAACATAGTGTTGTTGGGTTCATGAGTGTGGTTATGCATTGTCATGACCCAAGGATTAGAGGGATCTCGAACTCCTTGGGAACAGAAGTATGATTAGGGTCTCTGAGCATACCATAAACCTAGGAATCACTAAGTGCGCTATCTCAAGGGGAGGAAATAATTATCTAACTCGGTTAATTTGAACAAGTGTTCGATAAGACATGTATACAAGTAAAGAGTAATTTCACATAAGGGCTAAGTAACTAAAAAGCTACATACACATTTATTTTAATTATGTGATTCTCTCATGGTTAGCCATGAGAAATCATATGATGGCTCATAAGACTTTTCACAAAGAATAACACGACTATAAACACTCTTTAGGATATGAATGTATGATGCCATTAGGCAGTTTGATTGAGCATTGTCCCGTGATTGAATGATGGATATGATGATATGAGAATGGATATAGTTGATTGTTGATTGGAATTTCATGATTGGCATTTTGGGGAAGCTCTGATTTAGCCATCATGTTGCCGGATTTCCGTCAAAATTATGGACTTAGTCATACTATTGCATGTTCGCTTGTGTCTTGTTAATGATTGTAATGCATGTAAGACATAGTCATAACAAAAGAAAAGAAAGAATGGGATATGACCCTTCAATCACTTTTTAAGGGAAATGAGAGACGGTGATCCACAAAGACTCAAGGAACCTATATAGGGGAGGTAAGGGTGAAATGGAGGACTCTCCAACTTAGAGGTAACCAATATCGGCTTAGTCTGATTTGGTTGGTACTGCACGATGATGGTCATGGAATAAGCTCATGTCTAAAAGTAGTCTGTTTCAATGGAAAAGTAAAAAATGTTAAGCACGTGCTAAATATGAAAGTAAAGTTAAGAAAGACTCGGGTCTAGTCTAAAAAGTTACATGAATGTGCATGCATCTTCATTCTCTCATTTGCATCGTCATGAATGTTTATACTACGCTCTCATATGTATATGCTTTTATATTATAGCTTCGAGTTTCTTTGTACTATGTTTACATGAGGAAGATTAAAAAAAAACCTGCTTCGAGAACCTATGTTTTCAAACCCTTTAAAAATGGAACTTATGCATGCTCACTATTTTCATAATTGAACCCGAAGTGGCTGGAATGATGACAATGACACATTAATGGTCTAGTCGGGATCCTACTGAAAAATCTTGTATTTCTCACGCCTACATTTCATTGTCATCTTCGGACGGAGCTGATGGCATCGATGATAGCACTTTCGATAGTACCTGACTGGATATGACGAAGAACAACCATGTTTCTTCACCTAGCTAAGGAGGATCAAGATAGTAGCATAATGTTTTTACTTTCTTAAGAGCCCTAGTTAGGCAGTTTATATGTAATTAAGAGCATGTGGGAAGTCATGCTATTTAATTTGACCTATTACATATGTGATAATTATTTAGTGGAATGATGACTCTTGATTATCTATAATTACATTATTGGCTTAAGGCATTTTGTTATGTTATTTCAATTTCGTCATTCGTTTTTCTAGTAACTCTATAATATGAAGAACAATGTCCATGTGTATGCGAGTAAGTATGTGCTTAAAGGCTCAGTTTTTAGGCATAAACGTTTTACAAAAAAAGAATTTACAAGCTATTTTTGTATATTATGCTAATTTTAACTATAACAACTTTCGCTGGTTAAGAGTAACAACTAGTAATGCCCTAAAATGACTTAAGCATAGCATGGTATTAGTAGGGTGTTATATTTTGGTATCAAAGTAGTTCGTCCTTGTAGAGCCTGGGGATGGACTGACTATGCTTTCAAGCATACTCTGTCATGTGTTAGAAATCATGCCATGGATCTTACCATAGAGGTAAGATATAGGTAGGCATGACTGCCTGGTTGTGAATGTCATTAGCTACTGCAACACTTTGCTCGGTATTGAGCCTAATCAACTCAATATCTTTGTTTGTGTGTCCAGGAACTAAGGGCTTCTAATAGGCAGAATAGGTTGCAAAGCGAATCTGCTACCTTTGGTATAGCAGTTGTGGTGATTATTTCTCCTGCACTGGTTTCAACTGCATGGAGACAAAATACTGTAGCTAATCGAGTATTAGGAAGAATAGCAAGAATTGAGGTTGACCTAGAATACTTCAAGTTCGCTAAGTTTATGAAGACTAACCCACCAACTTTCCAAGGAGGCTTCAACCCTAAGGAAGTTGAGGGATGGATCGAGGCACTTGAAAGAACATTCTTTGTGTTAGGTTACACGGGGCTATAGAAAATAACATTTGCTATCTACATGCTAGAGGTTGATGCTGAAGGTTGGTAGGCCAATGCTAGAAGGATGATCAAGGACTCCTAGACCCCCATTACCTGGGAAGTGTCCAAGGCTACACTCTCTGGTAAGTGTGCCATGCCAAAGAAAGACGCTCCTAGGAAAAGAATGGTTTCCTAATACCAAAGGATTAGGTACAATCCGTACTACAAGATACAACCACAGTTCGGGAGGGGCATGAGTGGTCAGTTACCAAAGCAAGTGGTGATTCCTAGGTGCCCTAAGTATGACAAGAATCATGGAGGATGACCCTGCTTAGTAAGATGAAATGTTTGTTTCCGATGTGGAAAGCCTAGATATATGGCTAAGGACTGCACTGCCAAGCTGTTATCCCCTGCCAACAAGCCTAAACACTAAGGAAGGGTCTTCGCCCTCAATGCTGAGGAGGCCACTCAGTTCGACGATTTGATCTAAGGTAAGTGCAAGGTTAACGGTAGAATCTTAACTGGGCTATGTGATTCTGGTGCTACACACTCCTTTATTTCTCATGATTACGTAGATAGATTGGGATTGTTTGTGTCTAAATTACCTTACATGTTAATTGTTTCTACTTCTGCTAGGAAACTAGTTAAGACTTGGCATTGTTGTTTGAATTGTCGATTCCAAGTTGATGGTAGGTCTTTCATAGCAAATTTGATTTGTTTGCCTTTATCTGGTTTAGATTTGATGCTTGGTATAGACTGGTTTTTGGTCAACCATACTATGATAAATTATTCTGAGAAATCTATTATGCTTCCCCCTATACTTCTGAAACCTATGGATTCTATTTGTCTATTCTTGAACTCTATTAGAATAGGGAGTAGTGAGACTGATAATCAAGGATATGTTCTTCTTATGGCACGCGAAGTGGAATTCGAGCAGGTATTGGATGAGATCCCTATAGTCAGGGAATACCCAAATGTGTTTCCTGATGATATACCCGAGTTTCCCCTAGAAAGGGAAATTGAGTTTTCCATAGAATTGGTATCGGGAACGAGGCCAATCTTTATAGCACCTTATAGGATATCCCTAATGGAGTTATCAGAGTTAAAGGGGAAATTGAAAGAGTTGTTAGAGAAGAGCTTCGTAAGACCTAGCGCCTTGCCTTAGGGAGCCTCGGTGTTATTTGTGATAAAGAAAAATAGGAGAATGAGGCTATGTGTAGATTATAGGCAGTTGAACAAAGTGGCTATTAAGAACAAGTATCCTTAGCCTAGGATAGATGACCTCATGGACCAACTATGAGGAGTGAAAGAGGAGGATATACCGAAGACAACTTTTAGGACAAGGTATGGGCATTATGAGTTTACAGTGATGTCATTTGGTTTAAATAATGCCCCTGTTGTTTTCATGGATTACATGAACAAAATTTTAAGCCCTTACCTGGATAAGTTTGCAGTTGTTTTCATAGATGATATTCTCATCTATTCGAGAATAAAGAAGGAACATGAAGAACATTTAAAGGTTGTGATGGGAATCTTGAGGGAAAAAAAGCCTTATGCTAAATTGTCTAAGTTTGAATTCTGGATGGAGAAAGTAAAGTTCTTAGGACATGTGGTGTCACAAAGAGGTATCGCTATGGATCTAAGTAAGATTAAGGTTGTGATGAATTGGGAGAGACCAATCTCGGTAACTGAGATAACAAGTTTCTTGGGTTTAGGCCGTTACTACCATAGATTTATAATAGGATTTTACCAAATATCCTTGCCCTTAACCAAGTTAACAAGGAAGGATGGCCTATTTGTGTGGACTATAGATTGTGAGAAAAGCTTTCAAGAGCTAAAGGGAAAGTTAACCTCAACCCCAATATTAGTGCTACCTAATCAAGCAGACCATTTGAGATTTACTGTGATACCTCTAGGAGAGGTTTAGGTTATGTCTTGATGCAAAACAAGAAGGTAGTGGCTTATGCCTCTAGGCAGTTGAAGCCTTATGAAATAAACTACCCAACCCATGATTTGGAGTTAGCAGCAGTAGTGTTTGCCCTGAAGATATGGAGTCATTATTTGTATGGTGTGAGGTTTGAGGTGTTTTCCAATCATAAGAGTTTGATGTATCTCCTTGATTAGAAAGAGTTGAATATGAGGTAGAGGAGATGGATGGAGTATTTGAAGGATTATGAGTTTGTGCTAACTATCATCCTAGGAAGGCGATGTAGTGGCTAACGCTCTGAGTTGAAAATCTTTGCATACGTCACGGATGATGGTCAAGGAGGTTGAGCTAGTAAAGAGCTTTAGAGACCTTAACCTCGAAATATGTTAACCCCTATAGTTTAAGATGGACTATGGAGGTTCGAAGTAAGAGTTTACGTACCCGCTTGTGGTGACCCTCGAAGTAAGATTTTGGAGGAGGCTCACAAGAGCCATTTCACCATACACCCTCATGTGATGAAGATGTATCAAGATGTTAAGAAGATGTTTTGGTCGCCGGGATTGAAAAGGGACATTGCGGAGTTAGTGAGCAAGTGTTTAGTCTGCCAAAAGGTAAAGATTGAACACCAAAAGCCCTCTAGTATGTTGTAACCATTGGAGATCCTAGAATGGAAATGGGAAGGCATCTCTATGGACTTCGTGATGGGTTTTCCCAAAGTGCAAGCTGGTTTTGATGCGATATGGGTAATTGTTGATAGATGAACCAAGTCTGCTTACTTTTTGCCCATTTGAGCTACTTTTTCTTAGGAAAAGTTAGCCCAATTGTATGTTCAAGAGATAGTGATGCTGTATGGTGTACCCTCAACCATAATCTCGAATAGGGACCCAAGGTTTACCTCTAGACTCTGGCGAGCCTTGCAAAGGCATTTGGTACGAGATTTTGCATAACTACAGCTTATCACCCCCAAACGGATGGACAGTTGGAGAGAACCATCCAAATTCTAGAGGATATCTTGAAAGCCTGCGTGTTGGATAATCGAGGAAGTTGGGATAAGTACCTACCTTTGTTTGAGTTTGCTTATGATAATAGTTATCATGTGAATGTTAGTATGGCACTTTATGAAGCCTTGTATGGGAGAAAGTGCCAATCCTTTCTGTGTTGGTTTGAATTGGAACAACAGAGTTTGTTAGGACCTGATCTTGTGATGCAGGCCACAGAGCGATAAGAAAGATTAGGGATAAAATCCTTACTGCATAGAGCCATCAAAAGTGTTATGCAGATAAAAGGGGAAAGCATCTAGAGTTCCAAGAAGGAGAACATGTGTTCCTAAAAAATTACTCCTACAATTGGTATAGGTAGAGCCATGAAGCCCATAAAGTTAAGCCCTCGTTTTCTTAGTCTATTTCAAATTCTAAAACGTGTCGTGTCAGTTGCCTATCAAATGGCCTTACCTCCAAATTTGTTTGATGTCTTTCATGTGTCTTAGTTGAGAAAATACCATTCTGATCCTAGTCATCTACTTGAACCCGAAAGTGTACAGTTAAGGGAGGACTTAACCTTCAATCTACTGCTATCTCAGACAGTGGATCATGGGGTGAAAAAGTTGAGGTATAAGACAGTACCATTAGTAAAGGTGGCTTTGGGTAGAGGAAATATGAAAGAATATATGTGGGAGCTAGAGTTCGAGATGAAGAATGTACCATCCCTAATTTTTGTCTAAGCTAATTAGCTCAGTGATCCTAGCTAATTAGAGAGGTTAACGATTAACTGAGGACTAATCGGCTAACCTCGATGAGCAAGAGCTTAGTAAATTGAGTCAAGTCAATAATTAATCATAACGTACTAAATGTTTTAATTAAAACCTAATTATTCGAACCTCATTAATTCGTAACTTAGAAATATAATTAAGGTAATCCCATCTTATTAATTAAGTACAAGACAATTGTTCCACCTTACCAATTGAGATAGATAAATTCTTATACCCTAATTACATAATTCATAAGATCAATTCTTTTAGAGGAGAAATGTTTTAAAAGTGTAATTAACCGAAATCGGTTAAAGAGCAATTTAACTAATCAAGTTGAATTAACAACTTAGGTAATTTTAATAGTTTTGAAGATTTAAAAATTTCTCTTAATTAATGCACCAAATCTTGGCCAAGGACAAGAGCAAAATCCAACCATCTATTTGCCTTCTCATCATACACTCTTAGATCAAGAGTCTATGTTAGTAGTATCTCTTTAATCTAGACAAGAGAAATACCTTCCTCTCTTAGGATTGTGACACTTGGAATGATCATATCCACCCAAGCCAATCCCAAGAGTGGTCATGCTCTTAGCCACTTAAGAAAACACAAAATGGTCCTTACCCAAGTGCCAAGACTCAAGAGAAACACAACTCACCTTTTTACCCTAAGGTCCCTAGCCCTTTTGCTTGAAAAAGAAGTAAGACTCACCTACTCTCTCTTGCTTGTTGGAGAGGCAAAGCAATCAGCCCACTTTGCCCCATTTTTGTGCCCCAAAACAGCCTCCCACTCTCTCATTTGTGATTTTCATCCTCTCACTACAAGCCTAAGCTCTCACTTCTCTCTAAGCCTCATTCTAGCTCTTCTACTCTTCCAATTCCTCTTGCTCTTCTTCCCACTTCCACACCCCACCCAACTCTCTTTCCTTTCACCATTCCACAAGCCCTTCAAGGACCACCCTCTTTGGTTCTTGAGGAAGCAAAACAAACACTCACTTAGCCCCATTATCAAGCTCAAGGAGGAGGAAGGGCATCTCCAACTCATCAACTCTTTCTACACCTCAAGAAACCCATTTGGTAGTGACTCTAACCTTCCTCTTTTATGTGTTCTTCAAGCCCTTGAACTCCTAAGCTCTCAATAGCTAGGTGGTTTTAGGACTTGCTTCCAAGGCCTCATGGCCATGCTTGTTGGTATGATGAGTTTTCATGTGTTGTGTCCTTCTCTTTGGCATGAAATGTTTGGTTGGAATGTTTATTGTTGTTGAATTAAATTTTTAGAAGTTAAAACATTGAGTTAATATCAAGATCTCAAAGATTAAAAGCGGTTTGGAAGAGAAAAGTGATCACTTGAAGAAAAGACTAAAAGTTCTTACAAGAAAACTCGTTGAAACCAAAACCGTGGAAATTGGAAAATTCTGGCAGTCTGTATGACGCGACTGATAACTCTTCCAATATAACTCTAAATGTAATGAAACTAATTTTCTGTGAAAATAGACTCATAGACCTTTCCACACATATAAAATTCGTGAAATTTGGATTTAAAACGAGAGAGATATGATTTTTCAAAGTTGGCTGTTCCCGGATGGATTTCTGTTCGGGCAGTATGTAATAAAATGTGCATAACTCAAGTTATACATAATATTTTTGAGTGGGACCAAGTTTTTTAAAAAGCTAAGACACAGAGGAACATCCCCATAAAACAGTTTTGTCAGATTCCATGTGTGGAACTCGCAGTGAAGTGGACAAGCCACTGACCCGAGGTGAACTTTCAATTCTGAAAAGTCAGAATAAAATGTGCATAACTCAAGTTACAAAGTGAATTTTTGAGTGGGGTTTATTTTGTTTAAAAATAGACTCAGAGGAGTATAATCATACCAAAATTCGAAACAAAAGAGTAAAATATGAAATTATGGTGAATTTTTGAAGTTACTACCCCACTGTAAAAGTAAAAACTGGTTATGGTAAAACTTAAAGGTTAATGAGAAATAAGCTTTAAGACGTTAAGTATTGGAAAACCTTCATAATTCAACTTAAAAGTTTCAAAAAGGATAATGGATGAAAATGGCCCTATGCCTAATGAAAGAATTTATTCAAGAGGCAACCTCAATTAAAAGTTTGCACCATATTTACTAAGTTAAGCTCATAAGACTTTGTGTGATATGTATGCCTTTATGTGTCATTATGATGACAATGATATGATGATGATTATGATGATGACGATATGATATGATGATAATTATGATGATGATGATTATGATAATTTTATGATGATAAGAATGACAATGATATGATGGCAATGTGATGATGAATGATAATGATATGAATATGATCTGTTGATGATATGATGCTTAACGATGTACTTGAAAGAATTAATAAATATGAACACCCTGGGGACGGCGATATGTAACGCCCAGAGGTGATTGGTAAAGGAACCACATTTGGGGAGGACAATACGTAATGCCTAAATGTGGAAAAAGAATTAGACTAACTTTGCATTATAAGCTTTAATAAGAAGATAATGAACTAAGGGTATGATCCTTCAAAAGAGAAGGTGACCTAATTTAAGTTTCCCCTCACCCACGACTCACATGAGGCATGGCATGACCCAGCTAGTGTGAGTATAGGGGATAGGGCTTACATGAGGCATGGCATGACCTAGCTAGTGTAAGTACCGAAATTTTATGGTGCCAACGGCCACGGTATGAGCTCATTACCACTTATGTTTAGTGGGTGAAAAGAAAAGGACTTAAGATAAGTCAAGTTAAGAAAAGAAAAGAAAAGAATTTAAGAGAAAGTCAAGTTAAGAAAAGAAAGGGACTTCGGTCCGACCCAAGTAAAGAATGAAACTCTCAACATGTTCATGCATGTTATGAAATTGTCATATAAGCTTTTATGTATCCCATGATGTTGTTATTATAACGAGAATATGTACTTGAAATTGAATCCGCTTCGGATATTCATATTTTCGAAAACCTAAGAACTGAACCTTATGAATGCTCACTGTTTTCATTAATAAAACCGAAGTGGCTGGGACGATGACGATGACACCTCCGTGTCGGGTTTGAGTCCTACTGAGAAATCTTATTTCTCACTCTAGTTACTTTTTCGCATCGTCACCAGATTTTGTTGGCACATCCAATGGAGTGGAGCCTGGAGCCACTGCACTACAAGCGGACATACGACGTGGGATGCCAGACGAAGCTATTTTGGGACTTATAGCGACCGTCACTCTACATCTTCGCATATTCTTTTTGAGAGGAGCTTTGTCATTGAAGTTTGTAGTTAGTACCTAGTACTTGGGTCATGGCACAACCATGAGCTTCCTTCGATGTAACGCTGTTACATATATGTATGTATATATATAAATATTATGAACCTATATGGATGTAACGATTAGTTATGAAATGCAATGTATTTGTAAATTACTATTTATTTATCTTTCTCTTGTCATATGAGATTGGGTTATGTATCTTATACCACATGCTCCTTCTTTATCTACCTTCTCGTTCAAGGCTTTACTTTCCAAAGCGATGACGTATTTCAAAAAAATCTTACCGTATTTTCCACGTAATTTAATTTCAACTGAAGTTTAATTTTCCACGAGCATAAGTAACAACTAATAAAACGTCGTAATACGACTTAAGCGTAGTATGGGTTTATTAGGGTGTTACAAAGAATAAGTATCCCGACATGTTTACAAGTAACGAATTTTGAGGGCAAAATTCTTTTTAAAGGTGAGGAGAAATGTAACATCCTCAATTTCCTATGATGTTATATTACCTCAGTAACCCTGAGTAATTAGGCACTTAATGGGAAATTATGATATTAAGGCTTAATTAAGGGATTGACGAGGTGATTATGAGCTAATTATGAGAAGAAAAGTCAAGAAAATGCTTAATCGAGATTAGATAATCTCTAATTATGCAAGTCAAACCCTTACTAGCTTAATTAAGCACTAATTACACATAATTAGCTTAACCAAGTTTAATTAAAGATAATTAAGCTTAATTACAAGTTTAATTTTCTTAATCTTGTTCTTATATGTTAATCACTAATTCATGCTTAATCAAGTTGATTAAGTTGCAAGAGCACTTAATCACTGGCAGCAAGTGTCACAGCCTGCTCCAAATTACAATTTTAAAATACTTAATTACACTAAATTTGAAGTATAATGCAACCAAGGTCGTCTTACAAGGATATTGTTGCTATCTAGTTAAGTTAAGTACCAAGGAGGTATGTGCAAACTTGCAATAAATAAACTATAAAAGAAAATTAGGTGAAAATAAAAACATTAATTCAAAGAGTTCCTTAGGCATAGGATGAATCAATCATTAACACATAATATATCAAACACATGGAGCGTGGCTAATTTGAGCTATTAGAGAGACTTCTACTAACAGCCCCACAATTCTATCTGGAGAACTCTAGGAATTCAACCAATATATAATTGATTAGATAATTGATACCTTAACTCTAATTAACCTATGTTAAATTCTGGCCCCAATTGCATTAGCCTAGGTTTGAACCCAAGTCCTAATTCTTTAACTAATCAAGTTCATACCAATTGAGCAATTAGCAATCACCCAACTAATTCCTCATTCATAAACCCACATATCAATACCATTCAATGCAAGTTTATAAATAAAAGAGGACAAAGAATCAAGAAAACAAACATGATTGAAATTCAAGCATAGGGTTTCAAGATTATAGCCATAATGCCCTTGGAGTCTCCTTGAACTAGCTTGAAGTCCTACTCCTCCATAGCAATGAAGGTTACAAACTAGAACCCAAAACAAGTATCTTACAAAATGAATGGAAAAGAAAAGAGGAGAAGAGAAGAGAGAAAAATGAAAAAAAAAAAAAGTTGGAGGTGATAGTCTCTTTGCGTCACTATTTTCTCCCTTCTTATCAGACCTAATATGTGAATATCCAAAACTATCCTTGAGTCCAAATTAATCCTCTGCCTCTTAGCTTTAAGTGGACACCCAATTTGCTTAATTTGGACTTGAAATAAGAGAGTTATGGCTCAATCTTTATAGCATGTCCAGGTTGTACATTTATTTGCGTTAGTCAAATTCAACAGCTAATAAGTCCATAAAGATGTCATTATTTTGGAGAGTGTTCTTCATATGAATTGAAGTTTTATATCTTAGCTTTCAAATAGCACTAGTTTCACCTCAATCCAATGTATGCAACTCACGTTATGGCCCAATTAGTGGACATTGCTCAGGTTCAAGTGCAGCAGCCTTATTCTGAATTCATGGCCCAATTCGTCCTAATAGACATCTAAATTAGTTTTTGACTTCTCCATCAAAGTTGTAGATCTTTCTCTCAGATTTTCTACAATATAAAATTCATAATTTTTAGATATCTACAACACAAGATACGTCCATAATACAAAAATAGTATAAATTTGTAATAATGCTAAAAAATACAATTAAGCCCAATTAGAGTTCAAACTTATAAAATGTGTCCAATATTGTTCGATTAAGCACAAAAGAGATCCAATAAACTAAATATGAGGGTTAATTAATGTATCAAAATATTACATATCAAATTCCCCCACACTTAGCTTTTTGCATGTCCTCATGCAAAATCCAAAATATACTCAAGGGTGCCGAAAATGAAACATCAAAATCTAAAACAAACACACAAGTCCTAGACACACAAGTCCTAGACACAAAAAATGACGAAATACCATGAAAAACAAATTCCCAATGGATCCTCAAGAGTGTCAAGCATATAAGCAAAAAGCACACCAAAGCCATCAAGAAATTCAACAATCAAGACACATCTCTACAAAGGTGCAAGCAAGGCAAAAATCACTCCAAAAAGTATGGATCAAGCATGAATGATCTCATAAGATAATGTGTGTAACACTCTTACTCTCAAGTGTTTAAGGCTCAATTATACCACTCAAATCAACTCAAAAGGAAAAGCATTACCATAAGCTTGCTTATCACCTAATTGTCTGCCACTCAAACACATGCACACACAAATCAAGAGGACTTTATTCAAGGTTGTAATGGGGCCAAGGTAAAGGTAAGGAAATAGCAAGGATATGCAAGGAAAAAATCAAAGAGAATAGAAGAACATTGGCAAAGACATGAGGTCACAAACGTGAGGGCCCTCCTCATATTCAAGCAATACAACAAACAACTCCTTTCTATCCCACTTCTTTACTTTCTTTTTTTTATCAAAATTGTCCCAATTTATTGACTTTTTCTTTTTCTATTTGCTTTTTTTTTTTACACATTTCCTTTGCTTCTTCTTCTTCTTCTTCTTCTTCTTCTTTTTTAATCTTTTCATTTCTTTCCTTTTTCTCTTTTTACCATTTTGCTGTCACCGAAAGTGTCAAAAAACTTACGGTAACACATGATTTTCCCTGCCGGAAAACTGGACATATTCAAAAATAGTCGAGCAGGTCATTCATTGGGGATCCGGCGGATCTACGTTATATGAGATTTTATCTGATATTACGGAGTATGGCTTTGCCAATCATTACTTTCACGAGGCACCCCCACACTTAAAGCCTTGCATGTCCTCATGCAAACCCCTACACTTATGTGGAAGCACATTGCTAATGGTAACCAATGGTCTCCTAATCCTTAAGGCTAGTTAGAATCATGGTTTTTCGCTTTAGGCTTGTAATGTGCTGAAAACAAAGAATAGGTAAAAAGGCTCAAAAGAGCTAAGCAAGGGAAAAATGCAAGGGTGGCTATTTGGTTAAGTGGCTAATCACAAAATGAATGCCTCAATCATATTCATGTATGTAAATGAATAGTATAGCCTCAAAAAGAATCAAAGCAAGTTTTAGAGTGACAAATCCTATAAGGGAAGAAAACACACAAGAAACAAAAGAATGACATGTAATATTGCCATCCAAATATGGCTCAAAAACTCACATGGGTCATGTCCAATATATTCAATCCAAGTAATTGAAGATCAAGCTACCAAGCATGCAAAACATAAAGAATGAAATGAAAAGTCAAACGTGTTGAAGTCTCAAGCCATGAATGTCTAATGCCTAAAGCTAACAACTAAAGAATCACCATGGGGGAACATCCAACTAAACAACATAACTAGCATATGAAAACTAATACTAAACATATTTTATTCTAAAATTAAAATTCAAGACAAAAAATTAAAAATGCAAGACAAAAGTTTAAAAAGGTAAAAAGTGGTGAGAACTCCTTCATGGTGGCTTATGCTTGAACTGGTCCAGGAATCCCCACCAAGGTTTGCATCTTTTGCCTCCTCCAAGATCTCATGAGGTGATCTTGAATTCATTGCATTATTGCTATTGGTGCCTTGATAGATTAGTGCTAATGGCCTCAGCATCCCCCCAAGTAACACTTCTATAATGATGAAACAAGCAGCTTGGGGGCAAGATTTCTTTTTCACGTAGGCATAATCCAACCACCTTAGTGCACCCGGATGAAGTAAGCCAGCTGTCATGTCACAAATGGTTTGGAGTTGTGCATCATTCTCTAAGTGGGCATATTCAAACTGCCCCAAGAAAGTTGTAGGTGCATACTCTAAACCACTTGAGTATGTCTCAATTGAAGGTAGAAGGACAGTGGAGGGTGGCAGCGTTTCTTTAACTTGGTCCTCCAACAGCTTAACTCTTTGAATATCAACTACAATCTGGCCATCTTTTGGCATTGGCAGATCTCCCCTCAGACATGCCTTAATCTCTGCACATACAGGGCAAATATACTCATCGTCATAGTCAACACATGTGAATCCAGCAAAAGTGTCAATAGTAGTTAGCTCAAGAAATTCTGTTGAGAGGTCACTCATGGGGTCTTCTAAAGAAGCGGAAATATCCATGCATGTAGACATGTTCATTTCCTCAGCACCAACAAGATCATGAGATATCTCCTCAACCAATGTCTCTTGTGGTGTCTCATCTAATGGCCCAGCTACATCTTGATTCTCGCCAATCCCCTTAGCTAGCTCATGTAATTGTACATCTGGCATATTCCCCTCATGAGTCAAAATGATATAGGAAAAGAGCTAGGTGAACTCATGAGCTTGCAATTTACTTAATGTAGAAGTTAACTGGCTCAATTGTGTTTGCAAGTCTTGGATGGTTGTATCATTCCTCTGCTGCCATTGAAGGCTAATATCCTCTAATTTCTTTATTAAGTCTTGCAAAGAAGGCTCAAATGGAGTGGCCACTGGATTCTCTGACTGCTGCATCATAAGTGGTGGCTGGAACTGTGGCTGATGATATGACTGCTGGAGTGGTTGTATGTTCTGCTGAAGCATAGGCAACAATGACTGGAATTGTTGCTAGTGATACTGAGTTGGTGGCATGGGTGCATTGTCATAATCCAGGTTGAGATTATTATTCCACCCAACATGACATGGGTATGAGTAAGAATTACATCTACCTTTCTGATTCTTTGGATGGGCTTCTTCCTAGCCAATTGCTCCAACCAATATGCCAATTCATCTAATTGGCACTCCACTCTTTGGTAATAACCACCAGGACCATCATCAATTACTCTAGTTCCTGCAATATTCCAAGTATGATGGATAGAGTGAAAGTAATTAAAACAAAAATGCAAAAAGAAACTAAGAAACAAACAAAAGAAACAAAAGAAACTATGTACAAAATGATATTACACTAAGATAAACACTCAAAATTAAAAATAAGTAAGCAAAAATGACTTATAAAATGTAAAAACAGCAGGAAATGATTTTTTTTAACACCACACAAATAAAATTGCACCTAATTAAATCCAAAAATGCAATAAAAATTATTAAAAAATCAAAAAAGTGGTCAAAACAGTGGAATTTAGCCAACATAGGGTGGGGTTTACTGCTATAGCAATAAGTCTTGCTTAAAATGTTGAAAAACTTTAGACTAAAAAGTTTCAAGGTGATCTGAGTACAAATAGAACATGACAGCACCCAAAATTAGCCTAAAAACACCAAAAACGACCAAAACATGCAAAACTCAAACAAAAGTAAGTAAACACATATATTTACAAACTAAATAGCATCAACATCCCCGGCAGCAGTTCCAACATTTGGCAGCAAGTGTCGCAACTTGCTCCAAATTACAAGTTTAAAATACTTAATTACACTAAATTTGAAGTATAATGCAACCAAAGTCATCTCACAAGGATGTTGTTAATATCTAGTTAAATAACAAGGAGGTATGTGCAAACATGCAGTAAATAAACTATAAAAGAAAATTAGGTGAAAATAAAAATACTAGTTCAAAGAGTTCCTTAGGCATATGGTGAATCAATCATTAACACACAATATATCAAACACATAGAGTGCGGCTAATTTGAGCTATTAGAGAGACCCTACTAACAACCCCACAATTCTATCTAGAGAACTCTAGGAATTCAACCAACATATAATTGATTAGATAATTGATATCTTAACTCTAATTAACCTATGTTGAATTCTAGTCCCAATTGCATTAGCCTAGGATTGAGCCCAATTCCTAATTCTTTAATTAATCAAGTTCATACTAATTGACCAATTAGCAATCACCCAACTAATTCCTCATTCATAAACCCACATATCAATACCATTAATGCAAGTTTACAAATAGAAGAGGACAAAGAATCAAGAAAACAAACATGATTGAAATTCAAGCATAGGGTTTCAAGATTACAACCATAATGCCCTTGGAGTCTCCTTGAGCTAGCTTGAAGTCCTACTCCTCCATAACAATGAAAGTTACAAACTAGAACCCAAAACAAGTATCTTACAAAATGAAAGGAAAAGAAAAGAAGAGAACAGAAGAGAGAAAAATGAAAAAAAAAAAAAGAAGTTGGAGGTGATAGTCTCTTTGCCTCACTGTTTTCTCCCTTCTTATCAAACCTAAGATGTGAATATCCAAAAAAATCCTTGAGTTCAAATTAATCATCTGCCTCTTAGCTTTAAGTGGACACCCAATTTGCTTAATTTGGACTTGAAATGAGAAAGTTATGGCCCAATCTTTATAGTATATCTAGGTTGTACATTTATTCACGTTAGTCAAATTCAACAGCCAACAAGTCCATAAAGATGTATATGAATTGAAGTTTTATATCTTAGCTTTCAAATGGCACTAGTTTCACCTCAATACAATGTCTACAACTCAAGTTATGGCTCACTTAGTGGACATTGCTCAAGTTCAAGCACAACAGCCTTATTCTAACTTTGTGGCCCAATTCGTCCTAATAGACATCTGAATTAGTTTTTGACTTCTTTATCAAAGTTGTAGATCTTTCTCTCAGCTTTTCTACATTATAAATTTATAATTTTTAGATATCTACAATGCAAGATACGCCCATAATACAAAAATAGTATAAATTTGTAATAATGCTAAAAAACACAATTAAGCCCAATTAAAGTTCAAACTTATAAAATATGTCCAATATTGTTCAATTAAGTACAAAAGAGATCCAACAAACTAAATATAAGGGTTAATCAATGTATCAAAATGCTACTTATCAATCACATCGTCAAAATTGAAATTTACTCAACTGGACCATAAAGCATTGATGACATCACTAAAGTGAAAAAGTAGAAGACAATATTGCTTTATGTAAGAAAAGCATTAGGGTTTGTCCAAAGTAAACCCCTTAATTAACCATTTTGTCCCTTTAATTACAACAAAAGAAAAATATCTCCTTCCCCCTAAATGAAAGAAGCCTACAGCAAAACACACAAAAATGCACACACTTACTTCATCTTTTTCAAACTCACAATATCTCTCTAGCCTTCTCTTTTCCAAGAAGCTCTCATCTTCTTCTTCTTCTCCTTCATCTTCTTCTTCCTTTCTCCACCACCACCATAACGATAAACTCTCACTAAGCCCTCCAAAGGCCATATCTTTTAGTCTTTGGAGCCAAGATCTACACACTACAACCTCCATTTTCACGAGATCTCAAGAGCTCTCACCTTCACCAAGCCAAACCACCACTATCATCCACCAAGGAAGAGTCTTCATCTTCTTCTTCTCTTGCTAGGATGCCACCTTTCACTCTAGGTAGTGATCTTCACTTTTCCCTTTTGTTTACTCAAGAAAGCTTGGAGCTTGGTTTCTTCCATGACCAGGATCTTCAAGTGAAAGCTTGAGAAAGACTCTCGTGCTCTTCATGAGCAAAAGTTTCCTTTTTTAGCAAAAAGTGTTCACATTCTTCTTTATGAGATGTTCTTGGTTATTTGAAAGTTTGTTTCTTGAATGCCTCTAAGTTTCTATTTTCTTTCTTGATGCATGAGATCTTGATGTTTCTTGTGAGTTGTTTGAAAAAGAATGATGTTCTTGGTGATATTTTGTTTAAACTTTGTTCCTTTTCTTATGATGAGCTTGCGATTAGAAAAGTTTCATCTTTACATGTTTTTCATAGTTTGATAAGACTATGAACATCCTAAAAGCTTAAAACTTTAAAAAGTTTGCTTCTTGATGCTTAAAAAGTGGCGCTATTTTTATGGGTTTCATAAGGTTTCATTTTGTTCTTCTTGAAGACAAGAATATGTGTAAAAGTCTAAACTTCTTGGAACATGAAGCTTTTTAAGTCATAAAAATAAGAACTTGTCACTTTATGTTTTAAAGATTGAATCTTGAAGACAAGACCTTTTATAAAGTCTCAAACTTTAATCAAGAATGTAACTTTGTCATAAAGTTATAGATTTGTACTTTAATCTTGTAAAGGTTGAACCTTAAGATGAAAATGTTAAGTAAAGTTCTAAGCTTTCTTCAAGAATATCACTTTTTAATCATAAAAGTGTGGACTTGCAACTTTGAATTTATAAAGTTTGTATCTTGAGTCAAATTAATGTATAAAGAGTCAACTTTCATAAGAACAAGACTTTCTAACTTTATAAGTTAATGTCTTGTATCATTATTTCATAAAGTAGGAATCTTTTAGACTTTAAGACAACTTTCAGTCATAAAGTTAAGATCTTGAGGGTCTTAGAATAATTAAAAGTGCTAACTTTTATAAAGAACAAGACTTTTTAGTTCTAAAGTTAATATCTTGCATCATGATTTCATAAAGAATGAATCTTTAAGACAAGAGCATAATTTTAGAGGCACATACTTTCTTAAACAATGAAACTTTATAATTACTTTATAAAGAATGATAACTTTTATAACATTTAAGATAAGATCTTGTTATGTTAATAATAAAAGCTTGAAACTTTGCGACATGAATAAGTTAAAAATCACCTTTGGTGATAAGTGAACATGGTGTTGTTGGGTTCATGAGTATGGCTATGCATTGTCATGACCCAAGGATCAGAGGGATCTCGAACTCCTTGGGAACAAAAGTATAATTAGGGTCTCTGAGCATACCATTAACTTAAGAATCACTAAGTGCACTATCTCAAGGAAAGGAAGTAAGTAGCTAACTCAGTTAATTTGAATAAGTGTTCTATAAGGTATGTACACAAGTAAATAGTAATTTCACATAAGGGCTAAGTAACTAAAAAACTATATACACATTTATTTTAATTATGTGATTCTGTCATGGGTAACTAAGAAAAATCATATGATGGCTCATAAGACTTTTCACAAAGAATAACACAACTATAAACATCCTTCAGGGTATGAATGTATGATGCCATTAGGCATAATGTATGACAAGTTTGATTGAGCATTGTCCCATGATTGAATGATTGATATGATGATATGAGAATGGATATAGTTGATTGTTGGCTGGAATTTCATGAATGGCATTTTGGGAAGCTCCGGTCTAGCCATTATATTGTTGGATTTCTCTCAAAATTATGGACTTAGTCATACTACAGCATGTTCGCATGTGTTTTGTTAATGATTGTAATGCATGTAAGATATGGTCATAACAAAAAAAAAAAAAAGAATGAGATATGACTCTTCGATCACTTTTTAAGGAAAGTAAGAGACGCTGATTTACAAAGACTCAAGAAATCTTTATAGGGGAGGCAAGGGTTACATGGAGGACCCACTAACTTAGATGTAACCAATATCGGTTTAGTCTGATTTGGTTAGTACTGCGTGATGACGGTCACAGAATAAGCTCATGTCTAAAAGCAGTATATTCAAAGGAAAAGTAAAGAATGTTAAGCACGCGCTAAATATGAAAGTAAAGTTAAGAAAGACTAAGGTCTAGTCTAAGAAGTTACAGGAATATGCATGCATCTTCATTCTCTGATTTGTATGATCATGAATGTTTATACTACGCTCTCATATGTATATGCTCTTATATTATAGCTTCGAATTTCTTTATATTATGTTTACATGAGGAAGATTAAAAGAAACCCGCTTCGGGAACCTATGTTTTCAGATACTTTCAAAATGGAACTTGCGTATGCTCACTGTTTTCATAATTAAATCCGAAGTGGCTGGGCCGACAACGACGACACATTAATGGTCTAGGCGGGATCCTACTGAGAAATCTTGTATTTCTCTCTCCTACATTTCCATGTCGTCTTCGGATGGAGCTGATGGAATCCATAGTAGCACTTCCGATGGTACTTGACTGGATAAGATGAAGAACTACCATGTTTCTTCACTTAGCTAAGGAGGATTGAGATAGTAGCATAGCGTTTTCACTTTCTTAGGAGCCCTAGTTGGACAGTTTATATGTAATTAAGAGCATGTGGGAAGTCATGCTACTTAATTTGACTTATTACATATGTGATAATTATTAACTGTAATGATGATTCTTGATTATTTATGATTATATTATCGGCTTAAGGCATTGTGTTATGTTTATTTCAATTTCATCATACGTTTTCCTAGTAACTTTGTGATATGAAAAACAATGTCCATGTATATATGAGTAAGTATGCTCTTAAAGGCTCAATTTTTAGGTATAAAAGTTTTACAAAAAAAAAAATTTACAAGCTATTTTCGTATATTACGCTAATTTTAATTATAAGAACTTTCTTTAGTTAAGAGTAACAACTAGTAATGCCATAAAATGATTTAAGCATAATATCGTATTATTATAGGTGTTACACCTTGGGTGACCTAGGTCTTTAATGGATGGAATTAGGTTACTATATATATCCATATTATAGACAGGATCTCCATTCCACTCTATTATCTCTTGACGGCTCTGTGCTCCATCGACGTGATGTCTAAAATAGGAGACAAAGAAAGAATGGGATTCCTTGTACCTAACATATACCACAAGTGTATGCTTGTGCAATTAATTTTATTTGGTAATATAGTTGAGAGAGGCATGTACATTAATATTGTTTATTATAGTTTCAATTTATATTGGTGTTCTAAATTTCGGGTATTTGATCCGATCAATCTTACATTTTAATCAAATAGTGATGAGTCATTAAAAAAATAAACAACTAAAAGTTAATTATATTTGATCGAAAGAGAGGTAATGTTTTTAATGAATTGTCATCATATCTAATCACGAGAAACGAATAGTACGCGAAAAGATGAGTAAAAGGATTCTATTGGCGAAAGAGGTACTTCATAAGGCTTCGTTTGGCGACACCTTTAAGCAAAACCCTATAAATTAGTGACCTCATTGCAACCTTTATTCTCACGTTGTGCGTTAAGCACCTACTGTCCAGCTATATACAAAATAGAGTTCGGACATGCTGTTGATGCACTTTCTTCTTCCTTTATTAATCCTTATTGCTTTGGCCTATCAGTAGGAAGGAAGGATAGTCCTTCATGCTCATATATTTGCCTGACTCAGGAAAGGATATTTCACTTTCTCATGACAATTTCAAGAATAGTTTGCTTCATCGGAAACATTTGTTCGGTTTTCACTACTAATTATATTTAGAAGAAGGTACAACAATCCCCTAAAATTATAGAAAAGACACTAAATTTTAAATTTATGGAAAAAAGGACACACTTCATTTTATTATAAAAAATTAATAATTAAAATAAAAGTAATATTAATATATATTGAATAAATATATTTTAATAATATTTAATAAAATATTTTTTCATAAAACTCATAAATAACTATTATTGAAAATTTCATATATATGTTCAAAAATATATCTCTCCATATGGATTAGATCCCTTAAAAAAATTAATTATTATTAGTGTATCTAATATATTAATCATATTGAAATAAGTTGCAATAATATGTGTAAATAATATGGATTAAATACAAAATAAAGGAGAGCATTTATATATAGGGAATGCTAACTTCTACACGTTCAAGTAGAGGTTAAAAACTTATGCATTTTGTCTTGGACCAAAAACATACTTCTCTCTTTTATGAATGATTGTGGACAAATTTTATAATTTAATTTTACTTAGATTAAGAACTACTTTAATTTTTGTCTCCCACCTAATCAATATTCACTATCTGTTAGTTCTATTTAATTGAATTAAAAATTCAAATAATATTATGATATGCTATAATACACATGATTAAATGATTATGAAAATTCATTTACATTAGCAGTATATATACGTATATTTTTTTATGCAAACAATATATGATTATATTGTATTATTATTAAGATTTAATTTATCTTATTATTATGAGATTAATTTTTTAATATTGTCTAACAATAAAATTTTCTTAAGAGTAGCTTTTCAAAAATATTAGTTATTGATTAGTTTAACAAGTCTCATTTTTCATATATTTTAAAGTTAATTATATATATTATTGCAACTTATTTAAACATAATTAATATATTAGATGCACTAAAAAAAATTAATTTATTTTATAAGAGATGTAACCCCATGCGAAGAGATGTATTTTTGAAAATACATATATATTTAAAAGGTTTAATGAAAATTATTAAAGTATATATTTATTTGTATTAACAGTATATTAAATTTAAATTTTTTTGATTATCTTATGTTAATATCATAAAGATTTTATCTTGATTAAGGTATTATGATACTAATTAAATTTTTAGTATTGTCATAACAATAAGATCTTTAGAATTGCTTTTCAACAATATTAGTTGCTAATTAGTTTAACAAGTGTCATATTTCATATATTTTGAAATTATTTATATATAAGATTTAATTTATATGCACTATCGATGTAAAAAGTATTATATAGATATCCAATAATATATTACCATATTAGGAAAAGTATTTAACTTAATCACCCACTATTTTAAAAGTCTTATGAATACAAACATTTAATTGGATGATAGTATCAAAGAATTTTATACTATCAGTGCATAACAGTTAAACACTTATATATATTATTGTTACTTATTCAAACATATTAATTATATTAGATACAGTAACAATAATTAATTTTTTGAAGGGATATAATCTACGTGAAGAGTGTATAATTTTTTAATATATATATATATATATAAGAAATTTTTAATGATAATTATTTATGAATTTTATGAAAAATTAATATTTTATTAAATACATATCTATTATTGAAATATACTTTTTAATATAAAATAGTATTATATTTTATTTTAATTATTAATTTTTTTTAATAATGAAGTGGGTTATTTTTTATTTGTAAGTTTAGAATTTAATATTTTTCGTAGAAACCACAAAGGGTAGTTGTATATTTTTTTTCTTATATTTAATTAACTATTTGACGTGTTTAAAGGCCAAAGTTCGTTTGGTCGTTGTTGTCAATGCAACCTGCGTTCATTTCAAGGAGCTCCTAATTTCCTCAGCAGAATGGTCTTAGAAGTCGTGAATTTGTATGGATAATAATGTGGACGAACGTTTGCCACAAACATAAGACACTCTTAGATCTTAGAGTAGGAAAAAAACTGTATTTTTTACTATTTATATTTTAATATATCAATTGTTATATCAAAAATGTAATAAACTTGAGAAATAATGATATCCATAAAATTAAGAAAAATACCAAACAACCAAAAATTGAGCTCAAAACTCGAAGTTCAAGGACACCTCCCCCATCCCGGTTTGATTACTAAACATCTTACTGTGAACTCGGTGCTTCCATCTTAGTTTGATTACTACTGTCTTACCTGGAACTTGGACTAATTACTTAAACTCGAAACCCGTACCAACTATACTGGTTTGGTTACTTATTACCCTATTCAGAACTCGGAATACTAATTTACTCGGATATCAGGAATTAGGAGCCTCTAACTCGAAAACTTAGGATGCGCAAGCGTTCCTACTCATGACAATGAGGAACCCAGATCTCGGATCATCAATCTTGAACCTTCGATCCCGTCCCCCGAATTATCCTAGAACCTAGACCCCATAACCCGAACCCTAGACCTCAACTCAATCCTCCGCCATCCCACCTACACTACTACACCTCAAGCACACGACCTTGACTCCAGACTATCTACCCCGGGATCTCAGATTCCAGAACCAGGTCGTGACAGGTAAAAGTGGATGTACATTGACTTTCACTTTCTTAGGGTAAGTATTCTTCACTCAATTTCCCTCTTTATATGAATTTGGAACCTAGAACACCAATCCTATTTTAGTTACAGGGTAACATTCACTTAATGAAACCGGAACCTAGGACACAAATCCTGCCTTGGGTAGGTTGGACATAAGAAATTGGAAAAATCACCAAAAATCCATTTCTTATCATTTTGTTCTGAAATTTTATATGCTTGTTCTAACTTAAATCCTCTTCCAAACAAACAAGTCTCACTCAATTTGATTAAGTAGAGCTTAATTTATAAACTCTATATTTAGGTTGTCCTATTTTAGGACTCACTGAACTTGGGACAATTTCATAGAATTACTGGGAGTAACTCCCTAGGAGTTTAGCTTTGAAAATTTATAGGCCTACTCTTCTATGTGTTAACTTTCTAAAATAATTCGTTGCACTTAATTTTAAGGCCTACAAGACAAGTTATGCCTAAAAGAACACATCCTGCTCAAAATCCATATCACTCCACCTATAACTTTTTACAAAATTCATAATTGATCCATCTTAAGTCCAATAAACCTCAAATTTTGTGGGTATACTCTCCTATGAGTTGAGTTTCATCTAAAATAGTTTCATTTCAATTGAAGGTCCTTAGCTCCAAATATGGTCCACGAATCTAACACTATCCAATGTTATCTTAGTTATCTTGTTTTCTGTTTGTGAGCATCCTTGAGTTCCTAGCTTGTTTCTTCCATTAACTTGAGTTTTTCTAGTTCTAACTCAATGATTTGAGCCTAAAGAACATCACTTCTAACCAAGAAACATGAAAAACAAAAGGATACAAAACTCTAGATCATTTAGCTATATAACCACATATAAGATGGTTTAGGACCCTACCTTACTTCCAAGCTTAAGGGTACTTCAAATATTGCCTCCACAAACTGTAAAACCTCCTTAGAATCATAAGACCACACTTAGGCTCCTTCTTTCTCTTCCTTGGCTGAAGCTTGACATGGCTCAAAAAGGAGAGATTTTGGCTCTTATGTGGTTTAGAAAATCGCAAACAAGCTTAAGGATCAAGTGGATGTGGAAGGAACAGGAAGGAACCAAGGGTTTGGGAGCTTGTAAGCTAAAATGGAGGAGACTGAGGGAGAAAGGGAGTTCGACTAATGGCTTTAGGAGGGAGAGAAGATGATGAGTTCTAGCTTTAGGGTTTTGGAGAGATATTAGGGAAAAGTAAGGTTGACTCATCTAGTGACGCACCATACTAGATGTGTGGCCCATGTTGTGCCATGTGTTTCAGCTGTGTGACCTACTTTGGACTCCATATAATAGGTATAACCTCTTGATAATTAAACTCTCTAATATTATCCTGTACTGTCACCTCTATTTTATAAATTTATTATTAATTAATCTCTCATAATGTCAATTAACTAAATTGGGATGTTATATTATTAACTCTTGAATGAATACATATATCCTAACACTTTATATCATCCAACCACTATCATAATTTCTTTAAAAAATTTTTATTATATTCTTCAGACTGTGTAGCATTCTTCCAACATTAATATGTTAAAGTATGAATGGTTTATATTGGCACTTTTTTTAACTCTTAAAATATCTAATAATTTGTCCGTAATTTGAATCAAGCATCGTAATTCTCTAACTAAGCATTGGTGCATTATATAAACCATACTTGCATAGTGCACAGCGAACACCTGGATTGCATGCATCGATTAGTATGGTGCCTGTCATGCAATCCAACACGAGTTAAAAAATCTACTGAGTTGTCACCACAGAAGTGCGGTGCTTACCATGCAAGACCCCTAAGCTGACAATATATATAGGCCACCCCACGATCTCCATTCTCCACCCCACCTATAGCAGTTGTTCAGGTCTCATATTTCGCTTTCAACTCCCAACTTAATTGACTGCGAAAATGAAGTTTCGTTGTCTCCTAAGCATTTCATTTTCGGTTCTTGTCTCTGTAAGCTTTTTAATGATGCTCTTAAGCCTTTATTTTCACGAAATGCTTATGTCATCTTCAACAAATTTGTCTTCTTGACGATTGTCACTGTAGATCGAATTGGCATGTACATATTACAAATTTTAAATTATGTATAAAAAATAATTAGAATCTTTTTACATAATAAGTTCACAACACTACCCAAAAGAAACAAAGAGAAAAAAGTTCATAACACGTCTTTTTCACTTATCAGTAGGGTTTACGAGTGTTGATTTACGTAAAGTAACCTGGTTTACAACAGATGCTTACAATTTGGCTTTCCATCCACCTTTATCAATAATAGATTTTATATAATTACGATCTTTATTTTCTGAATACATTGTGCAGGTCGCTCTTGTAGGAGCAAGCCATGTCCGTGAATCGATACCTGACGAAGATTATTGGCAAGCAGTTTGGCCAAACACTCCGATTCCTAGCACTCTGAAGGAGCTTTTAAAGCCTGGAGCCGAAGGTTCATCTATAGCAATTTATTATATCTTATCAAAGTATCAACGATCAGCAATTTAGAACTACATTAATAAATTTCTCTTTTGTGATGTCTCAGATGCCGAAATCGATAATCTTCCCATGAAAGTTGATGACACACAGTACCCAAAAACCTTCTTCTTCGAACATGACCTTTATCCAGGTAAAACAATGAACTTGCAGTTCAGCAAGCGTCCCTATGCTCAACCTTATGGTGTATGGGGATGGGTAAAGAAAGTTAAAGACATTGAAAAAGAGGGGTTTACGTTTGAGGAGGTTTGCATAAGGAACCCTCCTGGTAAGGGAGAGCACAGGTACTGCGCAAAATCCTTGGGAACATTGATTGGTTTCGCCATTTCAAAGCTGGGGAAGAACATTCAGGCGCTTTCAAGTTCCTTTGTGGAGAAGCAGAGCCAGTACACCATTAAGGGAGTGCAAAATCTTGGAGACAAGGCAGTTATGTGTCACAGGCTGAATTTCCAAAATGTTGTGTTTTATTGCCATGAAATCCATGAAACCACAGCTTACATAGTTCCAATGGTGGCTGCTGATGGGACCAGAACTCATGCACTAGCAGTTTGCCACCATGATACTTCCGCCATGAATGCTGAGATACTCCATGAGCTCCTCAAAGTCAAGCCTGGAACTGCCACTGCTTGCCACTACCTTGGCAATAAGGCAGTTATGTGGGTACCCAACTTGGCAGCGGATAATGCCTACAATGCAAACATGGCAAGTTAAGTTGATGATCTCCTGTGTGAAACCTTTGGGTTGTGTGAAAAAATAAATCCTTGTCTGGCTAGTTTATTAATCTTGTACAAGGTATGTGCCTGTTCTGGCTATAGCTGGAATTGGAACTGTGTACTTGTACTGTAGTAGTGTATCCTATTGAAGCTGCTAGAACCACGAGCTTGCATGTATCTCTGGTGAAAGTTATGATATATTAACTGAAATATAGTGTGCTTCATATTTTAATGTCTTGTTTATTAATTAGTTTGATATGGACTTCAATATCAGACTTGCAATGGGAAATTGACGGAATGAAACATGGATACGGATGTCATACGGATACAATAATAAAATAATTTAAAACATTATAAAAAGAATTTAATTTAAATACACTGACAGTGTAAAATAATTTTACACTGTCAACCAATAGAAATAATGGAAAGTGCCAACTCACACAAATAACTACCTATTATAATGAGGGACCCACCATGATTTCTCACTTTCCCCTATTTCTATTGGTTGACAGTGTAAAACTGTTTTACACTGTCAGTGCATACCAATTAAACTCTTATAAAAAAATAAAATTTAACCATGATAATAAATAAAATTAGTTAAAAAAATATAATTATTAAATTAAACAAGAAATAATATTTTAAAAGTTAAAATGAATCATTATAAAAATATAGTTTCCTAGATAGACATCCTAATTGCATTGAGCGGAGTTACAATTAACGTTGCTCACGTATATACTTGGCCTTTAAACTACAGCAACAGAAAGGAAAGAACTTATTTACAAAGCAAAATATAAAAAGACTTTTTAATTAGCTTTAGATGGTGGCCATAGTTGATATGATAAATCCATGAATTTTTCTTCTTCTATACAATTGACATTGTCACAGCGTACTCAGGGAGGTGCTGCATGCGACGCGGAAAACAACCAAAAACAAGGTTTTATTTGAGGAAATTTTTATTACGAAATTACCATAAATATTTTTTTAACGAAAATATTGGAAAAATCTTTAATTTAGTAAAATTGGTCTTAAAAAATGAAAACAGATTTTGGAACCTGATTGTGCATAGAAAAGGACGGAAACCAAGTCTGATTGTATTCCTGAACTTCATTGTGCAATTTAAATAGCTCTTACAATTTTTATTTTTCCAGTTGAAACCTAAAAAACTATTTAGAAAAGAAAAACAAAACAACCGGTTTTACTTATCCTACATATCCTCTGGTATACTATGTAACATCCCCACTTTCGTACACGGAACGTAATGGAAACTTTGAATTATTTTCCTTAGGCAGTGTGAGAATTTCTCAGGCAGCGCTATGCCATGACGACCTTCACACTTGGAATTATAGGGTAGTGTAACACTGCCGTTGAAAATACGACACTGCCATATGTTAAAAGTTAGGAAATGATAAAAGTGCCCTATCAACTTTTGTTAATTTCAATCTTGCTCAAAAGTTTTAGAAATTGTACTTTAACCTCAAGTGGATATTTCCACAATAACCCTAGAACTTTTCATAAAATAATATTTATGTCCTCAAATCGGTAGAATTAGCAGAATGGGGTTTTAAGCGGAGCAGAATCACGTGACGAAATCGTAGAAGTTTAAATCTCTGCCGATTGGGCCATGGAGGCAGTCTGGTGTGAAATGACGTGGGGTGCCCCTGGACTTGCTCAAAATTACGAAAATGCCATTAGTTACAAAAAATAGGAAACAAAAAGGCTCCGGATTTATGAAAATATCTAATTTACTCCGTTAATTCGCTTATTTGGTTTCAATAGTTATGTAAGGGCAATTAGAGGTTAATTAAATATTAATCAAGAGTTAATTAGATATGAGTTAGAGAGATTAGGCTTAAGATAAATTAAAATGAACATGTAGATATCTTAAACTATTAAGTAACGTTTAACTGGTTTGGAGGAAATCGGTAAATATTCGGTATTCTAAACTGCCAGAGCCGAATTAGTAGAATTCTACACTGGTAACCTTAGGTTGAATGACTAAAATTTAGCCACCTCCACCACCATAGATGGCGCCATATGGCAGCCCTATGATGGGAAGATTTGGCCAAATCATGACCATTGAAGCTAAATATCTAAAGTCATCTTTATCTAGGTCATAAAACTTAGAAAAAAATCTAACCCACCTCCCTTCATTTTTGTGCCTCCACCATGCTTCAGCCCTCTTCCATTTCTTCTTCTTCTTCTTCCTTTCTTTCCTTGCCTTCATGACCAAGAACTTCAAGCTCAAGATTGAAAGCCCTCTTGACCTCAAATCCTCTTGCTCCTTTTATGAAAATTGATCCACACCTCCTTCTCTACAAAACCCCTCTAACAATTTTATGATTAAGCATCAAATATAGCCTCCCCACATTCGTATGAGCTGCTGCCATGATGAAGGAAGAAGGCTAGGAGTTGGTTCTTGGCCTCCTTGCTTCCATAGCTTCAAGGATTTCAAGGTAGGTAGCTCAAATCCTTAGTTGTTTGATGTATTATGTGACTATATGGCTACTATGTTCCTCTTATGCCATACTTGTATGATGGTGCTTTGATGTTTTTCTAATGTTTTGAGGTGAGGAAACTTGGTTTAAGTTGAAGAATTTATCAAAAACTCAAAAGGGAGCTGGGCAGAATCTATTTTTGTGAGAAAACTCTACGGCATCTGTATTGGCAGAGTGTACGGCTCTGCCTACAGCCGTAGAAAGTGGATGCATCTATTTTTATATGAAACTAGACTTTCAGGGCTTTCCATACATATAAAATATAAGGCCATTGGATTAGTATAGAATTAGTTATGAATTTTTGAAGTTTAACCTAGAATTTTGGATTCTTATCTGGGTAGTATGAGTTGAGAAGGGTATAACTCACCCTACACAACTCCAAATTGAGTGAACCCAGGGTTGTTTGAAAGCTAACATGTCATAAAAATTTTAGAACCAGATTCGTTTCCATCTGTTCCCAGCACACTAGGTAAGTTGACTTAGGTTTAAATCGGGCTGAGACAGTATAGTCCAGAAGGGTCAAGTTTCAGGACTCATAACTCAAAATATACTCATGCAAATGGCATGAAACTTAATTCATTTAAAAGGTTATTCTATTAGCTTTCATTTGATATAAATTTCGAATGATTTCACACAGATTTCTATTTTTAGTGAATTTTCACTTATAAGAGCACAATTCTGGCTAAGAACAGGACAGCCTGAGGAAAAAATACTTATATCTTGAGTTATACAAACCAAAATGAGATGGGACTAAAAGGGTTGGAAACTAGACACATAAGGCTATGACATATCCAAAATTTAGACTTAGATGAGTTGAATTGATTAAAAAGTGGATTATAATAAAATCAGGCAGAATAGGAGGGAGTAAACTGAAAACCCCATAGATGCTTGGATTGAACTTGATGAATGATGCTACGAATATCTATATAATTGCTGATCCATATTGAATTGCAAGTTTGAAAGATTGTACTGGTTCTCTGGCACTATTCATGGGGAAGCAGACTCGTTAAGATTATCTTTTGCCAATTTTGGCAATTTATGAGAACTTATGCTATGGGTGATTATACTTTGAATATATTTATATTTACATGCCATGTTCATGTACATCATGCAAGCAACCATAATTAGAATATGATATCAGAAATAAGGTATGAGACATATTCATGAATGCACCAAGCATCCGCATACATGACAAGATATGAAAAGGAAAAGATAATAAGAACTTGCAAGAAAGATGTACCAAACTACCATGTGAGGCATGGCATAGACCCAGCTAGCGTGGGCCAGAGCGGTACTGTCTAAGACTTGGGCCAGCCCTCGACCAGATTTAAGGGGAATAGACTGGTGTGAGGGTCGGGGAAAGTAAACCCGTCACTAATGTATAGGTACGAGATCGGACCTGAAAAGCAGGCTACTACCCAGAGGTGAGAAAGGCCATTCACCTCCAGGGGACCAAATACAGAAAAGAGCAAGATCAAGTTGCAATTTAAAGAAAGAGATAAATTAACTTAAGTGCACTTGCATGCAACCAAGTTCAAGCATCTACATGTGTATTTCTAATTATCTCATTATGTCATGATATTATTATGATTCTTATTGAAGTATATTACCCTGTTCATGTTTCTATGTCTGTCATATGAAATGGCAAGTGGCTGTTAAAATATATCCCGCTTCGAGTTAGGTGTTTTCAACTTAAAATTGGACCACTATTTGTTTATATGTGCTCATATTTTTATAATAAACCGAAGCGGCTGGAATGTTTATGATAATACTGTAAGGTTGGTTTGAGTTTACCTACTAAAAACCTTAGGTTCTCACTGCCTGCTTGTATATTTTTCTTTTCCGTAAGCATTCCAGCACCCAAGTTGGAAATTAAGTGTGAGGCGGAGTATAGGGCCTTTCATTGAGCAAGAATCGGGCGTAAGCCAGACCAAGAGACTCTTGAAACCAGCTAATGACTAGTCGGATGTAAACGCTGTATACTATGTCAGTCACAATTTCTTTTAAAGTGTAATTATTTTATTCTCTATGTATCAGAGACTATTAGTTAGTAATAAAGTGAGCAGTTAAAGGACCATATATTATATTTTTCATATTTTAAAGATTTTTTTTTTAGTATAATGACAACCTCTTAATATAACTCCATGACTTAAGCATGGCTTGTATAATAGAGGGTGTTACACACTACATATCCTCTTATGACCCTCTTGAAGATGGTTGAATTATACATCAATATTGTAAGTTATTGTGTGGATTAAAAGGATTGTCAAAATGAGTTTTATTATTTGAAAGAAAAGATTTATTTAAAATGATTTAATGAGATGAGCAAAGAATTGATTTAAAGAAAATAGAGATTACGAGATCATTAAAAAAGAAAAAACAATTACGCTCACTCGTTCAATCATAAAAACAATTGAAACTCTTTTTTATAATTTTATTATTCATTTTTTATTTTTTTCATATTTTTACTTATTTAAAATATTTTATCATATTTTTTGTAGTTCAAATACTTCAACCTTTTACTTATTTGATAATTTTGTTTCATCATTTTTATATTTTCTAAAAAGGGAAGAAGATTAAGGAAAAAATCTGTTAAAAAAATAAAATGAAATAGAAACAGCCCAACAAGAGTCAAAGGCACAACCAAAAACTAAAATATGAAGGAAAAAATTGAAAAGATTAAAATTTAAAAAAAGGGCTAAAACCACATTTTAGTCCCTATAGATGTTCTCGATTTTGGTTTTAGTCTCTGCACGGAATTTTTGGTTTAGGTCCTTATAGTAGTACTAAACTAGTCCTTCTAGTGTTAGCTTTTGCTGACATAGATAACAAGATCTGATATGGTATACATTGAAACTTGTTGAAGGTCTTCTGGGTTTAAAAAAGGTCATTTCGGTACTATTCTAATAACCTTTGTATTTATGGGAAAAAGTTGTTTTAGGCCTAAAAAAGATCGTTTTAGGATTACCTTAACAACACACTATGTCAATGTTAGATCCCATGATCCACATCAATAGAAATTAAAACCATCTAGTAATTTTCTAATGACAGAGAGTAACTACTTAATAGAGTATCATTATAAGGACTTAAACTAAAATTTTCTTAGTGTAGGGACAAGTAAAGTAAGGAGTAATCAATTTTTGTTTGAATCAAACTTTTTTGAAGTTAAGTGTTTTTTCTTTTTTTTTTTTAATTTACAAGACAAACTAGATCTCCTAAAACCTAATTAGTTTTCATAAGACTTCATATAATCTAAGAGAAAAGGTAGGCATCTCATTACCGACAATTGATAAACTAGGCATCTGATTACCTAAAAAAGAAAAAGAAAGACATCACAATACCCTCAGTTGGTAAAACTAGGCATCTCAATACCTATAATTGGTAAAATTATATGCATCTCAATACCTAGAAAAGAAGGGAAAAAGAAGGTCTTAGAATACCTTCAATTGGTAAAACTAGGCATAACAATACCTAGGAAAAGTAAAAGGTAGGCATCTCAATATGTCCTAATACCTAGAAAAAGAAAAAAGGAAGGTGTCATATTATCTTCAATTGGTAAAACTTGGCATCTCAATACCTAAGAAAGGAAAAAAGTAGGTGTCTCAATACTTATAATTGGTAAGTTAGCATCCCAATACCTAGGTAAACAAAAAAGTAGGCATCACATTTCCTGTAGTTGGTAATTTAGGCATCTCAATACATAGAAAAATAAAAATAAAAGCATTATGGGACCACAATGCCTAGGAAAAGAAAAAAGTAAGTGTCTCATTACCTGCAATTGGTAAACTACACTTCTCAACATCTAAAATTGGTAAACTAGGCCTCTCAATCCATAGAATAAGAAAAAGAAAAAGAAGAAAGACATCACAATACATTCAATTGGTAAAATTAAGCATCATAAAACCTAGAAAAAAAAAAGAAAGGAGTCACCATACCTTCAATTGGTTAAACAAGGAGCCACAAAACCTAAGAAAGAAAAAGCTAGGCATCTTTATATCTACATTTGGTAAAAATAGGCATCTCAATACCTAGAATGCAAATGAACTAGGAGTCTCAATACTTAGAATGCAAATGAACTAGGCTTCGCAATACCTAAAGTGAAAATGACCTAGATGTCATAATACCTAATGCAAATAAATTAGGCATCATACCTGGAATACAAATAAACTAGGTTCCATAATACGTAGAATGGAGATGAACTAGGCTTCATAAACCCTAGAATGGTGATAAATTAAGTTTCACAATACCTAGAATATAAATGAACTAGGCATCACATACTTAGAATGCAAATGAATTAGGTTTCACAACACTTAGAATGGAGATGAAAGAGGCTTCACAATACCTAAAATGAGAATGAACTAAGCAAGTTAAAATTTTGAAATTCAAATATTTATTTAGTTGAAAATGTCAAAAATATGCTTTCAAACTTAACAAAAAGTCCTTGAAAAACTCAAATGGATTAGCATTGAAAATACTCAAGTACTCACCATTGTGACACATCTCAAGTTTATTTTTCCCAAAGGGTATGTGACATAGGCTTATATTTGAGAGAAATGTATGGGTCTTCGGAAAATATGGCAATAAGGATGAGTTATCATGGAATAAATCCCTAAGCATACAAACACCATGATAAGCAACATTTTGATATATTGATTAACCCTCATATTTAGTTTATTGAACCTCTTTTGTGGTTAATTGAATAATATTGGACACATTTTATAAGTTTGGACTCTAATTGGGCTTAATTGTATTATTTAGCATTATTACAAATTTATACTCTTTTTGTATTATGGCCGTATCTTGAGTTGTAGATATCTAAAAATTACAAATTTTATATTGTAGAAAAGCTGAGAGAAAGATCTACAACTTTGATGAGAAGTCAGAAACTAATTCAGATGTCTAGTAGGTCGAATTGGGCCACAAAGTTAGAACAGGGCTATCACGCTGGAACCTGATCAGTGTGCACTAATTGGGCCATAACGTGAGTTATAGAAATTGGATTGAGATGAAACTGAAGCCATTTGAAAGCTAAATATATTCATATGAAGATGCTCTCCCAAACAATGACATCTTGATAGACTTATTGGCTGTTGAATTTGACTGACACGGATAGAGATACAATCTAGACATGCTATAAAGATTGGGCCATAACTCTCTCATTTTAAGTCCAAATTAAGCAAATTGGGTGTCTACTTAAGGCTAAGAGGCAGAGAATTAAGTTGGACTCAAGAGTATTTTTGAATTTTGATATTTGGGGTCTGATAAGTAGAGAGAAAACTGAGACGCGAAAGAGAACTCATCTACAACATTTTTCATTTTTTCTTTCTTCTCTTTTCCTCTCCTCTTCTTTTCTTTTCTTTTCCTTTCATTTTGTAAGATACTTGTTTTGGGTTCTAGTTTGTAACCTTCATTGCTATGGAGAAGTAGGACTTCAAGCTAGTTTAAGGAGACTCCAAGGATATTATGGTTGTAATCTTGAAACCCTATACTTGAATTTCAATCATGTTTGTTTTCTTGATTCTTTGCCCTCTTTTATTTGTAAACTTACATTAAATGATATTGATATATGGGTTTATGAATGAGGAATTGGTTGGGTGATTGGTAATTGGTCAAGTGGTATGAAATTGATTAGTTAAAGAATTAGGAATTAGGTTTGGGTTCAAACCTAGGCTAATACATTTGGGGCTAGAAATCAACATAGGTTACTTAGAGTTGAGGTCTCAATTATCTAATCAATTATGTGTTGGTTGAATTCCTAGAGTTCTCTAGGTAGACTTTTGGGGTTGTTAGTAAAGGTCTCTCTAATAGCTTAAATTAGCCGCACTCCATGTGTTTGATATATTGTGCGTTAATGATTGATTCATCTTATGCCTAAGGAAATCTTTGAACTAGTGTTTTTATTTTCATCTAATTTTCTTTTATAGCTTATTTACTACATGTTTATATATACGCTGTTGTTACTTAACTAGATAGCAACAACATCCTTGGGAGATGACCTTGGTTACACTATACTTCAAATTTAGTGTAATTAAGTATTTTAAAATTGTAATTTGGAGCAGGTTGCGACACTTGCTGCCAAATTTTGGCGCCGTTGCCAGGGATGTTGATGCTATTTAGTTTGTAAATATATGTGTTTACTTGCTTTTGCTTGAGTTTTGTATGTTTTGATCATTTTCGATGTTTTTAGGCTAATTTTGGGTGCTGTCTTGTTCTGTTTATGCTCGGATCATCTTGAAACTTTTCAATCTAAAGATTTTCGATATTCTAAGCAAGACTCACTACCTTTTAGTGAGCCCCACCCTATTTTGGCCAAATTTCACTGTTTTGACCACTTTTTCAAATTTTTAATAATTTTTATTGCATTTTCGGGTTTCAAGTAGGTGCAGTTTTATTTGGGTGGTGCTCAAAAAAATTAAAAAAAAAAAATCATTTCCTACTATTTTTATATTTTATTAGTCATTTTTGTTTATTTTTAATTTTTAGTGTTCATTTTAGTATAATATCATTTTGTACATAGTTTCTTTTGTTTGTTTTGTAGTTTTATTTTGCATCTTTTCTTTCATTACTTCCACTTTGTTCATCATGTTTACTAACATACCTCCTAGCTCCCAGACATATGCTACTTCGAATGTTGTATGAACTGGAGCGGTTGATGAGGATTCTTACCAAAGAATGGAACACCAGCTGGATGAGATAAAGTACTTAATAGAGCAATATGCCATGAGGAATCACATCCAGCAACTACAACAGGGATATGACCCAAGTTCCAGTATGTATCAATCTGACTGGTATGATGGAGTTGATCAGGGATATGGGGGTGTTTCATCACAGCAACCCCCATATTTTCAGCAGCAGTTCCAACCTTCACTCCTCTTCATTCAATAGCACTTGCATCTACTCCAGGAGCCACATGAGCAACCACAGCTTGAGTTGTCACTTGCATATCATCAGGCCGATCCACTAGCCACCTCACTTGAGCCCTCTCTAGAAGATCTTGTGAACCAGTTGATGGAGAGTAATCTCCAATGGCAGCAGAGGACTGATGAAACCATTCAAGACTTGCAAACACAATTGAGCCAATTAACTTCTACATTGAGCAAATTGCAAGCTCATGAGGGGAATATGCCAGATATGCAATCACATAAGCTAGCTGACGGGATTGGCGAGAGTCAACATGTAGCTGGGCCACTAGATGAGATACCACAGGAGACATTGGTTGAAGAGATATCTCATGATCTTGTTGGTGCTGAGAAAATGAATATGTCTACATGCATGGATATTTTCACTTCTTTAGAAGAACCCATGAGTGACCTCTCAACAGAATTCCCTGAGCTAACTGTTGTTGACACTTTTGCTGGATTCACATGTGTTGACTATGAGGGTGAGCACATCTGCCCTGTATGTGCAGAGATTGAGGCATGTCTGAGGGGAGATCCTCTAATGCTAGAAAATGGTGAAGTTGTAGCTGATATTCAAAGAGTTGAGCTATTGGAGGAACAAGTTAAAGAAACCACCCAGCCTTTCCCCTCCACTATCCTTCTACCTACAACTGAGATATACTCAAGTGGTTTAAAGTATGCACCTACGCCTTTCCTGGGGCAGTTTGAATATGCCTACTTGGAGAATGATGCACAACTCCAAACTATCTGTGACATGACAGTTGGCTTACTTCATCTGGGTGCACGAAGGTGCTTGGATTATGCCTACATGAAAAAAAAATCTTGCCCCTAAGCTGCCTGTTTCATCATTGTAGAGGTGCTACTTAGGAGGATGCCAAGGCCATCAACACTGATCTATCAAGGCACCAATAGCAAGGATGACAATGAATTCAAGATCCCTCATGGGATCTTGGAGGCAAAAGATGCAAACATTGGTGGGAATTCCTGGACCAGTTCAAGCATAAGCCACCATGAGGGATGTAACATCCACCAAAATTTTCTTATCATTTTTTGCCTAATTATTCGGTGTTATCAAATAATTGAGATTAATTAAAATTCGGTTAAATAATTATTTAGGATCAATTGATTAGCAATTAATTGAGTTTAGGTATAAATTAATTAAGTTAGAAGTATAGAAGATTTCATAAAATTTTCTTGAAACCGATTTACCGATTTAAAAGAAATCGGTAAGATTACGGTATTTTAAACTGTTCGAACCGAACTAATAGAATTTTAACTCATCAACCTTACTTTAAGTAGCTGAGAACTTAGCCACTTAACTCAAGAAAGTGGTGTCACTTTGGCCACAAAAAAGGAGGAAGGTTGGCTGAATTTCAGCCTCTCATGCTTCAACTAATCAAAATCCTTCCTTCTAACTACGTCCTCAAGTCTTTATATACACAATTCCTTTCTTTCCTTCAGCCATTTTTGCGCCCTCTCTTCCTCTTGTTCAGCTCTCTTCTTCCCTTCTTCACTCACCCAACTCCATCAAACTATCAAGCTCAACCAAGTTTTATTCATTCAAGCTCCAAAATCAAGCCAAATCACAGATAACAAGAGGTAGAGGTTTAATTCTTGTATTGATTCTTTGATCTTGGATGGCTGGTGGTGGCTTATGATGATTGAATGGATGGATGTATTGATTGAATGATTATGATGATATATGGCTGGTCTATTGGCTGTTTGTGAGGTTAAAACTGAATTGGAAGCAAGAAAGGATGAAAATAGGAAGAGCTGAGGAGCTGGAAAACCTAGAACCCTTGACAGTCCATACGGCAGAGTGTACGACTCTGCCTACTGCCATTTAAATTTGATGATACCATTTTTATATGAAACTAGACATCTAGGGATTTCCATACATATATCATATGGGGCATTGGATTAGTATTGAGAGAGATATGAATTTTTGAATTTTGACCTAGGCTTTTGACTTTGATTCTGGGTAGACTAGGTTGTTCAGGGTAGAACTCGCCCTATACTACTTGGAATTTAATGAAACTAACTTTCTTAGAAAGCTTACACATAGAAGAATGTCCCATAAAAATTTTAGAATTAGATAAGGTCCTGTTTGCTTCCAGTGATCCAAGAAACTTGCCCTATGTCCAAACTAGGCCAGAATAGGCGATTCAGAAGCGTCGATTTCTGGCTTATAACTCGATGGGGAAGCGGGCACGTTTTGTTATGCTGCCAAAATTTCGGTAAAATCTTTGCATGAATTATGAAATACATGTTGATACATGTGCATTTTCAAGAAAATTATGAAAGTTATGTTATGATGAACATAAGGAATATGTGATCATGAAAGTTCCATGATACTTAGGCCAACCCCGGATTAAAGTTAAGGGGAATAGATCGGTGGGAAGGTCGGGGAAAGCGAACCCAGCATTCCTGTATAAGAACGAGCTCGACCTTGAAAAGCAGACTATTACCCAGGAGTCTAAATGGCCAAGAACTCCCAGGGGACCAAGTAATGGAAAAGTTTATGAAGAAAGGTTCAAGAATGAGTTTGCATGATTACATGAATGCATGATTACTTGGAATGGTAATTTCAAGATGTTTACAGTTATTTGCTATATTTACTTACTGCTATATGTTCGTTTATTCTGCTCAATGGTTTGAGTGTCACTATTTATTAAATTGTTCTGTTTCTTATGTCGTCTAAAGTAAAATTGAACCTTGCCTCGGACCAGACGTTTTTTTTTAACTCATTAAAATGGATAGTCCAGTTTAAGCATATGTTTTTATAATTAAATAAAAATCGAGACAACTGAGAATGAATGTGATGTCAGTTTAACACCATACGTGAACCCTACTGAGAATTTCCTTAAATTCTCACCTTGTTTTGTATTTCCGCATCATTCTCAGATGCTGGCGATGGACTCCACGGCCACTCTCTTTATTGAGATTCCAGATCTGCAGCTTTACCACGATCCTATCCTAGATTCTCTGTATATAGCCGGCTCCTGCCATTTTCGTCTTTACCTATTTAGTAATAGGAACTTTGTCATCCCTCTATTTCATCTTATTTTTGACCCTGCTACCCCATACGTTGCCATCCCACTGAACATGGTACACCCACCTCCAGCACCCCCTGCACCCGCAGCACTTGTAGCTCCTGCTGACCAGGCACCAGAGTCACCCCCGTAGGTAGTTCCAGATATGCCGCTCAGCTCTGAGAGTGACCCTTCGGAGGCCATCGGCTCATCACCCTCTTCCTCCTCAGGACCTAGTGCAGACTACTTTCCAGCCGGGCCTGGCATGGCCAACAGCTATCTGACTGAGTAGGTCAGCCGCAGAAGACGCTGTACAACATGACCCTCTTTTGACAGCACATAGCTTTGGGTCATAGACTTAGCAGCAGGTCTAGCAGTAGGTTTGAAATGTCCTCTGAGGACCCATAGGATCATTTTGACTGATACGGGCCTTATGTCTTTTTGGTATACCGGTCCCACTTATGTATCCTGTTTTGAAATCTGTACATAAACTGAAGCATTGGCTTTTGATCTATATATGCACATATACAGTTGATGTTATTTTACTTATTCTTATCTTTTGTGGTATTTTGTTAAATTTTGTTACGCTCATTATATAGCAGCGCGCCATTTCGTCTGTTTACAAAAAAAAAAAAAAAAATAGTAGGGTGTTACAAGGGAGTTCTCACCACATTTTACCTTTTTAATTTTCTGTCTTGCATTTTACTTTTAGAATAAAATATGTTAAGTGTTAGTTTTCATATGCTAGTTATGTTGTTTAGTTGGATGTTTCCTCTATGATGATTCTTGAGTTGTTAACTTTAGGCATTAGAGATTCATGGCTTGAGATTACAACATACTTAACTTTTCATCTCATTCTTTATGTCTTGCATGCTTGGTGGATTGATCTTCAATTGCTTGGATTGAGTATGTTGGACATGACCCATGTGAGCTTTTGAACCATATTTGGATGGCTATGTTGCATAACATTCTTTTCTTTCTTGTGTGTTTTATTCCCTCATATGATTTGTCACTCTAGAACTTGCTTTAATTCTTTTTGAGGCTACACTGTAACACCCTACTTATTTAATGTTATGCTTAAGTCATAGCAAGAAATAAAGTAGTTTGTGTTACTGTGTTAATCATACAATGAACATGATAGAGTTTATTTCGTCACAACCACACAGTAAGCAAAAATAACACACATACTATCAACTGTATATAGGTATATATATATATAGACAAGAACCACTGTTTTAATTTACAGACCATTTTCAAAATAGGATACATGAGTGGGGTCAGGTACCAAAAAGAAACATAAGACCCATGTCAGTCGATCCAATCCTACGTGGTCCTCAGTGGACGTTTTCAACTATGTTACTGCCTGTATGACCCAAAGCCGCCTACTACCAAAACAGGGTCATGCTGTACAATACGGCCTGTGGCTGACCTACTCAGTCAGGTAGCCGTTGGCCACACCGGGCCCGGCTGGTGAGTAGTCAGGAACTGATCCAGAGGAGGAGGAAGATGAGCCAGTGGCCTCCGAGGGGTCGCTCTCGGAGCTGAGCGGGATGTCTGGTACTACCTGCGGAGGTGACTCCGGTGCAGGATCAGCATGGGCTACAGGTGCTGCAGGTGCAGGGGGCGCTGGTGGAGGATGTGCCGCGTACAGCGGGACCTCGAAGTATGGGGTGGTAGGATCAAAGGCAGGATGATGTAAGGGGACAGTAAAATCCCTATCACTAAATAGATACAGGCGAAACTGGCAAGAGCCGGCTATATACAGTGAGCCTATCACGATCATGGTGGAGCTGCAAGTCTGGAATCTCAACGAAAAGGGTAGCTGTCGCGTCCATCGCCCACGTCTGAGAATGAAGCGGAAAGGCGAAGCGAGGTGAGAATTTGGAGAAATTCTCAGTAGGGTTTGCATATAGTGTATACTGACCTCGCATTCATTCTCAGTTGCCTCGGGTTTTATGAAATTTTCTTAAAACATGAGATTAAACTTAACTACCTATACTTAGTAAGGTTGAGAAAATGTCTAGTCCGAGGCAAGGTTCAGTTTTACTTAAATAATATAAGAAATGTAATAAACCAAAGAACACTAATACATAGGACAACAGCGCAAGATAGTGTATATACAACCACAAGTAAACACAACGGACAATTTGCAGACAGTATGCAATGTCATGTTATATGCAGCCATGCACTTGATGCAATTATGCAAATCTCATGCTTCATAAGTTTTCCTCTTGCTTTTCATCATTTTCCATCTCTTGGTCCCCTGGGAGTTCTTGGCCATTTTAGACTCCTGGGTAATAGTCTGCTTATCAGGATCGAGCTCGTTCCTATACAGGAATGCCGGGTTTGCTTTCCCCGACCTTCCCACCGATCTATTCCCCTTACTTTTTATCCGGGGCTGGCCCAAGTAGCATGGAAATCTCATCATAATCATAACATAGCTTTCATAGCTTTCTTGGAAATGCACATGCCTCTACATGTATCTCATAATTCATGCATAAGCTTTACCGCAATTCAAGCGCATAACGGAACGTGTCCGCTTCCCCATGAATAGTGCCAGTATGTAGTATATCAATTTGTCAAGAGAAACACTTCATTTCATACATAAAGCAACATATTTCATTCATGCTTCAATCCTTGATTCAAGATATCATTGTTGCACTCTAGAACATGCTTACTGCCTCACTGATTGTATTCAACCCGGTTCTTGTAAATTATGCCATAATTTCTATTTAGGTCGTTTGGACCTAAATTTTGGCTATGTTGAAGTGTTATGTGTCTATTTTCTAACCTCTTTGGTCCCACCTGATTTGGATAACCATAACTCAAGATATTCGGGTTTTATCCCGGCCTGCCCTGTGGGTGGCCAGAATTGCACACTTAGAAGTAAAAATCTACTAAAAACCGAAAACTGGCTCAAATCATATGAAATTGGCCTCATATTAAAGCTAACAGGACAAACTTTCAGATACAAAAAGTTCCATTTCATTTTCCTTAGTAGGGCTCGAGTTACAAGCCCCGAAACTTAGCCTTCCTGAGCTGCCCTGTGTTGGTCCGGTTTGGACATAGGGTCACTTCTTCGAATCACTAGGAACGACTGAGTTGGTAACAAAATCGGAATCTTATATTGGGGTGTTCCTCTGTGTGTAAGCTTTCTAACAAAATTGGTTTCACTCGAATTGGAGTTGTATAGGGTGAGTTACCCCGTTCTCAACCCGTACTGCCCGGGTGGATGTTCTGATTCCTAGGGTGAACTTCAAAAATTCATATCTCCCTCAATATTACTCCAATGGTCTTATATGATATATGTGTGGAAAGCCCTAGATGTCTAGTTTCACCTAAAAATGGTTTCATTAATTTTGAACGGCGGACGGCGGAGCCGTACACTCCGCCGTACGGACGGCCGAGGGTTTTGAGTTTTCCAGCCTCTCAATTCTTCCTATCTTCATCCTTCTTTGTGTCTAATTCAGTTTCAATCTCATAGACAGCAAATAAACCAGCTATAATTCATCATAATCAATCAATCAACATATCAAAAATTAAAGATTTGAATCACCATCAATCATCCAAGAGTCAGAAAATTAAGCAAGAATAAAACCTCTACCTCTATGATCAGGTTGAGCTCGTTGAAATGGGAGCTGGATGGAGTGGAGAAGAGAAAAGAGAGTTGAATTCAGGAAGAGAAAACAACGTGGGAAGAGTGGGGCTGAAGAGGCAGGAGGAGGATATATATAGACAAAGCTCAAGTGGTAGTTAGGATATATGGCTTTGATTGGGTGAAATTCTTGTGGGTAATATTCAGCCATGTCTCCTCCTTGTGTGACAAAAATGCTCTCCACGTCGCTTAGAAGTGAGACTCGCGCCAGCGATTAGGAATGTGACATCGAACTCGGGTTATTGTTAAAGTCGAATCCATGCACTGCTATTCGGATGAAGTCGAGATCGTAATTATCCTCACATTCAGTGAGAATTTGGGCATGAAGTCGTAATCCGAAATCGCAAGGCACAAATTTACCTTAAAAGCGAAAGTCGTACAAAACGTGAAACCAAAACACTTAAACCCGGAAGTCGGGGTCATCCTTGAATCGATTTTTAAGCATAGCAATCAATATAAGGATTCAAAACATAAATCGTGCAAAATTCTAACTCAGGAATTCATAAACCTGGTACCTCCAACTCGATCTAACCGGGAACGAGAGAAAGATCTTGGTAATGAACTTCGAAATCCAATTTAGTTAAACTCTCGGAGGTCGCATTTTGCGGTCTATTTGAATCACTTAATATCAGAACTCGTATATCACGTTCGTCCCTATCTGAACATGAAGTCGAAATCGGAATAACTCCCTGTAGGCCTTGGAACGAAATCGAAGTCCAAGATACTACTGAGGTCGGAAGCGGAATTATAAGACAAACTCGGAACTCGGAATTTTCAACATTGAATGGGATCGGAAGTCGGAAATCGGATGTTACATTACTACCCTCCTTTAAAAAAATTTTGTCCTCAAAATTTAGCGCCTGTGAATAACTCAGGATATCCTTTTCTCACCTCGATTCCAGTTCCCAAGTGTAATCTTCAGCACCTTCTTTCCCCATGCTACTTTTACTAGCTGTACAGATTTATTTCGGAGTTGTCTGCTGCTTCTGTCTACAATCCGTACTGGTTGAACATGGAAAGTCACGTTGTCCTTCACCTTTATTGATTCGGGTTCTAGGGAGTGCGTAGGGTCGTTGATACTTCTTGAGTTGGGAGACATGAAAAACATCATGGAGGTTTGATAGATGTGGAGGCAAAGCGACTTGGCATGACTCCACCCAATTCGCTTTAGGATTTGGAAGGGACCAATAAAACGAGGATTTAGCTTCTTGATTTTGACAGCTCTACCAATCCCTGTGGTAGGAGTAACCTTCAGAAATACATGGTCTCCTTCCTGAAATTCCAGAGGTTTCCTCCTGGTATCCGCTGTAACTCTTCTCAAGGCTCTCGGCAAGAAGCATCTTGCCTCGTATTTTCTTGATCTCGCTCGGTGGTCCGCTCAACTAAATCAGCCCCAATAGAGTTGATTCTCCTGTCTCATACCAACATAAGGGCGATTGGCACTTTCGCCCATATAATGCTTCATAAGGAGCCATACCAATGCTAGCATGATAGCTATTGTTGTATGCGAACTCGGCCAATGGTAAATATCGATCCCAATTCGCGTTGCTCAAAGATATAAGCTCGTAACATATCCTCCAAGGTTTGAATTGTCCTTTCTGCTTGGCCGTCTGCTTATGGTGGTATGCAAAGGCTTAGACATAACTTAGCACCGAATGCCTTTTGTAAGGCTCCCAAAACCTTGAAGTAAACCTTGGATCCCGATCGGAGATAATGGTTGAAGGGTTCCATGCAGCCTTATAATTTCTTGAATATACATTGTGCCAATTTTTCCAACGGATAATTCGCTCGGATGGGTAGAAAGTGGGCGAACTTAGTCAATCTATCCACGATGACCCATATGGCATCGTGATCCTCGTTGGTGTTCTTGGCAATCCCATCACAAAATCCATGGAAATACTTTCCCATTTCCATTCAGGAACTTCCAAGGGTTGAAGCATCCCGAAGGGTTTCTGATGTTCTGCTTTCACTTTTTGACAGACCAAGCATTTGCTTACGGTTCGCTACATCTAACTTCATGCCTGGCCACCAAAACATTTTCTTGAGATCCTGGTACATTTTAGTAATGCCAGGATGTGCAGTGAACTCCCCCTTATGTGCTTCCTCCAAGATTCTTTTCCGGAGATCGTCCCCCTCGGGTATACAGATCCTATCATGATGTCGCCAGATACCTTCTTTATCCTGAGTAAAACCCGTTAATTTTCCTGATTGCACGAGCTTGATCATACGTTGGAGATCAGCATCTTGTCAGCCGAGCTTGCCGAATCTGGTCCTTGAAGCTACTGATTATCTGAATCTGGTGTAGCTGAAGAGTCTTGGGAGTTATAAGAATTCCCAAATTAAGATTTCGGAAACTTTCAATAAGTTCTGTCTCTTTAATCATCATCCACGCGACAGACAATGATTTTCTCGCTAACGATCCGCCACGATGTTCGCCTTACCTGGTGGTATTTCAATTCAAATTGTAGTCTTTAAGGAGTTCCATCCATCTCCGCTGCCTCATATTCAATTCTTTCGATCGAAAAGGTACTTCAAACTCTTATGATCGTAAAAGACTTCAACTTTACTCCATACAGTGATGTCTCCATATTTTCAAAGCAAACACCATCGCTGCTAATTCAAGATCATGAGTCGGGTAATTTCTTTCATGTGGCTTCAATTGCCTGGAGGCATATGCGACCACCCTTCCAGCTTGCATCAACACACATCCTAACCCTTGTTGGGAAGCATCGCAATAGACCTCAAATGGTCCTTGAGGGTCTGGTAAGGCTAGAACTGGTGTCGTGGTCAACCTTCTCTTCAAATCATGAAAACTCGCTCACACTCGGCGCCCACCTCGAAAGGGACATTCTTTCTGGTTAGCTTGGTCAAGGGCAAGGCTATTCGAGAGAAATCCTTAACGAATCGCCTATAATATCCAGCTAAGCCCAGAAAACTTCTGACTTCAGAGACTTTAGTTGGCCTCTCCCGATTGAATCGCTTACTTTCTTTGGGCTCAACAGAGATTCCCCCAGATGACACCACGTGGCCGAGAAATCTTACCTCCTTCATCCAAAATTCACATTTGGATAATTTTGCGTAGAGTTCCTTTTCTCTTAAAATTTGCAGAACTAACTGTAAGTGTTCCGCATGCTCTTGCTCTGTCTTCGAGTAAACAAGTATATCATCAATGAAGACTACTACAAATTTGTCCAGATATGGGCGGAATATTCGATTCATGTAATCCATGAATACTGCTGGTGCGTTCGTCAGCCCAAACGACATTATCAGTATACTCGTGAGTGTCCGTAACGAGTCCGAAAAGCTGTCTTAGGAATATCTTGTTCCCGAACTCGAATTTGGTGATATCCAGAACGCAAGTCGATCTTGGAAAATACTGCTGCACCTTGTAGTTGGTCCATGAGGTCATCAATCCTTGGCAGCGGATACTTGTTCTTGATTGTCACTTTATTCAGTTGTCTATAATCCACGCATAAGCGCATGCTTCCATCTTTCTTTTTGACCAACAAGACCGGAGCTCCCCATGGTGACGCGCTTGGTCGTATGAATCCCTTTTTTAAAAGCTCTTCGATTTGTCTTTTTAATTCCGTCAGCTCCACAGGTGACATTCGGTACGGAGCTATAGATATTGGTCCCGCACCCGGAACCAACTCAATGGTAAATTCAATTTCTCTCTGGAGGAAATTCAGGGATGTCTTCTGGAAAAACATCCGGATATTCTCTGACAACGGGAATTTCCTCTAGTTCTTGCTCAGCTTCAGTCACATTAGCCGACAAGAGGATATACCCTTGCTTCTTCGGCCCAAAAGAATTCAAATAGAGGAGTGTTGCTGTCTGGGATGCAAAAGGTGAGACAGAGGGAAGTACCACTGTCTTATCAGAGCAATTGAGTACAACTCGATTGGCAGAAAGCCAATCCATACCTGCACTATGTCAAGTCCGGATAGAGGAAGACAGATCAGATTGGCGGCAAAAGTCCTACCCTCGATTCGAAGAGGGACATTGGGGCATATTTGGCTAGTCCTAACAGGCCCATTAGTAGGAGTAGAAACCAATAGATCATAAGGTAATTCAGAAATCGGCAATTGCAAAGCAGCTACACAATTATGAGAAATAAACGAATGGGAGGCACCCGAATCATAGAGTACAGTTAGAGTCTCACCATTCACATCACAATTACCTTGGATCAATCCTTCCGACTTATCGGCTTCTTCCGCATTCATAGTAAAGACTCGTCCTTGGCGTTGTGGTCGGGACAACTGTGGTGGATTCCTGGCTGGGCATTCATAAACCTTGTGGCCTGGCTTGCCACACCCAAAGCAAACATTCTGGCCTGCCAAGCACGGCCGATCGCCATGATTCCAACCGCACTTCTTGCAAATTGGATTCGGAGGGGGCCTTTGAGGCTGCCTGCCTTTGTTCCCCGTCGGCGGAAATCTCCTATGTTGTTGAAAGTTGGGCTTGAATCTTGGGCCTTGCGGGGCTAACCTCTTCCTGAATCCACCGCTAGATGCCCTGGCTGCCACTAGTTTCGAGTTGCAATCTTCCACCAGTCGGCATTTGTTTACCAACGTGGGAAAATCTCTAATCTCCATTGGCCCGATTGCGGTAAGAATATCTTCTCGCAATCCTCCTTCAAACTTAATACACTTCCAGGTTTCATCTGGATTCCTCTGGTAAATGGTGGAGAATTTGCATAGCTCCTCAAATCGGGCAATATATTCGGATACTGTCCGATTTCCTTGGCGCAGCTGCATAAATTCAAGTTCCTTGGCATTTTGAATCAAGCTGAAGTACTTCTGGTAGAATACTTCCTTGAACATCGTCCTGGTGACTATCGTTTGAGATCCCTCGAACAATCTTCGGCGCTGCTCCACCAAAACTTCGGCGTCTGCTTCAAACATGTAAGTGGCAAAAGTCACCTTCTGGTGATCCGAGCAATCTAGGACAGAGAAAATCTTCTCCATGGTTTTGATCCACTCGTCAGCTTTGTCCGGGTCATACGCCCCTCGGAAACTTGGCGGATTTGCCTTCCTAAATTCAGCAAATTTGAGATACTCCAAGTTAGCCTCTGGGCCATGTGGGTTCCCTTCACAACCCGGTGCAGGTCGCTGCTAGTTGTTCCATCATCGATGGGCTGCGCGCTTGTTCTCGCATCGCATGAGCCATTTCTGCATTGTGGCCATGAAGTCGATTGGGACCTGGAGCGAGGTTCGAACGTGGCCTACCTCGCTTAGGAAGCCATTAAGTTCTGAGCACACAAAACAAAAGTTATTGAGTTGATCAGGCTCAATACTATGCCTAATGTGCTAGTAAATAACGGCTCACACGGTCAGACACTTCATACACATGCACCACTATATCTCAACCAGAATGGCAAGATTTAGTGCATGTCATCAGCTAAAAACATAGAATATGCGCGAAGCATAGTCAGTCCAATCCTCGTGCCTTAGCTAGGATGAACTGCTCTGATACCAAAAATGTAACACCCTACTTATTTAATGTTATGCTTAAGTCATAGCAAGAAATAAAGTAGTTTGTGTTACTGTGTTAATCATACAATGAACATGATAGAGTTTATTTCGTCACAACCACACAGTAAGCAAAATAACACCCATACTCTCAACTGTATATAGGTATATATATATATAGACAAGACCCACTGTTTTAATTTACAGACCATTTTGAAAATAGGATACATGAGTGGGGTCAGGTACCAAAAAGGAACATAAGACCCATGTCAGTCGATCCAATCCTACGTGGTCCTCAGTGGACGTTTTCAACTATGTTATCGTCAGATGACCCAAAGCCGCCTACTACCAAAGCAGGTCATCTTTGTATAATACGGCTGTGGGTCGACCTACTCGGTCAGGTAGCCGTTGGCCACACCGGTGGCTGGTGAGTAGTCGAGGCGATCCAGGAGGAGGAAGATGAGCCGGTGGCCTCAGGGTCGCTCTCGGGTGGCGGGATGTCTGGTACTACCTGCGGAGGTGACTCCGGTGCAGGATCAGCATGGGCTCACAGTCTTTGCGAGTGCGGCGGTGGAGGATGTGCAGCGTCTGTGGGACCTCAAGTATGGGGTGGTAGGATCAAAGCGAGGATGATGTAAGGGACAAGAAAATCCCTATCACTAAATAGATACAGTGAATCGGCAAGAGTCGGCTATACATGAGCCTCATCACGGATCATGGTGGAGCTGCAAGTCTGGAATCTCAACGAAAAGGGTAGCTGTCGCGTCCATCGCCCACGTCTGAGAATGAAGCGGAAAGGCGAAGCGAGGTGAGAATTTGGAGAAATTCTCAGTAGGGTTTGCATATAGTGTATACTGACCTCGCATTCATTCTCAGTTGCCTCGGGTTTTATGAAATTTTCTTAAAACATGAGATTAAACTTAACTACCTATACTTAGTAAGGTTGAGAAAATGTCTAGTCCGAGGCAAGGTTCAGTTTTACTTAAATAATATAAAAAACAGAATAAACCAGCAACACTAATACATAGGACAACAGGGCAAGATAGTGTATATACAACCACAAGTAAACACAACGGACAATTTGCAGACAGTATGCAATGTCATGTTATATGCAGCCATGCACTTGATGCAATTATGCAAATCTCATGCTTCATAAGTTTTCCTCTTGCTTTTCATCATTTTCCATCTCTTGGTCCCCTGGGAGTTCTTGGCCATTTTAGACTCCTGGGTAATAGTGTGCTTATCAGGATCGAGCTCGTTCCTATACAGGAATGCCGGGTTTGCTTTCCCCGACCTTCCCACCGATCTATTCCCCTTACTTTTTATCCGGGGCTGGCCCAAGTAGCATGGAAATCTCATCATAATCATAACATAGCTTTCATAGCTTTCTTGGAAATGCACATGCCTCTACATGTATCTCATAATTCATGCATAAGCTTTATCAAGCAATTTCAAGCGGCATAACGGAACGTGTCCGCTTCCCCATGAATAGTGCCAGTATGTAGTATATCAATTTGTCAAGAGAAACACTTCATTTCATACATAAAGCAACATATTTCATTCATGCTTCAATCCTTGATTCAAGATATCATTGTTGCACTCTAGAACATGCTTACTGCCTCACTGATTGTATTCAACCCGGTTCTTGTAAATTATGCCATAATTTCTATTTAGGTCGTTTGGACCTAAATTTTGGCTATGTTGAAGTGTTATGTGTCTATTTTCTAACCTCTTTGGTCCCACCTGATTTGGATAACCATAACTCAAGATATTCGGGTTTTATCCCGGCCTGCCCTGTGGGTGGCCAGAATTGCACACTTAGAAGTAAAAATCTACTAAAAATCGAAAACTGGCTCAAATCATATGAAATTGGCCTCATATTAAAGCTAACAGGACAAACTTTCAGATACAAAAAGTTCCATTTCATTTTCCTTAGTAGGGCTCGAGTTACAAGCCCCGAAACTTAGCCTTCCTGAGCTGCCCTGTGTTGGTCCGGTTTGGACATAGGGTCACTTCTTCGAATCACTAGGAACGACTGAGTTGGTAACAAAATCGGAATCTTATATTGGGGTGTTCCTCTGTGTGTAAGCTTTCTAACAAAATTGGTTTCACTCGAATTGGAGTTGTATAGGGTGAGTTACACCCTTCTCAACCCGTACTGCCCGGGTGGATGTTCTGATTCCTAGGGTGAACTTCAAAAATTCATATCTCCCTCAATATTACTCCAATGGTCTTATATGATATATGTGTGGAAAGCCCTAGATGTCTAGTTTCACCTAAAAATGGTTTCATTAATTTTGAACGGCGGACGGCGGAGCCGTACACTCCGCCGTACGGACGGCCGAGGGTTTTGAGTTTTCCAGCCTCTCAATTCTTCCTATCTTCATCCTTCTTTGTGTCTAATTCAGTTTCAATCTCATAGACAGCAAATAAACCAGCTATAATTCATCATAATCAATCAATCAACATATCAAAAATTAAAGATTTGAATCACCATCAATCATCCAAGAGTCAGAAAATTAAGCAAGAATAAAACCTCTACCTCTATGATCGAAGTTGAGCTCGTTGAAATGGGAGCTGGATGGAGTGGAGAAGAGAAAAGAGAGTTGAATTCAGAAGAGAAAACAACGTGGGAAGAGTGGGGCTGAAGAGGCAGGAGGAGGATATATATAGACAAAGCTCGAGTGGTAGTTAGGATATATGGCTTTGATTGGGTGAAATTCTTGTGGGTAATATTCAGCCATGTCTCCTCCTTGTGTGACAAAAATGCTCTCCACGTCGCTTAAGAAGTGAGACTCCCTGCCAGCGATTAGGAATGTGACATGGGAACTCGGGTTATTGTTAAAGTCGGAATCCATGCACTCCTATTCGGATGACCTCGGCGATCGTAATTATCCTCACATTCAGTGAGAGTTTGGGCATGAAGTCATAATCCCGAAATCGCATGGCACAGCTACCTTAAAAGCGAAAGTCGTACAAAGCGTGAAACCAAAACACTTAAACCCTAAGTCTGGGTCATCCTTGAATCGATTTTTAAGCATAGCAATCAATATAAGGATTCAAAACATAAATGCTGTGTGCCTAACTCGAATTCATAAAACCTGGTACTCCAACTCGATCTCTAACTCGGGAACGAGAAAAGATCTTGGTAATGAACTCAAATCCAATTTAGTTAAACTCTGAGGTCGATTTTCGTGTCTATTTTGAATCACTTAATATCGAACTTCGTATATCACGTTCGTCCCTATTTGGACATGAAGTCGAAATCTAATAAGTCCCTGTAGGGCTTGGAACGAAATCGAAGTCAAGATACTACTGAGGTCAAGCGGAATTATAAGACAAACTCGGAACTCGGAATTTTCAACATTGAATGGGATCGGAAGTCGGAAATCGGATGTTACATTACTACCCTCCTTTTTAAAAAAATTTTGTCCTCAAAATTTAGCGCCTGTGAATAACTCAGGATATCCTTTTCTCACCTCTGATTCCAGTTCCCAAGTGTAATCTTCAGCACCTTCTTTTCCCCATGCTACCTTTACTAGTTGCACAGATTTATTTCGGAGTTGTCTGCTGCTTTTGTCTACAATCCGTAATGGTTGAACATGGAAAGTCAGGTTCTCCTTCAGCTTTATTGATTCGGGTTCTAGGGAGTGCGTAGGGTCAGGTTGATACTTCTTGAGTTGGGAGACATGAAAAACATCATGGAGGTTTGATAGATGTGGAGGCAAAGCGACTTGGTACGCCACTGACCCAATTCGCTTTAGGATTTGGAAGGGACCAATAAAACGAGGATTTAGCTTCTTGATTTTGACAGCTCTACCAATCCCTGTGGTAGGAGTAACCTTCAGAAATACATGGTCTCCTTCCTGAAATTCCAGAGGTTTCCTCCTGGTATCCGCGTAACTCTTCTGGCGGCTCTGAGCAGTAAGCATCTTGCCTCGTATTTTCTTGATCTGCTCGGTGGTCTGCTCAACTAAATCAGGCCCCAATAGAGTTGATTCTCCTGTCTCATACCAACATAAGGGCGATTGGCACTTTCGCCCATATAATGCTTCATAAGGAGCCATACCAATGCTAGCATGATAGCTATTGTTGTATGCGAACTCGGCCAATGGTAAATATCGATCCCAATTCCCGCGTTGCTCCAGTATATAAGCTCGTAACATATCCTCCAAGGTTTGAATTGTCCTTTCTGTTTGGCCGTCTGTTTGCGGGTGGTATGCAGTGCTTAGACATAACTTAGCAGCGAATGCCTTTTGTAAGGCTCCCCAAAACCTTGAAGTAAACCTTGGATCCCGATCGGAGATAATGGTTGAAGGGGTTCCATGCAGCCTTATAATTTCTTGAATATACAGTTGTGCCAATTTTTCCAACGGATAATTCGCTCGGATGGGTAGAAAGTGGGCAGACTTAGTCAATCTATCCACGATGACCCATATGGCATCGTATCCTGTTGGTGTTCTTGGTAATCCCATCACAAAATCCATGGAAATACTTTCCCATTTCCATTCAGGAACTTCCAAGGGTTGAAGCATCCCGAAGGGTTTCTGATGTTCTGCTTTCACCTTTTGACAGACCAAGCATTTGCTTACGAAGTTCGCTACATCTAACTTCATGCCTGGCCACCAAAACATTTTCTTGAGATCCTGGTACATTTTAGTAATGCCAGGATGTGCAGTGAACTCCCCCTTATGTGCTTCCTCCAAGATTCTTTTTCGGAGATCGTCCCTCTCGGGTATACAGATCCTATCATGATGTCGCCAGATACCTTCTTTATCCTGAGTAAAACCCGTTAATTTTCCTGATTGCACGAGCTTGATCATACGTTGGAGATCAGCATCTTCTTCTTGAGCTTGCGAATCTGGTCCTTGAAACTCTTGATTATTTGAATCTGGTGTAGCTGAAGAGTCCTGGGAGTTATAAGATTTCCCAAATTAAGATTTCGGAAACTTTCAATTAGTTCGGTCTCTTTAATCATCATCCACGCGATGCACAATGATTTTTCGCTTAACGATCTCGCCACGATGTTCGCCTTACCTGGGTGGTATTTCAATTCAAATTCGTAGTCTTTAAGGAGTTCCATCCATCTCCGCTGCCTCATATTCAATTCTATCTGATCGAAAAGGTACTTCAAACTCTTATGATCGTAAAAGACTTGAACTTTACTCCATACAGTGATGTCTCCATATTTTCAAAGCAAACACCACTGCCTGCTAATTCAAGATCATGAGTCGGGTAATTCCTTTCATGTGGCTTCAATTGCCTGGAGGCATAAGCGACCACCCTTCCAGCTTGCATCAACACACATCCTAACCCTTGTTGGGAAGCATCGCAATAGACCTCAAATGGTCCTTGAGGGTCTGGTAAAGCTAGAACTGGTGTCGTGGTCAACCTTCTCTTCAAATCATGAAAACTCTGTTCACACTCCGGCCCACTCGAAAGGACATTCTTTACGGTTAGCTTGGTCAAGGTCAAGGCTATTCGAGAGAAATCCTTAGCGAGGCGCCTATAGTATCCAGCTTAGCCCGCAAAACTTCTGGCTTCAGAGGCGTAGTTGGCCTCTCCCGCTCGTAATCGCTTCTACTTTGCTGGGGTCAACAGAGATTCCCCCAGATGACACCACGTGGCCGAGAAATCTTACCTCCTTCATCCAAAATTCACATTTGGATAATTTTGCGTAGAGTTCCTTTTCTCTTAAAATTTGCAGAACTAACCGTAAGTGTTCCGCATGCTCTTGCTCCGTCTTCGAGTAAACAAGTATATCATCAATGAAGACTACTACAAATTTGTCCAGATATGGGCGGAATATTCGATTCATGTAATCCATGAATACTGCTGGTGCGTTCGTCAGCCCAAACGACATTACTGTATACTCGTAGTGTCCGTAACGAGTCCGAAAAGCAGACTTAGGAATATCTTGTTTCCGAACTCGAATTTGGTGATATCCAGAACGCAAGTCGATCTTGGAAAATACTGCTGCACCCTGTAGTTGGTCCATGAGGTCATCAATCCTTGGCAGCGGATACTTGTTCTTGATTGTCACTTTATTCAGTTGTCTATAATCCACGCATAAGCGCATGCTTCCATCTTTCTTTTTGACCAACAAGACCGGAGCTCCCCATGGTGACGCGCTTGGTCGTATGAATCCCTTTTTTAAAAGCTCTTCGATTTGTCTTTTTAATTCGGCTCCACAGGTGACATTGATGCGAGCTATAGATATTGGTCACTTTTGGATCCAACTCAATGGTAAATTCAATCTCTCTCTCCGGAGGAAATTCAGGAATGTCTTCTGGAAAAACATCCGGATATTCTCTGACAACGGGAATTTCCTCTAGTTCTTGCTCAGCTTCAGTCACATTAGCCGACAAGAGGATATACCCTTGCTTCTTCGGCCCAAAAGAATTCAAATAGAGGAGTGTTGCTGCGGGATGCAAAAGGTGAGACAGAGGGAAGTACCACTGTCTTATCAGAGCAATTGAGTACAACTCGATTGGCAGAAAGCCAATCCATACCGCACTATGTCAAGTCCGATAGAGGAAGACAGATCAGTTGGCGGCAAAAGTCCTTCCCTCGATTCGAAGAGGGACATTGGGGCATATTTGGCTAGTCCTAACAGGCCCATTAGTAGGAGTAGAAACCAATAGATCATAAGGTAATTCAGAAATCGGCAATTGCAAAGCAGCTACACAATTATGAGAAATAAACGAATGGGAGGCACCCGAATCATAGAGTACAGTTAGAGTCTCACCATTCACATCACAATTACCTTGGATCAATCCTTCCGACTTATCGGCTTCTTCCACATTCATAGTAAAGACTCGTCCTTGGCGTTGTGGTCGGGACAACTGTGGTGGATTCCTGGCTGGGCATTCATAAACCTTGTGGCCTGGCTTGCCACACCCAAAGCAAACATTCTGGCCTGCCAAGCACGGCCGATCGCCATGATTCCAACCGCACTTCTTGCAAATTGGATTCGGAGGGGGCCTTTGAGGCTGCCTGCCTTTGTTCCCCGTCGGCGGAAATCTCCTATGTTGTTGAAAGTTGGGCTTGAATCTTGGGCCTTGCGGGGCTAACCTCTTCCTGAATCCACCGCTAGATGCCCTGGCTGCCACTAGTTTCGAGTTGCAATCTTCCACCAGTCGGCATTTGTTTACCAACGTGGGAAAATCTCTAATCTCCATTGGCCCGATTGCGGTAAGAATATCTTCTCGCAATCCTCCTTCAAACTTAATACACTTCCAGGTTTCATCTGGATTCCTCTGGTAAATGGTGGAGAATTTGCATAGCTCCTCAAATCGGGCAATATATTCGGATACTGTCCGATTTCCTTGGCGCAGCTGCATAAATTCAAGTTCCTTGGCATTTCGAACTGAAGCAGGGAAGTACTTCTGGTAGAATACTTCCTTGAACATCGTCCAGGTGACTATCGTTTGAGATCCCTCGAACAATCTTCGTGCGCCGTTCCACCAAAACTCGGCGTCTGCTTCAAGCATGTAAGTGGCAAAAGTCACCTTCTGGTGATCCGAGCAATCTAGGACAGAGAAAATCTTCTCCATGGTTTTGATCCACTCGTCAGCTTTGTCCGGGTCATACGCCCCTCGGAAACTTGGCGGATTTGCCTTCCTAAATTCAGCAAATTTGAGATACTCCAAGTTAGCCTCTGGGCCATGTGGGTTCCCTTCACAACCGGTTGCAGGTCGTCGCTGCTAGTTGTTCCATCATCGATGGGCTGCGCGGCTTGTTCCCGCATCGCATGAGCCATTTCCTGCATTGTGGCCATGAAGTCAGTTGGGACCTCTGGAGCAGGTTCTGAACGTGGCCTACCTCGCCTTCCGGAAGCCATTAAGTTCTGAGCACACAAAACAAAAGTTATTGAGTTGATCAGGCTCAATACTATGCCTAATGTGCTAGTAAATAACGGCTCACACGGTCAGACACTTCATACACATGCACCACTATATCTCAACCAGAATGGCAAGATTTAGTGCATGTCATCAGCTAAAAACATAGAATATGCGCGAAGCATAGTCAGTCCAATCCTCAGGCCTTAGCTAGGATGAACTGCTCTGATACCAAAATGTAACACCCTACTTATTTAATGTTATGCTTAAGTCATAGCAAGAAATAAAGTAGTTTGTGTTACTGTGTTAATCATACAATGAACATGATAGAGTTTATTTCGTCACAACCACACAGTAAGCAAAAATAACACACATACTATCAACTGTATATAGGTATATATATATATAGACAAGAACCACTGTTTTAATTTACAGACCAGTTTCAAAATAGGATACATGAGTGGGGTCAGGTACCAAAAGAAACATAAGACCCATGTCAGTCGATCCAATCCTACGTGGTCCTCAGTGGACGTTTTCAACTATGTTACTGCCTGTATGACCCAAAGCCGCCTACTACCAAAACAGGGTCATCTTTGTACAATACGACTGTGGTGACCTACTCGATCGGTAGCCGTTGGCCTACCGGGCCCGGCTGGTGAGTAGTCAGGAACTGATCCAGAGGAGGAGGAAGATGAGCCAGTGGCCTCCGAAGGGTCGCTCTCGGAGCTGAGCGGGATGTCTGGTACTACCTGCGGAGGTGACTCCGGTGCAGGATCAGCATGGGCTACAGGTGCTGCAGGTGCAGGGGGCGCTGGTGGAGGATGTGCCGCGTCTTCGGGACCTCAGTATGGGGTGGTAGGATCAAAAGGAGGATGATGCAAGTGCACAGTAAAATCCCTATCACTAAATAGATACAAAGCGAATCGGCAAGAGCCGGCTATATACAGTGAGCCTACTGCTGGATCATGGTGGAGCTGCAAGTCTGGAATCTCAACGAAAAGGGTAGCTGTCGCGTCCATCGCCCACGTCTGAGAATGAAGCGGAAAGGCGAAGCGAGGTGAGAATTTGGAGAAATTCTCAGTAGGGTTTGCATATAGTGTATACTGACCTCGCATTCATTCTCAGTTGCCTCGGGTTTTATGAAATTTTCTTAAAACATGAGATTAAACTTAACTACCTATACTTAGTAAGGTTGAGAAAATGTCTAGTCCGAGGCAAGGTTCAGTTTACTTAAATAATATAAGAAACAGAATAAACCAGCAACACTAATACATAGGACAACAGGGCAAGATAGTGTATATACAACCACAAGTAAACATAACGGACAATTTGCAGACAGTATGCAATGTCATGTTATATGCAGCCATGCACTTGATGCAATTATGCAAATCTCATGCTTCATAAGTTTTCCTCTTGCTTTTCATCATTTTCCATCTCTTGGTCCCCTGGGAGTTCTTGGCCATTTTAGACTCCTGGGTAATAGTCTGCTTATCAGGATCGAGCTCGTTCCTATACAGGAATGCCGGGTTTGCTTTCCCCGACCTTCCCACCGATCTATTCCCCTTACTTTTTATCCGGGGCTGGCCCAAGTAGCATGGAAATCTCATCATAATCATAACATAGCTTTCATAGCTTTCTTGGAAATGCACATGCCTCTACATGTATCTCATAATTCATGCATAAGCTTTACCGCAATTTTCGGCATAACGGAACGTGTCCGCTTCCCCATGAATAGTGCCAGTATGTAGTATATCAATTTGTCAAGAGAAACACTTCATTTCATACATAAAGCAACATATTTCATTCATGCTTCAATCCTTGATTCAAGATATCATTGTTGCACTCTAGAACATGCTTACTTGCCTCACTGATTGTATTCAACCCGGTTCTTGTAAATTATGCCATAATTTCTATTTAGGTCGTTTGGACCTAAATTTTGGCTATGTTGAAGTGTTATGTGTCTATTTTCTAACCTCTTTGGTCCCACCTGATTTGGATAACCATAACTCAAGATATTCGGGTTTTATCCCGGCCTGCCCTGTGGGTGGCCAGAATTGCACACTTAGAAGTAAAAATCTACTAAAAACCGAAAACTGGCTCAAATCATATGAAATTGGCCTCATATTAAAGCTAACAGGACAAACTTTCAGATACAAAAAGTTCCATTTCATTTTCCTTAGTAGGGCTCGAGTTACAAGCCCCGAAACTTAGCCTTCCTGAGCTGCCCTGTGTTGGTCCGGTTTGGACATAGGGTCACTTCTTCGAATCACTAGGAACGACTGAGTTGGTAACAAAATCGGAATCTTATATTGGGGTGTTCCTCTGTGTGTAAGCTTTCTAACAAAATTGGTTTCACTCGAATTGGAGTTGTATAGGGTGAGTTACACCCTTCTCAACCCGTACTGCCCGGGTGGATGTTCTGATTCCTAGGGTGAACTTCAAAAATTCATATCTCCCTCAATATTACTCCAATGGTCTTATATGATATATGTGTGGAAAGCCCTAGATGTCTAGTTTCACCTAAAAATGGTTTTATTAATTTTGAACGGCGGACGGCGGAGCCGTACACTCCGCCGTACGGACGGCCGAGGGTTTTGAGTTTTCCAGCCTCTCAATTCTTCCTATCTTCATCCTTCTTTGTGTCTAATTCAGTTTCAATCTCATAGACAGCAAATAAACCAGCTATAATTCATCATAATCAATCAATCAACATATCAAAAATTAAAGATTTGAATCACCATCAATCATCCAAGAGTCAGAAAATTAAGCAAGAATAAAACCTCTACCTCTATGATCAGGTTGAGCTCGTTGAAATGGGAGCTGGATGGAGTGGAGAAGAGAAAAGAGAGTTGAATTCAGGAAGAGAAAACAACGTGGGAAGAGTGGGGCTGAAGAGGCAGGAGGAGGATATATATAGACAAAGCTCTGAAGTGGTAGTTAGGATATATGGCTTTGATTGGGTGAAATTCTTGTGGGTAATATTCAGCCATGTCTCCTCCTTGTGTGACAAAAATGCTCTCCACGTCGCTTAAGAAGTGAGACTCGCTGCCAACGATTAGGAATGTGACATCGGAACTCGGGTTATTGTTAAAGTCGGAATCCATGCACTGCTATTCGGATGAAGTCGGAGATCGTAATTATCCTCACATTCAGTGAGAATTTGGGCATGAAGTCGTAATCCGGAAATCGCAAGGCACAGCTACCTTAAAAGCGAAAGTCAGGGCCAAAACGTGAAACCAAAACACTTAAACCCGGAAGTCGGGGTCATCCTTGAATCGATTTTTAAGCATAGCACCGAATATAAGGATTCAAAACATAAATGCTGTGTGCCCGGAACTCGGAATTCATAAAACCTGGTACTCCAACTCAATATCGGAACTCGTATATCACGTTCGTCCCTATCTGAACATGAAGTCGGAAATCGGAATAAGTCCCTGTAGGGCTTGGAACGAAATCGGAAGCCGAAGATACTACTGAGGTCGGAAGCGGAATTATAAGACAAACTCGGAACTCGGAATTTTCAACATTGAATGGGATCGGAAGTCGGAAATCGGATGTTACATACACCATTCATTTGCATATATGAACATGATTGAGGCATTTATTTTGTGATTAGCCATTTAGCCATATAGCCACCCTTGCATTTTTACCCTTGCTTAGCCCCTTTGAGCCATTTTACCTATTCTTTGTTTTAGCATATTACAAGCCTAAAGCGAAAAACCATGATTCTACCTAGCCTTAGGGATTAGGAAACCATTGGTTACCATTAGCAATATGCATTTACATAAGTGTGAGGGTTTGCATGAGGGCATGCAAGACTTTAAGTGTGGGGAAGCAAAGAGGTGAAAAGAGAAAAAGAAAAGAAATGAAAGATTAAAAAAAGAAAGAAGAAAAAGAAGCAAAGAAAATGTAAAAAAAAAAAAAGGAAATAGAAAAAGAGAAAAGTCAATTAATTGGGGCAATTTTGATAAAAAAGAAAGTAAAGAAGTGGGATAAAAAAAGAGTTGTTTGTTGCATTCTTAGATTTGAGGAGGGCCCTCACATTTGTGATCTCATGTCTTTGCCAATATTCTTTTATTCTCTTTGGTTTTTACCTTATATATCCTTACTATTTCCTTACCCTTACCTTGGCCCCTTTACAATCTTGAATAAAGTCCTCTTGGTTTGTGTGTGCATGTGTTTGAGTGGTGGAGAATTAGATGATAAGCAAGCTTATGGTAGTGCTTTTCCTTTTGAGGTGATTTGAGTGGTATAATTGAGCCCAAAGCACTTGAGAGTAAGAGTGCTAAACACATTATCTTGTGAGATCCTCCATGCTTGATCCATACTTTTTGGAGTGATTTTTGCCTTGCTTGCACCTTTGCAGAGATGTGTCTTGATTGTTGAATTTCTTGATACCTTGGATATGCTTTTTGCCTATATGCTTGACACTCTTGAGGATCCATTGGAAATTTATTTTTCATAGTATTTGGTCATTTTTTGATTTTAGGACTTTTGTGTTTGTTTTAGATTCTGATGGCTCATTTTCGGCACCCTTGAGTATATTTTGGATTTTGCATGAGGACATGCAAAAAGCTGAGTGTGGGGGAATTTGATAAGCAACATTTTGATATATTGATTAACCCTCATATTTAGTTTATTGAACCTCTTTTGTGCTTAATTGAATAATATTGGACACATTTTATAAGTTTGGACTCTAATTGGGCTTAATTGTATTTTTTAGCATTATTACAAATTTATACTCTTTTGTATTATTGTTGTATCTTGAGCTGTAGATATCTAAAATTTACAAATTTTATATTGTAGGAAAGCAGAGAGAAATATCTACAACTTTGATGACAAAGTCAAAAACTAATTCAAATGTCTAGTAAGTCGAATTGGGCCACAAAGTCAGAATAGGGCTGTCACGTGAACCTAATCGGTGTGCACTAATTGGGCCATAACATGAGTTGCAGACATTGGATTGAGATGAAACTGGGCCATTTGAAAGCTAAGATATAAAGCTTCAATTCATATGAAGAGCATTCTCCCAAATAATGACATCTTGATAGACTTATTGGCTGTTGAATTTGACTGATGCTGATGGAGATGCAACCTAGACATGCTATAAATATTGGGCCATAACTCTCTCATTTTAAGTCCAAATTAAGCAAATTGGGTGTCCACTTAAAGCTAAGAGGCAGAGGATTAAGTTGGGCTCAAGGGTATTTTTGAATGTGACATTTGAGATCCGATAAGTAGAGAGAAAACTGAGACACGAAAGAGAACTCATCTCCAACATTTTTCATTTTTTCTTTCTTCTCTTTTCCTCTCCTCTTCTTTTCTTTTCTTTTCCTTTCATTTTGTAAGATACTTGTTTTGGGTTCTAGTTTGTAACCTTCATTGCTATGAAGGAGTAGGACTTCAAGCTAGTTCAAGGAGACTCCAAGGGTATTATGGTTGTAATCTTGAAACCCTATACTCGAATTTCAATCATGTTTGTTTTCTTGATTCTTTGCCCTCTTTTATTTGTAAACTTACATTAAATGATATTGATATGTGGGTTTATGAATGAGGAATTGGTTGGGTGATTGGTAATTGGTCAATTGGTATGAACTTGATTAGTTAAAGAATTACAAATTGGGTTTGGGTTCAAACCTCGGCTAATACATTTCGGGCTAGAAATCAACATAGGTTAATTAGAGTTGAGGTCTCAATTATCTTATCAATTATATGTTGGTTGAATTCCTAGAGTTCTCTAGGTAGACTTCTAGGGTTGTTAGTAGAGGTCTCTCTAATAGCTCAAATTAGCTGCACTCCATGTGTTTGATGTAACATCCCCATTTTACCTAAGTTAATTAGCTCGGTGTTCCCGGCTAATTAGAGAGAGATTAGCGATTAATTGAGAACTAATCGGCTAATCTCAAGAGCAAGAGCAAGAGCTTAGTAAATTAAGTCTAGCCAACAATTTAATCATAATGTCCTAAGCGTTTTAATAAAACCTTAATTGTCTAATCCTTAATTACTCGAAGGTGCCAAAACAAAAGTAAGACAACCTAACCTTACTAATTAAGTTTATAACGATTAAGACACTTAAGACAACTCTTGAAAAATTAAACCCCAAATTAAGCATATGCTTAACCGTAATGCAAGGCCTCATAAAAAGTGTAATTGACAAGAGTTAACTCATGGGTAATTAAGCCAATTAAGTTAAATTACATTTAAATAATTCTAATAACATTTAGAGATAAAAGTTCTTCCATGCATATGCCCTAAAAAGACATACCAAGGAGGAGCAACATCTCACCCTTCATTCAATCTCTTTAATCCTACACCATTAGATCAAAAGCCAAGACTAGGATCCTTGTCATCCACCATTAGATCTTGACACTTGGATGAGTCTTAGACAAGCAACCAAATCCTAAGAGGGGTACTCCCCTTTAACCCCTAGAGAAAAACATAAATTGGACATTAGAATGCCTCCAAGACTCAAGGAAAATACAACCCTCTCTTTTACCCCAAAGTTCTTAGCCTTCAACCTAGCTAAACTCACCCACTCCCCTTGCTTGTTTGAGAAGCAAGGGCAATCAACTCCCTCCCCCTTGTACGCCTCCACTCCCTCTCTCTTTCTCTCTTCATTTTCATTTCACTCATCCTCTTCTCTCTCCTCAATTTCAAAATTCTCCTCCTTCTCTCTAAACTCTCCAACTTCTCTCTAGAATCCTTCCACTTCTCTCATCCTTTCCTCTCCTCATCCCACTCACAAGCTCTTCAAGAGCCACCATTTTTGGTTCTTGGAGAATCAAAGACATTCACATACCAAGCCTCTTTCAAGATCCAAGAGGAGGAATACCACCACCACCTTCTTCCATCACAAATTCCTTCAAAGAAAGCTTCTTGGTAGTGGCTCTAAACTCTTTTTCTCTCTTGTTTTTCAAGCTTTAGAACTCCTATGCTCTCCATAGCTAGGTGATTTTAAAGATTGATTATGGGCATCATAGCCATTCTTGTCATAAAATGAGATGTTGTTGCTTGTATGGTTGTTTGTTGAAAACATGTTTTCGGTTTGGTGTGATGCATAGCTGAACTCAATATTTTTGAACTCCAACATGTTAGTTTTTCATTAATCTTTCATGGTATATGAGTGTTTTATAACTTGAGAATGTTTTCTTGAAAGTGAGGTTGAGTGTTTTGGAGAAAACATGAGAAAAATCAAAACGTAAAATCTGGATTTTCTAGCAGTCTGTAAACCGAATGGTATAACTTTTTCCAGAAAACTCAAAAATTAGTGGAACCAATTTTATATGAAAATAGACTCATAGAGCTTTCCATACATATAAAATACATAAGATTCAGAGTTAAAATGAGTGAGATATGATTTTTCAAAGTGGACTGTTCTCGGATTGGTTTCTGTCTGGGCAGTCTACACTAAAATGTGTATAACTCGAGCTACAAAAATGATTTTTGAGTGAGACCAAGTTTAAATGAAAGATAAGACATAGAGGAACAAACCCATAAAACAGTTTTCTCAGATTCCTTCTGAGCAATTATAATGAGAGGTAACAATCCACTGTACCGGGAGTGAACTTAGAAACTGAACAGTCAGAATAAAATATGCATAACTGGAGTTAGACAACGAATTTTTAAGTGGGACTTCTTTTGTTAAAAACTAGACTCAGAACCCTATAAGCATATAAAATTTCACATTAAAATGATAAAATACCAAATTATAGTGAATTTTTAAAGTTACTGTCTGGGATAAAAGTAAAACTGTCAAAACTTAACCTTTAGTAAGACTATGCATAAATGATTTAAAAAGGTAAAAAGCCTTAGCCTAAAGTAATGAAACTTCATAATTTACTTAATGAAGACTAGATAGAATAAAATACTAAGCTCACCTAATCCTTAACAAAAGAAGCGAATAAAACGAAAAATAGAATGTAAAAGTAGTTAATGTACTAGATTAAGTTCATAAGATTCTAATCAAACTATAATGCAAAACCTAAACTATAAATCTTCCAAATTAAAATATGAAAATCATATAAGTCAAGTTAGAATAATTGAGGAGAAGGAATCAATAAAACGAAAGCCAATATAAAAGCTTGCACCTAATTTACTAAGCTAAGCTCATAAGACTTTGCTTGAGAATATGCCTCTGTTTATGTTGCAAGCATGATGTTATGATGATGATGTGATTATGATGATATGATGATGATGATATGATGATGATGATATGATATGATGCTGTGATACTGGTATTCTGTTTGGCAAAATTTTGGGAAGCTTCAGTCTAGCCGTTATGCTGCCGAAATTTTGTAGAAATTGTGGACTTAGAAATATTTTGCATCATAAGCTTTAATAAGAAGAGAAGGTAAACTAAGGGTGTGATTCTTCAAAAGGGAAGGTGACACAAAGTAAGTTCCCCTCACCCACGACTCACATGAGGCATGGCATGACCCAGCTAGTGTGAGTATAGGGGATAGGGCTTACATGAGGCATGGCATGACCCAGCTAGTGTAAGTACCGAAATTTTATGGTGGCGACGGCCACGGTATGAGCTCATTACCACTTATGTTTAGTGGGTGAAAAGAGAAGGACTCAAGATGAGTCAAGTTAAGAAAAGAAAAGAAAAGGGACTTCGGTCCAAACCTTTAAAGAGAAAAAGTTAAGAGAAGCTTATAGTACAGTCATGCATGCTTTATGTGCTTATACTTATGCCCATGCATGTTATGATATAAATGATTAGAGAGTATGTTAAAATTGAATCCACTTCGGATACTCACATTTTCGAAAACCTAAGAACTGAACCTTATGCATGCCCACTGTTTTCATTATAAAACCGAAGTGGCTGGGACGATGACGATGACACCTGCATTGTCGGGTTTGAGTCCTACTGAGAAATCTTATTTCTCACTCTAGTTACTTTTCCGCATCGTCACTAGATTTTTGTTGGCACACCCAATGGAGTGGAGCTTGGAGCCACCGCACTACGAGCGGACGTACGACGTGGAATGCCAGACGAAGCTATTTTGGGACTCATAGCGACCGTCACTCTACATCGTCAGATATTCTTTTTGAGAGGAGCTTTGTCATTGAAGTCTGTAGTAGTACCTAGTACTTAGGTCATGGCATGACCATGAGCTTTCTTCGATGTAATGTTTATATATATATATATATATATATATATATATATATATATATTATGAACTCATATGGATGTAATGATTAGTTAATTAATGCAATGTATTTGTGAATTTCTATTTATTTACCTTTCTCTTGTCTTATTATATTTGGGTATTTATTTTATGCGACACGCTCTTTCTTTATCTACCTTCTCGCTCAAGGCTTTACTTTCCAAAGCGATGACGTATTTCACAAAAAGAAAAATCTTACCGTATTTTCCGCGTAATTTAATTTCAAGTGAAGTTTAATTTTCCACGAGCATAAGTAACAACTAATAAAACGCCGTAATACGACTTAAGCGTAGTATGGGTTTATTAGGGTGTTACATTTGATATATTGTGCATTAATGATTGATTCACCTTATACCTAAGGAACTCTTTGAACTAGTGTTTTTATTTTCATCTAATTTTCTTTTATAGCTTATTTACTACATGTTTGCATATACCCTCTTGTTACTTAACTAGATAGCAACAACATCCTTGGGAGACGACCTTGGTTGCATTATACTTCAAATTTAGTATAATTAAGTATTTTAAAATTGTAATTTGGAGCAGGCTACGACACTTGCTGCCACACCACTTGAGCAAATAGTGCTTCAATAATTTCTAGCTTTTTCCAACGTGGCTAGTTCTTACAAATAGCCTCCAAGTTAGAACTCCAAAGTTGTAGATGTCATTTTTCGTTTAATGGTTTAAAAGCTTGCTTTTATTAGGATGGTGTGTCTTGTTATTCGAGGAGACTTCTCTCTTATTTATTTTCACTTTCTGTTTATTTTTTTCATTCATTCTTTTTTTTTTTCTTTTTTGACAATGAAACTTTTTTCTTAGGATTAAAACTTAATGAAAATGAAATCAATCAATTATTGATTAGAATGAACTTTATTAGGTTTATAACATGGCCAAGGTTAAAAGGGCTTTTAAAGAAATGATATTAACGGTTCAAATAAGTGTTTAAAGATCGATTAAGATCAAGGATCATTAATTTCTTCATGGAATGATATGCTCTATCAATTGAAGTTGCACTTTTTACAAGAACATCCACTTTTATTTTGGACTAAAGTACTTGTCTCAATCTGTCACAGGTCAACGTGCCACGACCGATCTTCCTACGCCCCCCTTACAAGCCTAATAGGAATTTTACAGAAAACTAAAGGAGTTTCCCCTAAAAACGGACCTCCCTAAAATGCAAATCATGTAATAAACAGTCTGTAACATATATCCCTTATGTTTCACTACAAGTAGGTCTCTTTACAACATACACATATACATGTGGACTGAATAAATTATCTAGCCCTTAGAGTTGAACCTAAGGGAGCTAAGCAAGGGCCTTTCTAAAAGGAATTCTCTTCAGGTGAGCTCAAATCGAGTCAACATGTGCAAGTAGCTAGCTCATTAGCAGTGGTTACTGAACCTAGAGGAATCCCATGAGAATATATAGGAAATTAGGAAACACCAAGGAAGAAGGGACCTAAATTCAAATTGGGATATAAGAGGAGGCTCGGGAGGAGCTATAAGTAACTGATCCCTTTTACTAATATTTGAGTGAGCCAGAGTTTTGACTTGAGTATCAGAGTCTCTTACAGGTCCCTTATGGGAGGAGCATGCAAAGATCTCAGACTTGTGGAAGACGAACTTAAGAAATAGATCAAAATATTGGCATCCACAGTTGGGCTGGAGACAATCCCCACGGAAGATGAATGGCCACCACAAGGAGTCAAAGTGTGAACATGGTTGAGAACATTAGTAACAACCAACACAATCAGCATAACAACCAACATGATCAGCATAATGGACATGAGGTGAACAACATTCCCTAGCTTCCTATTATGGAAGGGCTATGTCGGATGGTTCGATAACTTCGGAACTAGAACAAGAAGTTATCAGTTCAAATAGCAGTAATGAATCTAGAAAATAGCAGGAGAGAAAGTGAGGCTAGCAGTTGTCAAAATAATGATGACCCAACTGGAGATGAAGAGAAAAACAACACCTACAACACTTGTGGAAAAAAGGAAACCTATCAGGCAACCACTAACCAAGGCCCATTGATATATTCAAGGCCATTTTCAGAATTTATTATGTTAATGGCCCTCGCAGAGAACCTCTAGCTACTGACGACATTGAAGTCGTATGACAAAACTGGAGATCTTCAGGTCCATCTGACCATTGTAACACCCTAGTAGTTCTAGCTTATGCTTAAGTCGCATTTGTATTCTATTTGATGTTACCTTTTAACTTTATGGAAAACTTAAGTCTTTCTTGAACTTACTTTATTTGAAAATAAGAGAAATTTTTTTTTGAAAACTCTTTTGAAAATGTGAGCCTTGACTATGGAGTAGACATCTATGTAATGATGTGTAAACAAAAGATGGCGTCGATGAAATGTTGAGGCAGTAACTTATATAATCATACATCATTATACTAAATAATAATATTGTAATAAGCACAAACAAGGCTAATCATGAATGTCAACCTTAACATTCAATAACAACGTAGCCGTAATACTTGACCCTAGAACTTAACAGTAGTATAAAGAAAGGACAAGAAAATAAGCATCATAAAATTTTAACACCATAACTATTGAAATATATGAGTATCGATCCTCTTTCTAGCCTAGCCTAAGTCTAAAACTCAGAGATTGCATCCACGAAAACCACGTCCACGAGGGATAATTGAGGTATGGATCCAACGAGATCCAAGAGCACATATAGAAACACGGTTGGTGGTAGTATATGTTACCTTCGACGAGTTTGACTTTATTAAATTTGACGCCGAGAGAGGCTCCAAGGTGGGGCATGAGAAATGGTAGAACTGATCTCGATGATTGGTACTTCTAAAGTAACAGGCTCCAAAGGGAGCACGTCAAGAGACATAGGCTTATATTATGGCATGGTAGGTGGAGGCTAAAGAAACTTCGGAAGTACAGCAGGTGCAATTGTAGGGGTATAGTAGTAACATTAAGACAACCCAAGTATAGCATTGTGTAGGTAGTAGTGGTGGTCGTGACCACTATGACATCATGATTTACATCATAGTACCACTCAACCGTTGGAGGACACACATGGTGATCTGGCAATGACGTCATCTATGTCTGAAGACGAAATGGAAAGTAGGGGTGAAAAATAATAATTTCTTAGTAGGATTCTAAATAGACAAATAGGGTGTCTTCTTTATTGTCCCAACTACTTGGGATTTTTAATAAAAGGTTACATACATAAAGTCCATTTATTAGAGTTTTGAAAACATAATTAGCCGAAGTGGGTTCCTTTTAAGGCATACTTCTAAACATAAATATGATATGTATGGGCATCATACTAACATTAATAATACTAGTGTATTGGTAGATAAAGTTGTTTAATAAATGGTAACATGTATGTGTATGCACATTTTTACTTACCTTTCTTAACTTGGTCTTAGGCTTGAGCCTCTTAACTTTCTTAAACTTAACATTATTATAATCTTTTATCACTTGGTCCACCCTCCTAAACATAGATGGTAATGAGTTCATATCGTGGTCGTTGGCACCTTGGGGGTTTTCTTATAGGACAGGGGAAATAAGAGTCACCTTTCCCTATTGAAGGATCATATCCATTAATTTGGTTTTTGAGGATCACCTTTGCTTAATGAAGAATCACACCCTTAGTTCTTTATTTTCTTGGTTAATGCTTATCATGCATGACATGTGATTAATTGGATTTTTATATACTTATTTTCCTTCATTCCTGGCTCATTAATCCTCTTTTGTGCCTAATTGGTTTGAATTGGATCATTTTATGTTGTTTGGATTTTGTTTGGGCTTAATTTAATTTTTCCAGCATTAGGCTAATTCTGACATTGCTTTAGTTTTTGGGCCATATCTCGAGTTATAGAGCTCATTTGATCATGATCTTTGGTTTTTAGGAAAGATGAGAGATAGACCTACAAGTTTTATGAGAGGATAGAGGCCAATTCTGGTGTTAAGGAGTTGAAATTAGGTCTAGAAATGAGCTGAAGAGGTGCAGTCATGGATTCTAAGTAGGGTATGGTATTTGGGCCATATCTTAGTCCATGGAAGCCCAATTGAGCTCTTTCTAGTGGTGTTTTGAAGCTGACATCCAAGGCTACAAGCATGTAAATCCAAACGGATGCATCTTCTCTACCTAATCTGTGGACGAATGTTAGTGATTTACCAAGGAACCTTATTACATGTTTTAAGTGTAACTTTCTTTCTATAACTCAGAATTTAGCAAATATGGTGTCTAGATTCAAAGGAGAAATAAAGGATTAATGTAGTTAATGAGCAATTAATTATTTTAGACATTTTCATTTGGTGATGGTCGAGAACTTTGTAACATTGGGTTTTTTTAACAGAATTTGGGAAATACAATTTGTTTTCGATTTTTCTCTTCTCTCTTCTCTCTTCTCTCTTCTCTCTACACCCCCTCTCTCAACTCTGAATTATAGTGTTCCTCCATCAATGGAGGAGTAGTTTAATATCTAATCCAAGGATTCCAAGGAGTAGTTACAATCTTCAGGATTGGTGCCTTCGAATTTCAATAATTCCAAACCGATTTTTCTACTTCCTTTCTTTGTTCTTGATCCAATTTTCGTTTGAAGGTTTTCAATTCGAAACTGTGGTTAATTACTTTCATATTATTCGGTTGATTAATGTGTTGGATGAGTAGAACCATGTTTCAGGTTTGAACATGAGATTAATTGTATTAGTTCTTGAGATTAACGTGAATTGGCTAAGTTCTAGAGGTTTCTGAAGTTAATCACTTATGTTTCGATTAAACACTTGAAGGTTTTCGTGTGCAATGCTGTAATCGAATTGAGATCTCAATGGGATTCATTGTTAATCATTGATTTGGGTTGTTGATATATATTTTTAGAATCTAATGATTGAGTGATAACTACTTCCTTTTGATTCTTGGGTCAGAATTTCTAATTCTGTTTCATTTCCTTTTAATTCCTTGCACTCGTAATTCTGTTTCTTCCATTTCTTAAATTACAAAAAAAAAACCCTGAAAGCTTTGATCACATAGCATTGTCATCATTGGGAGACAACCTGAGTTGCATCTTTTGCTATGAATTAGTGTAATTTGGTTTTTATAATTTGACCGAGGTTGAAACTCGAGTCAAATTTTGGCGCCATTTGTAACATCTTTCCAAGTATAGTACTATGCTTAAGTCATAATACCTCACCTAGGAGTAGTTACTGTCACTCAATCGGACCTTGTTTGGTAGCAACCTTTGGCCACCTTCGCCTAAGAGGGCCTTCTTCGGAAACCTCTAAACTATCTAGAGATAACACGAAAAAAGAGTGAGAACTTTTAAATTCTCAGTAGGATTCACTTAACTACCATATGCTGTGTCATCGTTATTATCTCGAGCTACTTCGGCTTATTATGAAAAAGGTGAACATGTTATAAAAATTGTTTAATTTTATTGTTTGAAAACATATTGTCCGAAGCAGAGTTCATTTTATTCATGCACTTGGGTCACATTGACAATATCTCATATCTGGAATAAACATCACTGCATAAATAGATAGAACAAGCTCAGCCTCAATAACACATGGGATATCATAATAGCGTGCATTGGTGCAATACAATTACATAAAACATGTATAGCTGTGCTATAAGCTTCTTTTAACTTGTTGCCACTATAACTTCTTGGTACTTACATTAGCTGGGTCATGCCATGCCTCATGTAAGCCTTATCCCCTATACTCACACTAGCTAGGTCATGCCATGCCTCACGTGGGTGAGGGGAGCATACTTTCTTTACTTTCTTTTCTTGTCACACATATTCCACAGTACGATTGCCATATCATACTCTGTCAGGGCGTGATCATCATGTCACACTCCTTAGGAATATGTTCTTCCTGCCACATCCCAAAGTATGATCGCCATGTCATACTCCATTGGAGCGTGATCGCCATGTCACATTCCTTAGGAATATGGGGCCTTCATTATATCTTTTATCTGCCTTCACGGGGAGGGATTCAAAGTGCAACTACCTCCAGGTGAAGGGATCCACATTTCATATATTCATATCCTTTCATTCTCTTACATAGTCATGCATAGGCATGCTGAATGCACTCATACATATACGTCATCGCTTACTTTCATATATTCGTGCATATATGATTTCCCCATACATATTCATAATGTATAAAGGCTCATAACTTCCTTACAATTCTACCCAAAATTTGGCAGCATAACTGATTAGATCTGTTTCCCCATGAATAGTGCCGGTTTCAACAGACAGACAGTCACAGTAAGAGATTAAATATAATGCATCAATCTTTCATGCACTAATCATGGAATTTGCAACACTTAGACTTTAATTGAACTCATGTATGCATTAAGGTGCCAAATCCTTTAATCTTGGAAATCTTGCTCATATCCTTCAACTCTATTCATTTTTAGAAATTAAGCCTTAAATTCATTTTAACTCATTTGGACCTGAATTTTGGATATGTTGAAGTGTTATGTGTCTATTTTCTAACCTCTTTGGTCCCATCTAATTTTGATAAATATAACTCAAGTTATTTAGGTTTTATCCTGGCCTTCCCTGTAGCTGGCTAGCATTACACACTTAGAAGTAAAAATACACTAAAAATCAAAAATTGATTCAAATCATATGAAATTGGTCTCATTTTAAAGCTAATAGGACAAGATTTCATTTGTAATAAGTTCCATTCCATTTGACTTAGTAGGACTCTAGTTATGAGCCCCAAAATTTGACCTTCCTGAACTATCCTATTTTGACCCAGTTTGGACATAGGGCAACTTCCTTGAATCATTGGGAATGAATTGGACCATATCTAACTCTGAAATTTTTATGGGACATTCTCCTATTCATAAGATTTCTAACAAAATTAGTTTCATTAAATTCCAAGTAGTATAGAGCGAGTTCTACCCATAAAAACCCAGTCTGCCTAGAATCAAAGTCAAAAACTTAGGTCGAAATTCAAAACTTCATATCTCTCTCAATACTAATCCAATGGCCTATGTATGGAAAGCCCTAGATGTCTAGTTTCATATAAAAATGGTTTCATCAAATTTAAATAGTTGTAGGCGAAGCCGTACACTCCGCCGTATGGATCGCCGTAGGTTTCCTTAACCTAATCCATTCTGTTTGCTTCTCTTCACTAGATAATCATCCAAAAATCAATTTAAAACACAACAATCCAGCCATAAACCTTCATATAGGCTCATAATAACATCAAATACATGCATCTAAACGAGTCCACAGTAGCCCCAATTCACAAGAAAATTCAGAGAAGAGGTTGAATCCTACCTCCAACTGATGTAGAAACTAGCTAGAATTGAGCTCTTGATGCAGGAAGTGGATGAGGCTTGGAGTTTTGAGGAAGATAAAGTGAAAATGGGAGAAGGAAGAGTGAGAAGTGGCCAGCTGAAGAGGGAGCACAAAAAATAGGAGGAGAAAGAAAGAAAAATCTGATTTGATGGTGGTGGTAGTTGGCTCCTTTGGTTCCTATTGGTTGCTACCTCAATTGACTCAGAAGTGAGCCAATAATGCTTATGTTGTTGTGGTATGAATGATGCCACTTGAGGGGTGAAGTGGCTGAATTCTTAGCCACAAAACCTTAGGGTTTTTGATGTGTAATTTTATTGATTTGGTTTCAGCGGTTTAAAATACCGAATCTCTACCAATTTCCTTCAAACCGGCAAAACATTACTAAATAGTTTTGTAAGAATTCCTATATATCTATCTTAATCTTCTCTAAACTTAATCCTTATAATTAACACTTAATTAAATCCTAATTAATCTTTAATTAATTTTTAATTAGCTTTACTTATCCACTAAAATTGAATTAATCGATTAAAGGTGTAAATTAAATGTTTTGCAAATTGATGTCCTTTTTGTTTTTCTATTTTTCATGGTTAATGGCATTTTTGTAATTATGAGTAAGTCTAGGGGCATCCCATGTCATTTCACATACGGATACCTCCGTGGCTCAATCAGCCAAGGTTTAGGTTTCTATATTTTCGCTACGTGATTCTGCTTCACTTAAAACCTTATTCTACTAATCTTGTTGATATAGGGACCTCAATGTCATTTTTTAAAAATTTCAAGGGCAAGGTTGTGAATAATAAAAGTTTGCCCAATGACATTTTCATTATTTCCTATAATGTTATATGGGGATGTTACATACTACCCCCCTTAAAATGAATTTTGTCCTCAAAATTCCTTTATCCCTAGAAAGCTAGCTGAATGTCATAGATCTCCGCACACACCGAACTTTATATTGACGTGATCAGGCTCAATATGTTGTCAAGTGCAATAGATAAGCTACAACATACAACAAGGCTGCCATGCCTAGATAACTCTGTCCTTGTCATGTAAGGATTTAAAGCACGGCCTTTCTAAACTTTTAGAGTATGCCTCCTTGGAAACATAATCAGCCCATCCCAGGTCCGGTTAGGATGAACTGCTCTGATACCATTTTGTAACATCCTCCCAAGTACAGTACTATGCTTAAGTCATAATACCTCACCTAGGAGTAGTTACTGTCACTCAATCGGACCTTGTCTGGCAGCAACCTTCAGCCACCTTCGCCTCAGAGGACCTTCTTCGGAAACCTCCGAACTATCTGGAGATAACACGGAAAAGAGTGAGAACTTTTAAATTCTCAGTAGGATTCACTTAACTACCATATGCTGTGTCATCGTTATTATCTCCAGCTACTTTGGCTTATTATGAAAAAGGTGAACATGTTATACAAATTGTTTAATTTTATCATTTGAAAACATATTATCCGAAGCAGAGTTCATTTTATTCACAGACTTGGGTCACATTGACAATATCTCATATCTGGAATAAACATCACTGCATAAATAGATAGAACAAGCTCAGCCTCAATAACACATTGGATATCATAATAGTGTGCATTGGTGCAATTACAATTACATAAAACATGTATGGCTGTGCTATAAGCTTCTCTTAACTTGTCGCCACCATAACTTCTCGGTACTTACACTAGCTGGGTCATGCCATACCTCATGTAAGCCTTATCCCCTATACTCACACTAGCTGGGTCATGCCATGCCTCATGTGGATGAGGGGAGCATACTTTGTTTTCTTGTTACAGATATTCCAGAGTACGATCGCCATGTCATACTCCGTCTGGGCATGATCACCATGTCACACTCCTTAGGAATATGTTCTTCCTGCCACATCTCAAAGTATGATCGCCATGTCATACTCCATCGAAATATGATCGCCATGTCATGTTCCTTAGGGTGTGGGATTATCATTCTATAACATCCCCAATTTACCTTGTGCTAAACTATTCCATTTTTACCTCCACCACGATTTCCGAGTTCCGATTTCACTAGTTTTCATGATTTCCAACTTCATCTTCAAATTTCACATGAAATGGGATAATTACCGAGTTCCGAGTTCATCTTACTTCATGTCATGCCCGATTTCCGATTTCCTCTTCAATTTTGATTATTCCTGATTTCTGACTTCATGTTCTAGTTTCGAGTTAAATGGAGTGGCTTCCAAGTTCCAATATCCGACTCCGAATTAAAGTATATTGGGTATAATTTCTGACGTCTGATTTCAACTGGCAGAATTTCCTCATTTCCCGACTTCCGACTTAAACTTCAAGTCCGAACAACATGAACGTGATTCCCCCAATATCCGACCTTGCTTCCAAGTTCCGAATAAACCAGACAAGATTTCTTCAAAGTCACAAATGAGATGGGACGAGTTCCGACATCCGGATTCAGCTCCAAGCTCAAGTAAAATAGCACGAGTTCTAACTTTAAGCAGAATCAAGACGAGTTCCGAGTTTATACAGAATGGAAGCGAGTCCCACTTTTAGGACGACGTGGAGAGCAATTTGGCCACAAAAGTGGGAGATGTGGTCGGACTTCAATCACAAAATTTCAACCAATCAATACTCACAATCCTAACTACCTCCATGTATTTAAGTCAGACTTTTCTTCTCATTTGAGGCTGATTTATGCCTCCTTCTCTCCCTCTTGTTCCAGCCTCTTTCTTCTCTTCTCTCAATCAACTCCATCACTCCTTCAAGCTTAACAAGGTTCTATCAATTCAAGCTTCAACACTTGGCTCAAATTACACTCCAAGGAGGTAGGATTCAATCTCTAACCTTGATTTCTCTAAACTGAGGATGCATGAAAGATTACTTTTTATAATTATTTGATGATATATTGGATGTGTATGATTGGATTACTATGGGATTAATATGAAATCTTGAGTGGGAATTAGAATTAGAAGAAGAAAACTAAGAGAAATGGATGGATTAGGATGCTGTCTGGATGAAGAATTCCACGGCAGTCCGTATGACGGAGTGTACGGCTTTGCCTACAACCGGTCAAATCCAATGAAACCATTTTTAGATGAAAGTAGACATTCAGGACTTTCCATAGATACATCATATAAGGTTATTGGATTAGTATTGAGGGAGATATGAATTTTTGAAGTTTGACCTAGGATTCAGGATTTTTATTCGGGCAGGGTGACATGAGTAGAGTATAACTCACCCTATACAACTCCAAATTGAGTGAAACTAACTTTTTTTAGAAAGATTACACATAGGGGAACATCCCAATATGAAATTCCGAGTTTGTTATGGTCCCAATTGTTCCCAGTGATTCGAGGAAGTTGCCCTATGTCCAATCCAGGCCAAAACAGGGTAGTTTAGGAAGGCCGACTTTCAGGACTTATAACTCGAGGTATACTTAAGCAAATGGAATGAAACTTGTGGCAAATAAAAGGTCGTCCTGTCAGCTTCAATATGAGACCAATTTCGTATGATTTGAGGATAGTTTCGATTTTTAGTGTATTTATACTTCCAAGTGTGTAATTCGGGCTAGTGACTGAACAGGTTGAGCAAAAGTTGAATATCTTGAGTTATATAGATCAAAATGACGTGGGACCAAAGAGGTTAGAAAGTAGACATATAGATCTATGATATATCCAAAATCCAAGTTTAAATGAGTGGAATAGAAGTGAAGGCAGATTATACAAAATTCGGCCAGAACTGAGTAAGATTGGTAGAATGGCCAAGTTGATGGTTACACAAGTGTCAATGGATACATAAGGTTTGAGTTGAGGATTGCCAGTTTTACATTGATATATATATATATATATGTTAGATTGAGTATAATGCTATGATTGATTTGTCTGTGAGAGCTGGCACTATTCATGGAGAAACAGATACGATCCGTTATGCTGCCAAATTTACGGTAGGAGTCCATGAATGTTATACTTATAAGGTTAAGATATGCAAGTATGAATTTAAGTATGATATGAGTTATGAGAGATTATACTTTGAATATATTACATTCACATGTTATGTTCATGTATGCCATGCATGCAAGCATAATTAGAATATGATATGCAAAATAAGATCTGAGGCATATTCATGTATGCACAAAGCATCTACACGCATGATAAGATATGGAAAGGAAAGATGATAAGAACTTTTAAGAGGGATGTACTAAGCTACCACGTGAGGCATGCCATAGACCCAGCTAGCGTGGGCCAGAGCGGTACTGTCTAAGACTTGGGCCAGCCCTCGACCAGAATAGTGGGAATAGACCGGTGTGAGGGTCGGGGAAAGTAAACCCGTCACTCATGTATAGGTACGAGCTCGAACCTGAAAAGCAGGCTATTACCCAAGGGTGAGAAAGGCCATTCACCTCCGAAGGACCAAGCACAGGAAAGAGTAAGATCAAGTTGCAAGTTAAAGAAAGACATGAATTAAGACAAGTGCACTTGCATACAGTCAAGTATAAGCATCTATAAGTGCATCTTTAGTTATCTCATTAAGTCATACTATTATTATGATTCTGGTTGAAGCATGTCATACTAATCATATTTCTATGTCTGTCACATAATATGGCAAGTGATTGTTAAAACATAACCCATTTCGAGAAAGATGTCTTCCACTTAAAATTGAGCCACTGTTTATGTATATGTGCTCATATTTTAATAATAAACCGAAGCGGCTGGAATGTTTATGATGGCACTGTATGAGAATAGTTCATGTTTACCTACTAGGAACCTTAGGTTCTCACTGCCTGCTTGCATGTTTTTCTTTTCCGCAAACATTCCAGCACCCAAGTTAGAAACCAAGTGCGAGGCAGAGTACAGGGCCATTCATGGAGCAAGAATCGGGCATAAGCCAGTTCAAGAGACCATTGAAGTTAGTAACAACTAGTCAGAAGTAGACGCTGTGTACTATATCAGTCATACTTTCTTTTAAAGTGTAATTATTTTATTATTTATGTATCAAAGACTATTAGTCAGTAATGAAGTGAGCAGTTAAAGGGCCATGTATTGTATTTTTCCATATTTTGAAGTTTCCTTAGCACCGTGACAACCTTTTCATGTAACTCCATGACTCGAGCATGGCTTATATAATAGAGGTTGTTACACATTCCACATTCCAGAGTATGATCGCCATGTCATACTCCATCGGAGCGTGATTGCCATGTCACATTCCTTAGGAATATGGGGCCTTCATTATATTTTTTAACTGCCTTCACGGGGAGGGATTCAAAGTGCAACTGCCTCTAGGTGAAGGGATCCACATTTCATATATTCATATCCTTTCATTCTCTTACATAGTCATGCATAGGCATGCTGAATGCACTCATACATATACTTCATCGCTATATCCATGCACACATGATTACCCCATACATACTCATAACATATAAAGGCTCATAACTTCCTTACAATTCTATCGAAAATTCGGCAGCATAACAGATCAGATCCGTTTTCCCATGAATAGTGCCGGTCTCAATAGATAGTCAGTCACACTAAGAGATTAAATACAATGCATCAATCTTTCACGCACCAATCATGGCATTTGCAACACTTAGACTTTAATTGAACTCATATATGCATTAAGGTGCCAAATCCTCTAATCTTGGAAATCTTGCTCATATCCTTCAACTCTGCCCGTTTTTAGAAAGTAAGCCTTAAATTCATTTTAACTCATTTGGACTTCAATTTTTGGTCTGTTGAAGTGTTATGTGCCTATTTCCTAAACCTCTTTGGTCCAATCTAATTTTGATAAATATAACTCAAGTTATTTAGGTTTTATCCTGGTCTACCTTATAGTTGGCCAGCATTACACACTTAGAAGTAAAAATCCACTAAAAATCGAAAACTGATTCAAATCATTCAAAATTGGTCTCATTTTAAAGCTAACAGGACAAGATTTCATTTGAAATAGGTTCCATTCCATTTGACTTAGTAGGGCTCAAGTTATGAGCCCCAAAATTTGACCTTCCTAAAATGTCCTGTTTTGGCCTGGTTTGGACATAGGCAACTTCCTTCAATCACTAGGAACAAAACGGACATTATCTAACTCTGAAACTTTTATAGGACATTTTCGTATGTGTAAGCTTTCTAACAAAGTTAGTTTTAATAAATTCCAAGTAGTATAGGCCGAGTTCTACCCTGAATAACCCAGTCTGCCCAGAATCAAAGTCAAAAACCTAGGTCAAAATTCAAAAGTTCATATCTCTCTCAATACTAACCCAATGCCTTGTATGATATATGTACGGAAATCCCTAGATGTCTAGTTTCATATAAAAATGGGTTCATCAAATTTAAATGGCTATAGGTAGAGCCATACACTTTGCCGTACGGATCGCTATAGGTTTCCTTAACCTAATCCATTATGTTTGCTTCTCTTCACTAGATAATCATCCAAAACTCAATTTAAAACACAACAATCCAGCCATAAATCTTCATATAGGCTCATAATAACATTAAATACATGCATCCAAATGAGTCCATAGCAGCCCCAATTCACAAGAAAATTCAGAGAAGAGGTTGAATCCTACCTCCAATTGATGTAGAAACTAGCTAGAATTGAGCTTTTGATGGAGGAAGTGGATGAGGCTTGGAGTTTTGAGGAAGATGAAGTGAAAATGGGAGAAGGAAGAGTGAGAAGTGGCCAGCTGAAGAGGGAGCACGAAAAATGGAAGGAGAAAGAAAGAAAAATCTGATTCGATGGTGGTGGTAGTTGGCTCCTTTGGTTCCTATTGGTTGCTACCTTAATTGGCTCATAAGTGAGCCAACAATGTTTATGTTGTTGTGGTATGAATGATGCCACTTGAGGGGTGAAGTGGCTGAATTCTTAGCCACAAAATCTTAGGGTTTTTGATATGTAATTTTATTAATTTGGTTTCGGCGGTTTAAAATACTGAATCTCTACCGATTTCCTTCAAATTGGCAAAACATTACTAAATAGTTTTGTAAGAATTCCTATATATCTATCTTAATCTTCTCTAAACTTAATCCTTATAATTAACACTTAATTAAATCCTAATTAATCTTTAATTAATTTCTGATTAGCTTTACTTATCCACTAAAATTGTATTAATCGATTAAAGGTGTAAATTAAACGTTTTGCAAATTGATGGCCTTTCTGTTTTTCTGTTTTTAATGGCTAATGGTATTTTTGTAATTATGAGTAAGTCTAGGGGCATCCCATGTCATTTCACATATGGATACCTCCGTGGCTCAATCAGCCGCGGTTTAGGTTTCTATGTTTTCGCTACATGATTCTGCTTCACTTAAAACCTTATTCTACTAATCTTGTTGATATAGGGACCTAAATGTCATTTTTTTAAAAAGTTCAAGGGCAAGGTTGTGAATAATAAATGTTTGCCCAATGACGTTTTCATTATTTCCTATAATATTTTATGGGGATGTTACACTATTGCCGGGGATGATTGATGCTATTTGATTGTGTGGATATGTGTTAATATCACTGCTAACTCTGTTATCGTGTGTGTGTCTTTTCTTAGTTTAGAAGTTTTAGTTAATTTTTGTCATGTTACTATTGAATTTGATGGTTTTTGACTACTAACTCTTTTCAGTTTTAATTCGGGAGACCTAATCTTACAGGAACAAGAAAACACCATTTTGAGAAAGACTCAATTCTTAAAAGAATTGAGCCCCCCTGTTTTTGCCAAATTCTAATGTTTCGATAGAGCTTTTGACGTTTTTTGGTTTTTTTCGGGATGTCGCTGGTATTTTTGTAAAACATTTTGTGCTCCAATTGATCTAATTTTTGGTCAGTTGAAGGAAAATGACTTTCTGATCAAGATCTTCTGCTATGCTGAAAACTTTTCATCTGGAAGCTAAATTTCTTTGTTTAGACCACTTTTTTTTAATTTTTTTTAGATTTTTCTTTGCATTTTGGACTCCTTGAGGGTTAAATATTTGAGCTGTGATGGTTCCAAAATTTTTAAAAATCATTTAGTAGTGTTTTTAATTTTTCTTTGATTAATTTTAAGTGTTTTTTTTTGCATTTTCTAGTGTTTTGTGTTAGGTAGTGACATGATAAGTGATATTGTTCTGTTTGTTGTCTTTTTAGTACATGACTAGGTTTGACCCAAATCTTGACTTGGTTAAGTTTGATCCTGAAATAGAGAGGACCGTTAGGCAAATTAGAAAATCTAGGAGGAGATTGTTTGACATTAGTTCTGCTAATAATTCTATTTTTGATTCACCTGTTCTTGATTCTAGTCCTAATTTGGCTAGCAATTTTGTTTTTGTAGAAAACATGGCTAACAGAACCTTAAAGGAACTTGTAGCACCTGATGTCAATTATCAGGCTCTAGCCATTCAATATCCAGATTTAGATGCAGACTTTGAGCTCAAATAAGGATTAATACACTTGCTTCCTAAGTTCCATGGCCTAGCTAGAGAGGATCCTCACAAGCACTTGAAGGAATTCCATGTGGTATGCTCAACCATAAAGCCACATGGAGTGGAGGAAGATCACATTAAGCTGAGGGCATTTCCTTTCTCACTAGATGGAGCTGCCAAATACTAGCTATACTACTTCAATCGTGGTTCAATCACATGCTAGCAAGACATGAAGAGGATGTTCCCAGAAATTTTTTTTCCTACCTCAAGAGTTGTATCTATAAGGAAAGAAATTTGTAGAATAAGGCAGATAAGTGGTGAGACTTTGCATGAATATTGGGAAAGGTTCAAGAAGCTTTGTGCAAACTACATACACCACCAGATCAGTGACCCGTTACTGATTCAATACTTGTATGAAGGGCTGCTACCAATGGATAGAAGTATGGTGGATGCTGCCTAGGGAGGAGCTTTGGTAGACAAGACTCCAATTGTAGCTCATGATTTGATTGCAAATATGGCTGCTAATGCACAACAATCCAGTACAAGAGCCATAGTGCCAACCAAAGGAGTTAATGAAGTGCAGACCTCAGATGCCAACTAGCAGAGAATGGAGAATTGAATTGAAGAATTGACATCCTTGGTTAGGTAGTTGGCACTTGGTCAAACACAGTAGGCTCAGCAAACCATACCACCAGTAGCAAGCATTTGTGGAATTTTCTATATACCAGGTTATCCAACAGATTAATGTCCACCGCTGCAAGAGAGTAGTGAAATTGTGGCTAGGATATTTCTTGGTAGGCCTCAGCAGCAGTGTAACACCTTACCAGACAAGATACTATACTTAAGTCATAATATATTACCTGATAAGTTATTACGTGTGACTAGCTTATTAACTTTCATTTTCCATTTCATTCTTAATTACCCGTATAGAGCTAACTATTCACTTCAATAAATTCCCGTTCGATTGCGGAATAAATACTAGACAATCAATGTACAAGAATAAAGTAAAATAAATAAAACTGCAAAATAGTCATAATTTCTGAAACTGTGTTATATATATAGGTACATAAACATCTATTTTCAAAGTTGTCAAAAGGTACATAAAACAGTACAGGGTAATAAAATGAGGCCGTTAAGACAAAATAAATTGGCCTGTCACTAAAATCAGAACCCTAACTGGTCCCCATGGGATATCTCATATATCAGCTATCTACCTGTAACATACACTAAACTACCACCTATGGCCCAAAATGCCAAAAGAGGGCCATTCTATACATATCCTACCACTGCACTGCACAAGCACTCTAGGTGGATTCTAAGGAAAGGAATTCATTCGCCATACCAGCATCAGCAGGAGCATAGTCTATCCTCGGGGTAGAAGACAAGGAAGACGAACTCGTTGCCTTCGACGGATCCTCCTCAGACATAAAGGTAGAGTGGATCTGCTACGGTGGTGAGGTTGGCAAAGCCATGGGAACTACAGCTGCCGTTGGTACTGCTGTTGCTACTGCTGGTAGGGGAGGGAATGGGTGTGCCATGTGGAGAGGGATGGTTATGTAAGGAATGGCAGGGTCGAATAGTGGATGCATAAGCGGTATAGCAAAGTCTCTCTAGAAGAAGAAATATAGGCGAAACTGACATCTATCGGATATGCACACGGAATCTATGAACGGATCGAGATGGACGTGGAGCTCAGGAAACTTGATGAAAAGGACACCGGTTAACGCGTTCTCCATGATTTGAGAATGACGCAGAAACATACGGTAGGGTGAGAAATAAGGATTTTTCAGTGGGAATCCTAGGTTTATACATATCTATCATCGCTGTCATTCTCAGTTGTTTAGGATTTTGGTTAATTAAAAGAAAATGTTGCATCAATAGAATATTCTACTCAGTTAGTTACAGAAATCATAGTCCAAAACACAGCTTAGTTTTACTTAAGGAGATAAAGGAAATTAAATAGATAATTAAACAACCAGCCATAAAGTGAACAATGATATGTATATAACATCCAATGGTGCAATTAATACAATGCATGATAACAAAAATTGGGGATATGCATAATAAATAATGCACTAACCTTAACTCTTATATTTCTATACTTGGTCCCCTGGGAGTCTGTTGGCCATAAAACTCTTGGGTAATAGTCCGTTTTTCAGGATCGAGCTTGTTCCTATACAGGGTTACTGGGTTTACTTTCCCCGGCTTCCCCACTGATCTATCCCCCTTAACTTTATTCAGGGGCTGGCCCAAGTCACATGGAAATCCTTACTCATTCTTATAAAGGTAGCATTGCTTATCTAATACTTTGACCAATGCATGCATAACTTGTGGATTCATAATAATTGAAATCTCTGCCTAATTTTTGGCAGTATAACGGATCATGTCCACTTCCCCATGAATAGTGCCAAATAACCAGGAAATTTTAATCAAACAGTAAATCCAATATAGAACATCATATCTCCATTAGTTGTCACACACAATAAGGTCTTAATCTATCTTGCAAGCTTTTAAATTTTATTGATGTTCTTGAGTTCGACTTCCAAGGTTAGATTAGGTACAAGTTTTGAAGTTATAAGTTCCGACTTCCGAGTTTATGTTTGAAAATCCTTGACTTTCGGTTCAAGTATTTTAGGCTTTACATTCTTATCCTTGACTTCCGATTTCAAGGTGTTTTATGTGCTATGTGATCTTGATTTCCGACATTAATCCCTAATTGGTCTTCCAAGACTTTTATGATTGTTCCCTAAGTTCTAAGTTTCTGACATTAACTATACCCGATCTAGTTTTCTATTCACTAAGCTTCGAGTTCAACAGTAAGTATGCTCGATCTAGTCTTCTATCCACTAAGTTCCGAGTTCAATATTAAGTATACATGATCTAGTCTTCTATTCACAAAGTTTCGAGTTCAACATTAAGTGTACTCGATCTAGTCTTCTATTCACTAAGTTCTGAGTTCAACAATAAGTATACCCGATCTAGCTCATTATTTGCCAAGTTTCGAGTTTTGACATTAACTCAAGTTATTTGTGTTTTATTCCAAACTGCTCTATTTCTAGCCAAAATTGTACCCTTACAAGAGAAAATTCATCAAAAATAGAAATCTGGGTGAAATCATGCAAAATATATATCAATGTAAAGCTAATAGAGCAAGCTTCAAGATGAAATAAGTTGCATATCATTTGAATGAGTATAATTCAAGATATAAGCCCCGAAACTTGACCCTACTAGATTACCCTATTCCAGCCTAGATTGCACTTAAGGTGAATTTCATTGATGTACTGGGGATAATTGGCAACATATCTAACTCTGAAATTTTTATGGGATGTTCCCTCATATGTTAGCTTTCAAACAACATTGGATTCACTCAAATTGAAGTTTTGTAGGGTGAGGTACATCTTCTTAACTCATACTGCCAGGATGAAAGTTCTGATTTTTAGGTCAAACTTAAAAAATTTATAACTATCTCTATACTGATCTAATGACCTTATATTATATATGTATGGAAAGCCTTGACTGTCCAGTTTTATATAAAAACTGATTCATGAAATATAAATGACTGTAGACAGAGCCGTGCACTCTGCCGTATGGATCATCGAGGAAAAATCCTAACAGCTTCTTGAGTTATCTCTTTTATTCAAGTTCTTTCATGCCAATTCCAAACCCTAAATGCCTGCTCGCGTATAGCATGCGCCATTTCTCGCGTTGTGTCCAGGAACTTAGTAGATTCCTCCTAGGTTAGGGAAGTTCGCAGCCTACCTTGTCTTCTAGAAGCCATCAAGTTCTAAACACACAAAATAAGAGTAATTGAGTTGATCAGGCTCAATACTAAGTTCGGTGTGCTAGTAAATAACAGCATACGGTTAGGCAATCCTCTCATAAGCATCCTATCCATATGGACAAGACTCAATGCATGATAATGAAGCATAGTCAGTCCAATCCTAAAGCCTTTATTAGGATGAACTGCTCTGATACAAAAAATGTAACACCTTATCAGACAAAATACTATGCTTAAGTCATAATATATTACCTGATAAGTTATTACGTGTGACCATCTTATTAACTTTCATTTTCCATTTCATTCTTAATTACCTGTATAGAGCTAACTATTCATTTCAATAAATTCCTGTTCAATTGCGGAATAAATAGTAGATAATTAATGTAGCAAGAATAAAGTAAAATAAATAAAACTGCAGAATAGTCGTAATTTCTGAAAGTGCGTTATATATATAGGTACATAAACATCTATTTTTGAAGTTGTCAAAAGGTACATAAAATAGTACAGGGTAATAAAATGAGGCCGCTAAGACAAAATAAATTAGCCTATCACTAAAATCAGAATCCTAACTAGTCCCCACATTTCATGTATCAGCTATCTACCTGTAACATCCACTAAACTACCGCCCATGGCCCAAAATGCCAAAAAAGGGCCATTCTATACATATCCTACCACTGCACTGCACAAGCACTCTAGGTGGATTCCAAGGAAAGGAATCCATTCGCTATACTGGCATCAGCAGGAGTATAGTCTATACTCGGGGTAAAAGACGAGGAAGACGAACTCGCTGCCTCCGACGGATCCTCCTCAGACATAGAGGCAGAGGGAATCTACTGCGATGGTGATGTTGGCGGAGCCATGGGAACTACAGCCACTGCTGGTACTATTGCTGCTATTGCTAGTGGAGGAGGGAATGGGTGTGCCATGTGGAAAGGGATGTCTATGTAAGGAACAGCAAGGTCGAATAGTGGATGTATGAGCGGTACAGCAAAGTCTCCCTGGAAGAAGAAATATAAGTGAAACTGACATCTACCGGATATGTACACGGAATCTATGAATGGATCGAGACGGATGTGGAGCTCAGGAAACTCGATGAAAAGGACACCGATTGCCGCATTCTCCATGATTTGAGAATGACGCAGAAACAGAAAGTAGGGTGAGAAATAAGGATTTCTCAGTAGGAATCCTAGGTTTATATATATCTGTCATCACTATCATTCTCAGTTGTTTCAAATTTTAGTTAATTAAAAGAAAATGTTGCGTCAACAGAATATTCTACTTAGTAAGCTGCAAAAATCATAGTCCAAAGCACAGCTTAGTTTTACTTAAGGAGATAAAGGAAATTAAACAGATAATTAAACAACCAGCCATAAAGTGAACAATGATATGTATATAACATCCAATGGTGCAATTAACACAATGCATCTCAACAAAAATTGGGGATATGCATAATAAATAATGCACTTGACCTTAACTCTTATATTTTCATACTTGGTCCCCTGGGAGTCTGTTGGCCATAAAACTCTCAGGTAATAGTCTGCTTTTCAGGATTGAGCTCGTTCCTATATAGGGTTGCCGGGTTTACTTTCCTCGGCTTCTCCACTGATCTATCCGCCTTAACTTTATTTAGGGGCTAGCCCAAGTCACATGGAAATCTTTACTTATTCTTATAAAGGTAGCATTGCTTATATAATACTTTGACCAATGCATGCATAACTTGTAGATTCATAATAATTGAAATCTTTGCCTAATTTTTGGCAGCATAACGGATCATATCCGCTTCTCCATGAATAGTGCTAGACAACCAGGAAATTTTAATTAAAAAGCAAATCCAATAAAGAATATCATATCTCCATTAGTTGTCACACACAACAAGGTCTTAATCTATCTTGCAAGCTTTTAACTTTTATTGATGTTCCCGAGTTCAACTTCCAAGGTTGGATTGGGTCCGAGTTCCGAAGTTATAAGTTCTAACTTCTGAGTTTATGTTTAAAAATCCTCGACTTCCGGGTTTAAGTATTTTAGGCTTTATATTCCTGTCCTTGACTTCCGATTTCAATGTGTTTTACGTGCTATGTGATCCTGATTTCCGACATTAATCCCTGATTGGTCTTCCAAGACTTTTATGATTGTTCCCTAAGTTCTAAGTTTCTGACATTAACTATACCCGATCTAGTTTTCTATTCACTAAGTTCCGAGTTCAACATTAAGTGTACCCGATCTAGTCTTCTATCCACTAAGTTTTGAGTTCAACATTAAGTATACCCAATCTAGCTCATTGTTTGCCAAGTTTCGAGTTCCGAAATTAACTCAAGTTATTTGTGTTTTATTCTAGAGTGCCCTATTTCTAGGCAGAATTGCTCCCGTAAAAGAGAAAATTCACCAAAAATAGAAATTTGGGTAAAATCATGTGAAATTTATATCAATGTAAGGCTAACAGAGCAAGCTTCCAGACTAAAAAGTTGCATATCATTTGAATGAGTATAATTCAAGATATAAGTCTTGAAACTTGACCTTATTGGACTGCCCTATTCCAGCCTATATTGCACTTAAGGTGAATTTCATTGTTGTACTGGGGATAGTTAGCAACAAATCTAACTCTAAAATTTTTATGCGATGTTTTCTCATATGTTAGCTTTCAAACAACGTTGGATTCACTCAAATTGAAGTTGTGTGGGGTGAGTTACACCCTTCTCAACTCACACTGCCCGGATGAAAGTCCTGATTTCTAGGTCAAACTTCAAAAATTCATAACTACCTTTATACTGATCCAGTGACCTTATATTATATATGTATGGAAAGCCCTAAATGTTTAGTTTCATATAAAAATTGATTCATGAAATTTAAACAACTATCGGTGGATTTGTACACTCCGCCGTAAGGACCATAGAGGAAAAACCCTAACAGCTTCTTGAGTTATCTCTTTTATTCAAGTTTTTTCATGCCAATTCCAATTCTAATCACAACACACATGCAAATTCAATTATAAAACATCATTATCACCCCAAATCATATCAATGTCATGAGGAATACAAGATCCCCACATAGCCCCAAATCAAGAATAACAAGAGAAGAAGTTGGATTCCTAACTTTCCTAGGTGTGATCCTTGTTAGATTTGTGATTGGAGTTGAAGAGATCTTGTTGTGGCTTGAAGGTATGTGGAAGATGAAGATGATATGAATTAAGATGAAAAGAGATGAAGGAGAAAAGAATGGAGAGGGGTCAGCATATATGGGCTGAAATTTTGCAAGGGCAGAAAAGGAAAATTTTAAAAACTTCTAAAGCAAGTTACATATGATTGGTGGATTTGAGTAGGTTATTCAACTTGGTTTGGCAGCCAATATGGAGGGCTGAGATAGCGCCACTTGTATGGGTAAGTTGGCTAAATCTTGGCCGTCCATCCTAGGGTTCTCGCAGTATAATTTCTATTGATCTGGTTCCGAAGTTTAAATTACCGAAATCTTACCGATTTCTCTTAAATCTGTACACCAGTTTCAAAAAAATTCTGTAAGATTTTCCATGTTCCTAATCTAATTCCATCATGCTTAATCACTTCTAAATCACACTTAATTGGCTTTAATTAAATGCTTAATTGAATTTCGATTAAACCCACTTATTCGATAAAAATCGAATAACTCGGTTATTTATGATAAAATCTTTCGGATGTTATAAGCAGCAGTAGAGCAATTATGATCCATTTTCCATCACATACAACCCTGGCTAGAAAGACAACCCAAACAGGTATGGTAATAATTCCAATCAGTTTCAGTAGCAGTAGCAGCATCCTCAATATCAGTTTAGGCACAATGCTACAGGATCAAACATGAGACAACAATATCTGCAGCAAGCCAAACTAGACCAACCACAAAGCAGCAGCTCAGAAGCAAGCTTGGTAGAATTAGTAAACAAATGGCAACTAGCAGTGTTCAATTCCAGCAGAGAATAGAAGCTAGCATCCAAAATCATGCAGACACAGATTGGTAAGTTAGCTACAATTGTCAGTGAGCTAAAATCACAAGGTTCTAGTAGCTTCCCCTCCTAAACCGTGACGAATCCAAAGAATGTGAGTGCCATCACTTTGAGAATTAGCAAGGAGCTTAAGGTTCCATACGTTGCAAAGAAGAACAACCAAGCAGATTCTGTAGAACAACTAGAAATAACAAAAAAATTTGATTTTGCAGAAACAAATAGAAATGATGCAGAACCAACCAAGGCTAGCAACAGTATACAATCTGAACCAAGCATCCTTTTACCTTTTCCAAATAGGGTGACACAAAATAGGAAGCTGGTAGAAGCAGAATTGGACAAGGAGATCATGGAGACTTTTAGGAAAGTGGAAGTCAATATTCCACTCCTAGAAGCAATCAAGCAAATTCCCAAGTATGCCAAGTTCCTCAAAGACTTGTGCACTTACAAAGGAGGCTAAAGGGAAATGAGAAAGTGAGCATAGGCAAAAATGTTTCTGCCATCATTCAGCCAAGCATCCCTCCAAAATGCAAGGATCTAGGAACTTTCACCATTCCATACATCATAGGAAGCAAGCAATTCAGTCAGGCCATGTTGGACCGTAGAGTTTCAATCAATGTTATGCCAAAATCAGTCTACCAATCTTTGCACATTGGAGAGCTCAAACCAACAGGAGTGGTGATTCAACTTGCCAATTGGAGCACAACTCATCCTGAGGAAGTTTTAGTAGACGTGTTGGTAAGAGTAAATGAGCTTATCTTTCCCGTTGATTTTTATGTATTAAACATGGAGGATGATATGCATGCTAATCAACCAACATTAATCTTACATAAGCCGTTTTTGAAAACTGCTAAAACTAAAATTGATGTGCATTTTGGTACATTATCCATGGAGTTTGGAGATAGTAAAGTGCAATTTAATTTGTTTGATGATATGAGATATCCACTAGAAGAATATTTTATTTTTTATTTAAATATCATTGATTCATTGGTTGATGATGTATATGAAAATTTGTTGGCTGATTTTCTAGAAATTGTGGGCGTTAAAGATGAATTTCAATGTTCTGATTGTGATGCAATTCATGATGTATGTACTATTTACGCTGAGATTGATGCATGCCTACATGGTTCAGATTTTGATAAATTTTATTCTATTGATTTACATGCTGCAAATTCTGATTCTGATTTAAATTCTATAGCATCTGTTTCTATCAATTCTGCTACTATCCATTCTGGTTGCGTAAATTCTGCAGTTTTTGAAAATTCTATTTCTGTAGTTTCTGATTCTGTTCATTCTGATTCTATTTTTGTTGCAACATGTGCTAATTCTGATTCTGTGAATTTTCCTGCTGTCATTTCTGCTTTGGCTAATTTTAATAGTGCTATTTTAAATTCTGAAAATTCTGGCTTTGAGAATTATACTTTTGATTGCACAGATTCTACATGTATTGTCATATTTTCTATTGCAAAAAAATTCTATTTCCACTTAATTAAATTCTGCACATTCTGATTTAACTTCTATTGATGTGAATCCTGTATTTTTTATTTTGACAAATTCTATTATTGTTCATTCTGTTTTAGATTCTGCAGTTTTGAATTCTGCATGTATTGATTCTGTTTGTGCAGATTTTATGGATCCAGTAGCATGTCTACATTGTGTCTACAATTTATAACATTCATTCTGATTCTACTGATATTATTGATTTTATTGTGGGATATGATAATTCTTGTGCAAGATTCTTCAAATGCTGCAGGTGCTGAAATTAAACTAGCAGAGCAAATTCCAAGATTTGCACCCTCTATTCAAGAACCACCAACATTGGAGTTGAAAGCTCTACCAGAAAATTTGAAGTATGCATTCTCGGCACCAAATGAGAAGCTGCCAATCATCATAGCCAAGGATTTGCTATTAGAATAAGAGGAGAAGTTACTGAACATCCTGAGGCAAAATATGAAGGCTATAGGCTGGACATTGGTAGATATTCCTAGAATTAGCCCCTCTACGTGCATGCACATAATTCAGTTAGAGGAGGGTGTTAAACTAGTGAGGCAGCCCCAAAGAAGACTAAACCCGTTGATCTTGGATGTGGTGAAGAAAGAAGTTAGCAAGCTTCTAGCTGTTGATATCATTTATCTAATCTCAGATAGCAAGTAGTTGAGCCTGGTGCAAGTGGTTCGAAAGAAGACTGGCATAACAGTGGTGAAGAACTACAAGGATAAGCTAGTGCCCACAAAAGTACAGAATAGTTGGAGAGTCTGCATTGCTTACAGGAAGTTGAACCAGGCTATTAAGAAGGATCACTTTCCATTACCTTTCATTGACCAGACGCTAAAGAGGTTGGCAGGTCAGTCACATTACTATTTCCTTGGTGGGTTTTCAGGCTATTTTCATATCTATATTGCACCAGAAGATCAAGAGAAGACAACATTTACCTGCCCATTTGGCACATTTGCATATCGGAGGATGCCCTTCAGCTTATGCAATGCCCTAGGTACATTCTAGAAATGTATGGTAAGTATCTTTTCTAATTTTCTAGAAGATTGTATGGAGGTCTTTATGGATGATTTTATTATTTATGGATCTTCATTTGATGCATGCCTGGATAGCCTTGCTAGAGTATTAGGTAGATGTGTTAAGTCACACCTTGTATTGAATTTTGAAAAATGTCATTTTATGGTTATGCAGGGTGTAGTCTTAGGACATGTTATCTCTAGTAAAGGTATTGTTGTTGATAGGTCCAAGATTGATGTGATTGCTTCTTTACCTTACCCTACATGCATGCAGGAAGTGCATTTTTTTCTTGGATATGCAAGTTTTTACTGGTGATTCATCCAGGACTTCAACAAGATCACCGTTATGATGTCCAAGCTGTTGCAGAAGGATATGGACTTCCAGTTTGATGATGATTGTAGGAGAGCTTTTGACCAATTAAAGTAGCACCTGATTTCTACTCTAGTTCTTCAGTTGTCAAACTGGGAGTACCCATTCGAGCTCATGTGTAACGCATCAAACTTTGCAGTTGGTGTTGTTCTTTTCCAGAGGGTTAGGAAAATCCCTCATGTCATAGTATATGCTTCCTAGACCCTAGACTCTGCACATGATAATTACACCACCAATGAGAAAGAGCTTTTAGCCATCATTTTGCCTTTAAATAAATTCCGTGCTTATCTTTCGGGAACTACAGTAACTATTTTTTCTGATCATGTAGCATTGAAGTTCCTGCTAAAGAAGTCGGATGCTAAGCCTAGGTTAATTAAGTAGATGTTGCTGTTCCAGGAGTTTGACATAGAGATCAGGGATAAGAGTAAAGCTGAGAACCTAGTAATGGATCATCTGAGTAGGATCCCACAGTCCCTAGAGCCTTCTCACATTTGTGAGACTTTTCCAGATGAGCAGATTTTAGAGTTGGGAGGTAAGGAGCCATGGTATGCTAACTTGGTTAATTATCTAGTTGCTTCTGAGTTGCTTGCTTATTTTAAAAAGCATCAAATAGATAAACTTTAGAGTGAGGCTAAGCACTATGTTTGGGATGATCCTTACTTAAGGAGGATGTGTAGTGACCAGGTTATCAGACGTTGTGTGCATGAGCTTGAGATACCATCTATTTTACAGTTTTGTCATACTCTTGCCTACGGTGGTCACTTTGGGCCACAGTGTACTGCTAGGAAGGTCTTAGATACTGGTTTTTACTGGCCCACATTGTTTCATGATGCTTACACATATTATAAGAATTGTGAACAATGCCAGAAAACAAGTACCATTTCTCGTAGTGATGAGATGCTTTAACAACCATTATTGTTTTGTGAGATATTTGATGTTGAGGTATTGATTTTATAGGTCCATTTCCTATCTCATTTGGTTTTATTTACATTTTGTTGGCTGTTAATTATGTCTCCATGTAGGTGGAGGCTAAAGCCACCTGGACTAATGATTCTCATGTTGTCATAGACTTTGTTAGATCATAGATATTTTGCAGGTTTGGAGTGCCTAGGGCTATCATCAGTGATCAGGGTAGCCATTTTTATAATCGGAACATGGCAACCTTGCTGAAGAAGTATGGTGTCACCCACAAGGTCTCAACTCCATACCATCCGTAGACTAATGGGCAAATGGAGGTATCAAATAGGGAGTTGAAGCAGATCCTAGAGAAAATAGTGCAACCAAATAGGAAGGATTGGAGCAAGAGGCTTGGAAATACATTATGGGCTTACTGTACTGTACATAAGACTCCTTTGGGGATGTCCCCCTATAGGATAGTCTTTGGTAAAGCATGCCACCTTTTGGTGGAGAGTGAGCATAGGGCTTATTGGGTAGTCAAGAACTGCAACTTTGATTTGAGCTAGTCCAGACTTCACAGGAAGTTCCAACTTCAGGAGTTGGAGGAGATCTGGTTAGAGGCATATGAGAACTCTCGCATGTACAAAGAGAAGACAAAACTCAGCCATGATAAAATGATGCTACAGAAGGAGTTCTTCATCGGCCAGAAAGTGCTCCTCTACAATTCTCACCTCAAGCTCTTTTTTGGTAAGCTTCGTTCTAGGTGGCTTGGTCCTTATATTGTAACTAAATTTTGCCATATGGTGCTATGCAAATTTTAAAGCCTGGAATAGATAAAGCTTTCACAGTGGATGGCCATCGGTTGAAGGCATTTCATGAGGACACACCCTTAGAGACCATTGAGGAAGTCTTCTTGCAAGCAACAACTTACACTCAATAAGGGAGTTCCTCTTTTCCTTCCTTCACCTCATTTTACTTGCCTTGCATTTCCATTATCCATTACATTGAGGACAATGTAAAGTTGAAGTGTGGGGGGTTGGTATAGTCATAGGTTGTTTGGTAATTAGTCTTGCATTATAGATTTGTTTCCTTGGTTTATTTGTCTATTTTCTTAAAAAATATGTTTCCTTGGTTTGTTTGTCTATTTTGTTAAAATTTTTTTTTTTGAATTTGCTTTTGCTCTCCATTGATAATTTGGAAGTTGTTGAGTCAAGGCATTAGTCACTAGGGAGGATAGAGTTCTAACATGATTTCATTCTTGTTTTCCCCTCTTGATATGTGTGAGTTAGGTGATTGAGCTTGATTTGCCATAATTAAGTATGCTGGATTTTACCTTTGTGAGCTTTTTGAGCCTTATTTTGAATGGTTGCACCTCATGCCATGCACTTCCTTCTTGTATGTTTTCCTTTATAGATTTTGTCATTCTAGAACTTGCTTTGATTCTTCTTTGCAACTGCATTTTTCATGTGCATTCATGAACATGATAGAGGCATTTATTTCATTTTAACCACTTAGCCATATAGCCTACCTTGCAATTCTTCCCTTTGTTTAGCCCCTTTGAGCCTTATTGACCATTCTTTGGTTTCAAGCACATTACAAGCTTTAAGTGGAAAACCATGTTATACCCAACCTTAGCGAATAAGGAGTGCATTGGTTTCATCATTATTGTTGTGTTTGGGATCAAGTGTGGGGGTTTGAAAGGATGCAAGGAAAGTGAAAAAAAGAGAGAGAGAGAAAAAGAAAAAGAAAAGAAAGGAAAAGAAAATGGGGAATTTCAATAAAGGGAAAAGAAGGTTCGAAGAGAGTAAGTGTGTTATGGCTTGATTTGTCTAATGACCAATGTTATTTCTATTCTCTTATGATGTATCTTGTCATATCCTCATATTTTCCTACCCTTACCTTACCCTAATTACAACTTTGAATAAAGTCCTTTTGATTTGTGTTTGCATGTCATGATAAGTAGTGAAGAAGTAGAAGATTAGCAAGCTTATGGTAATGCATTATTTGTTGAGGTGACTTGAGTGAAACATTTTTGCCTATACACTTGAGAGAGTTGAGAGCTTCATACATCATTTTGTGAGCCTTTTATGCTTGATCTATGTGCATTTTGAAGGTTATTGCTTGGCTTGCATTTTTGAGCGGGGGGGAGTTGAATGCTTTGACTGTTGGAAAACTCTTGATGCCTTGTATGTTCTCGTATTCCTAAACTTAACACTTTTGATGATTCATTGGAGAATTTGCTTGTTCATTTTGGTTATTCTATGATTTTTTTGGTTGCATGTTTTTATTTGCTTAATTGAGTCTTGCATGAGGACATGCAAGAGCTAAGTATGGGGTCATTTGATCTCTTAGATTTTTATATACTTATTTTCCCTCATTCCTAGCTCATTAATCCTCTTTTGTGCCTAATTGTTTGAATTGGATCATTTTATATTGTTTGGATTTTATTTGGGCTTGATTTAATTTTTCCAGCATTAGGCTAATTCTAACACTGTATTGGTTTTTGGGCCATATCTTGAGTTATAGAGCTCATTTGATCATGATCTTTGGTTTGTACAAAAGCTGAGAAATAGGCCTACAAGTTTTATGAGAGAGCACAAGCCAATTCTAGTGTTAAGGAGTTGAAATTGGGCCTGGAAGTGAGCTAAAGAAGTGCAGTCATGGATTCTGAGTAAGGTATGGTATTTGGGCCATATCTCAGTCCACAAAGGCCCAATTGAGCCCGTTCCAAGCGTTTTGAAGCTGACATTCAAGGCTACAATTCTCCTTCAGAATGTAAATCCAAATGAATGTATCTTCTCTGCCTAATCTATGGAAGCATGTTACTGATTTACCAAGGAACCTTATTACATGTTTTTCGTATAACTTTCTTTCTATAATTCAGAATTTAGCAAATGTGGTGTTCAGATTCAAAGGAGAGATAGAGGATTAATGTAGTTAATGACCAATTAATTATTTTAGATGTTTTCTGATAACTCCTTGTAGTGAGTTATATTTTTAGTTAGTTTTTATTTAATTTAGGATATAGTTGTTTAGTTTAGTTAATATTTTGTTTTATTTTCATTAAGTAGTTTAGATTAGGTGGTACTTTTATTTTCTGTTATTTTCTTATATTTTAAATACTTGTTTATGTTTTTGGTCTACTTGTTATTAGGTAGAAGCACTGAGCCAGCTTATCTTGCACAAAATCAAGAACTTTCAGCATTGGAAATTCAATATCTAGCTTTCCAAAAGTCAGATTATGATGATTCAAGATTCTTTGGAAAGAAGAGAAGAAGATATCCAACTTTGTTGTTGGACATTTTTTCCAGTTCTTGAGTCTTCTAGGAGAAAAAAGGCAAAACAAGATCTACAACTTGTTACTTTGGAAATCCTATTCAAAGATCTACAATCGCTATTTCTAGCTCGAAGGCCAAATTCCAATTATTCTGACCGCTACAGAGCTTGGAAGTGTGTAAGAATGGTTAGCATTGTCAGGCAGGCATGCTATAGTGTTCTACCTTGCGCTATAGCATGACACTGTTTGCAGCAAGTTGTTGGTTCAGGCCAAAATTTGAGAAAAGGGATCCATAGACTATAAAAGGAAACACATAAGGTCAAAAAAAGGATCCCTAGACACTTCCACACACTTTCCAAGATAGAAGACTTCTCCAGAGAGATTGAAGGCGAAAATTCAAGGATTCCCAAGCTTAACTTCAACACAGAAAGACCCACACCTTCCGAATCTCTTGTTTCTAGCTTCAATATTTTATGGCTTTTGTTTCTTCTATCTTCTCATCTTCATATTCTTCCGTTGTTTTCTTTTCTTTAGTCATGAACTAAGTTTCTTTTGCTAAGGCATTAATGGACCCTTTTTGTTTGATAATTTTACTTATGGATTAATGTTAATCTTGTTTCTATCTCTATGGCTTAGTATGTTTGTTTGTGCCTAATGCCTTTGATTGCTTGATTACCAATTAATTGATCCGGGGATTTAGAATAACTCGAGATAGGGTTTGTGAATAGAGCCTCTTAACAGAAACACTATAAGCTGAGCGAAAAGTAGAGATAGATAAATGCGGTTCATGCAGTCAACATAAGAACCCATAGAACTTCAACCTTTATCTAGATTAGTTTGTACTAAGAGATTAGGCAATGAGTTTAGGATAAAGAGTATTGTTTGACCTCGAGAGAGGCTAGGACTAAATTAAGGGGAACCGACCTTGAGTCAATTAGGATAGAAACAGATTAACAAAAATTCATAGTAAATGCATTTATAATAGGTGAAATCAATTAGCCCTAGCACCCATTCCATTGCATTTGTTTACCCAGTTAGCATCCATCTACATTATTATTTTGCTTATTTATTTTATTTTAATTTTATTGTAATTTTCTGCATCTGTGAATTTATTCTATCCAAATAGTCATCCTTTAAACTGTTCGGTATTTGATTTATCCTCGTGGGAATGATACTTTACTTATCAGTTTATTACTTATACGACCCAGTGTACTTGTTGGAGCCGTATCAAGTTTTTGGCACGATTGCCGGGGATAATATCAATATCATTTTTAGTTGATGGGATACTAGATTAGATTATTTTTATTTTTATTTTATATTTTTTTATCTTGTTTATTTTTTTATTTTTCTTTTTATTTCTTTTTCTTTCGTTATTTATTTTATTTAGCTTTTGTTTTATTTTATTTTATTCCTACTTTCACTTGTTCTTATGTTTTATATTGCTGTTTATGTGAAAAAGCCAATCCACGGGAGGTTTTTCTTTGATCCAGTGATTGAGCGTTCTTTGCGTCAACTCATAAAAGAACGAAGAACAGTTGAAAAAGTTTTTGAAGTTACCATGGCTGATGAAAACGAGCAGAATGACAAAGCCATGAAGGATTACTGGGCACCCACTCTTCAAGGGTGCTCATCTAGCATTGTGAGGCCACTTGTCCAAGCAAACAACTTTGAGCTGAAGACGTCACTCATTCAGTTTGTACAACAAAATTGCCAATTTTTTGGACTGGCTAGTGAAGACCCTAATGAGCATCTCAATAATTTTCTGGAGATCTATGACACCATACAAATTAATGATGTCATGGATGATACTATTTGGCTGAGATTGTTTCACTTTTCATTAAGAGATAGGGGTAGAGCCTAGTTGAAGTCTTTGCCTGAGGAAACACTCACTACCTGGGATATGGTGGCCAGAAAATTCTTAAAGAAGTACTTTCCTCCTATCAAGTTTGCCAAGATGAGGAATGACATCGCTTCCTTTACCCAAGAAGATGGAGAATCCTTTTCAGTCCTGGGAAAGATACAAGGAGATGTTGGCTAAGTGTCCACATCATGGCATCTCACTTTGGATGCATATCCAAACATATTACAATGGTCTCTTTATGTCCATGCAGATCATGGTTGATGCAGCAGCTGGTGGTTCTCTGAACAGTAAGACACCAAAGCAATCTTGGGAATTATTTGAAGTAATGGCAAGCAACAACCATCAAAGGCCTAGTGAGAGAACTCAAAAGAGGGGAGTTCTAGAAGTTGACACTACCACTACCCTTTTAGCCCACATACAAGCCCTTTTTGTCCAAAATGCAACCATTCAGAAGCAATTAGGCTTGCTCAGCACCACTTCACCAACACATGTCATGCGTTGTGATTTTTGCGATGGGAACCATCCGAATGGAGAGTGCACTACAACTCCTTTTTCTGATGAATCGGTTAACATGAATGCCTAGCAGCACAACTTCTACTCCAACACCTATGTTCCTAGGCAACAGTTCAATCAACCTCTACAAGCGAAGAAGCCTAACTTGGAAGACATGTTTCAACAGTTTGTGAGGAGCCATATATCTTTTGTGGAAAGGAATGAAGCTTTTATGGAGAGAACAGAGGCTTAAGTTAGAGTTCATGATGCTATAATCAAAAACCTACAACATCAAGTGGGGTAAATTTTCAAGCAATTAGCTGAAAGGCTAGTGGGTTCCTTACCTAGCAATACCACTAAAAATCCAAGGGAGCCTGTGAATGCAATCATATTGAGAAGTAGTAAAGAATTGGCTGAATCTGAAAAGGAAGAAGTAAGGGTAGAAGAAAAGCCTGTTAAAGATTCTAATATGGCACTACCTGAGGAGAAAGTATATGTGGCACATTCTACTATGAATCTCTAATTCCTTATCCTCAGAGGGTGAAGCAACAAAAGAAGGAACCAGAAGGGCAGCAATTTCTTAAAGTTCTTGATGTGCTTAAAAAGCTTTACATCAATATTCCATTTATTGAGGCATTAGAGCGAATGCCAAACTATGCCAAGTTTATGAAGGAGCTATTATCTAAGAAAAGGAAATTGGATGTTGATGAGACTGTACCACTCATTGGGAGTGTTCGGCAATCGTTTAGAGGAAACTGCCACCTAAGTTGAAGGACCCTGGGAGCTTCACTATTCCATGCACTATCGGCGATTTGAGGATTGACAAGGCACTATGTGACCTTGGAGCCAGAATCAATCTGTTGCCTTTGTCACTTGTGCATAGATTGGGCATTACTGAAGTGAAGTCTACAAGGGTATCTCTACAGTTGGCTGATAGATCTGTCAAACTTCCCTATGGTATTATTGAAGATGTTTTGGTGAAGGTGGAACGTTTCTTCGCTCCCACTGATTTTTTTATTCTTGATATGGAGCAAGATGTCAATATCCCTCTAATTCTTGGGCATCCATTCTTGGCTACTAGCAGAGCCCTAATTGATGTAGAAGAAGGGGAGCTAACTCTGAGATTTCAGAATAATAAAGTGAAGTTCAAAGCGTTCCGAGCAATGGACTCTACAACAAAGACAGCTCAATGCTATAAAGTGGATATAGTAGAAACTAACTTGAGTACTTCACTCCCCGTATCACATTCACACCTCCTTGGGAGCCTCCGTTAAGGAAGAGCAAAACAAAGAAGAAAAAGAAAATGGTAGGGGATGATGATCTTAAGCCACCTGAGAAGCCGCCAGAAGCTCTCCACTTGCCATTCAAGCCTAATTCTATCTCATTGGTTTTTGGGAAGAAGAACCACTATCTTGGTGACAAGTCACCAAGGAAGGGGAGGAAGAAACCACCGTGAGTGAGAAGATCGTGTCTAACTTAGGGACATTAAACCAAAGTGCCTATTGGGAGACAACCCAACTTTTCTAACCTTTCTTTGATTTTAATTTTTCTTATTTAGGATCTGTTTAGTTTTTTTATCTTTTGATTTTGGTAAAATTTTAGTTTTGATTAATTTTAATTTATTTAATTTTGTTTTATACGTTTATTGGAGCAATTAGGAAGTGCATAAGTGGAGGAAGAAGCCACATGGGGCATGCAATAGAGATACATGCGCCGGGGAGTAACTTTCCTTTCCTTTCCCTTTTGATTTTATTTTCATGTATTAGGGACAATGCATAATTTTAAGTTAGGGGTTGGAAAAATTCATTATTACTCTTTCTTATTTGATCCTATTTCCTTCTGTTAGTTTTGTTGATTAGGTTGTTAGTGTTTTTAGTTTCAATTTTCTGCTATAAAAAAAACCCAAAAAAAAATTTTTAGTCCAATTTTTTTTTTTGTTAGTCAATTGGTTGTTGTTGCCTATGCCTATGATAAGAATGAAGGAGTAATAAAAAAAAAAACGAAAGAAAAATTGGCAATACAAGGAAAATATAATGTCAAAGTTCAACAAGAAAAGCATGATGGTTGGCAAGCAACTAAGTTGGGGTTGCCCTAAGGAGAATGAATTAGGGGCGAGGGTTCCTTAAGTTGACGGGAGTAATTGAGCTTAAATGACTATCCCATCATACCCCTTACCTTGGTCAACTATTACAAGCTAAGAAAAGTCCTTATGATCTTTGGCTAAGTGACATTGATGTAGAAATAGAGAGAGAGGATTGTGGATAGTGTGATGTTTTTGCCTTTTCTTAAACATTGCATAAACATAGGGTGTGTCAATTCTTCGTTGTTTTTCTCTTACACACTCACACACACTTGATCCATTCTATTGATAATATAATTGCACAATTAGATGGTCTTGGTACTTAGACTTGGATCATCGGTAACTTTTGAGTTAAGTTATGGAGCAGTGATGACGATATCCATAGGCAACAACTTCTATCTTGACCATTTTGTCTAGTGAGTCCTTCTATTTTAAGTGTTTTTGTTTGAGTCTTTTATTTTCCTATTTTTGAGTCTTTGATTTGAGTCTTGCTTGTGGACAAGCAAGTTCTTAAGTTGGGGTTGTGATAACTCCTTGTAGCGACTTATATTTTTAGTTAATTTTTATTTAATTTAGGATATAATTGTTTAGTTTAGTTAAGATTTTGTTTTATTTTCTTTAAGTAGTTTAGATTAGGTGGTACTTTTATTTTCTGTTATTTTCTTATATTTTAGATACTTATTTATGTTTTTGGTCCACTTGTTATTAGGTAGAAGCACTCAAGTTAGAATTTGGAGCTATGAGAGAGTTTATCTTGCATAAAATCAAGACCTTTAAGTATTGGAAATTCGATATATAGCTCTCTAGAAGTTGGATTATGATGCTTCAAGATTCTCTGGAAAGAGGAGAAGAAGATCTCCAACTTTATTGTTGAATACTTTTTCCAATTCTCGAGTCTTCTAGGAGAAAAAAGCGAAACAAGATTGAAGCTTCATCTTGTTTCTGATCCTGTCTCTGACCTATCATCACTCTTTTACTTGTATCTTGAGATATGTAACTCCGATTGAGGTGATTCTTGTTGCTTTTGAAAGCTTACTCAAAGATCTACAATCGCTATTTCTGCCTCCAAGGCCAAATTCCAACTATTCTGACTACTATAGAGCTTGGAAATATGTAAAAATGGTTAGCGCTATCACGCAGGCGCGCTATAGTGCGACATCATTTGGAGCAAGTTGCTGGTTCAGGCCAAAATTCGAGAAAAGGGATCCGTAGACTATAAAAGGCAACACATAAGGTCATAAAAAGGATCCCTAGACACTTCCACGCACTTTCAAAGATAGAAGACTTCTCCAGAGAGATTGAAGGCAAAGATTCAAGGATTCCCAAGCTTAACTTCAACATGGAGAGACCCACACCTTCTGAATCTCTTGTCTCTAGCTTCAATACTTTATGGCTTTTGTTTCTTCTATCTTCTCATCTTCATATTCTTTCATTGTTTTCTTTTCTTTAGTCATGAACTAAGTTTGTTTTGCTAGGGCGTTAATGGACCATTTTTGTTTGACAATTTTACTTATGGATTAATGTTAATCTTGTTTCTATCTCTATGGCTTAGTGTTTTGTTTGTGCCTAATGCCTTTGATTGCTTGATTACCAATTAATTGATCCGGAGATTTACAATAACTCGAGAGAGGGTTTGTGAATAGAGCCTCTTAACAGAAACACTATAAGTTGAGCGAAAAGTAGAGATAGATAAATGCAGTTCATGCAGTCAACATAGGAATCCATAGAGCTTCAACCTCTACCTAGATAGTTTGTGCTAAGAGATTAGGCAATCAGTTTAGGATAAAGGGTATTGCTTGACCTCATGATAGGCTAGGAATAAATTAAGAGGAACTGACTGTGAGTCAATTAGGATAGAAACGGATTAACAGAAATTCATAGTAAATGCATTTATAATAGGTGAAATCAAGTAGCCCTGGCATCCATTCCATTGCATTTGTTTATCCAGTTAGCATTTATCTACATTATTATTTTGCTTATTTATTTAATTTTAATTTTCTGCATCTGAGAATTTGTTCTATCCATATAGTCATCCTTTAAATTGTCTAGTATTTGATCTATCCTTGTGAGAACGATACTTTACTTATCACTTTATTACTTGTGCGACCCGATATACTTGCCGAAGCCGTATCATTTTCATTTGGTGATGGTCGAGTTTAATAATAGGCCAAGAACTTTGTAACATTGGGTTTTTTGAACAGAATTTGGGAAATATAATTTGTTTTCAATTTTTCTCTTCTCTCTTCTCTCTACGCCCCCTTTCTTAACTCTGAATTCTAGTGTTCCCCCATCAATGGAGGAGTAGTTTAACATCTAATCCAAGGATTCCAAGCAACAGTTACACTCTTGAGGATTGGTGCCTTCGAATTTCAACAATTCCAAACCGATTTTTCTACTCCCTTTCTTTGTTCTTGATCCAATTTTGGTTGGTTTTCAACTTGAAACTGGGGTTAATTACTTGCATATTGTTCGGTTGATTAATACGTTGGATGAGTAGAATCATATTTCAGGTCTGAACATGAGATTAACTACATTAATTCTTGAAATTAATGCGAACTGGTTAAGTTCTAGAGGTTTCTGAAGTTAATCACTTATGTGTTGATTAAATGTGTAACATCCTCAATTTTATGTCATGCTAAATTACCTCAGTAACTTTGAGTAATTAGGCACTTAGTGAGAAATTGTGAGATTAAGGCTTAATTAAGGGATTACTCGGATGAGAAAAGTCAAGAGAATGCTTAATCGAGATTAGGTAATCTCTAATTAAGTAAGTCAGAGCCCCTATAGCTTAATTAAGCATTAATCACCCTTAATTAGCCTAATCGAGTTTAATTAAGGTTAATTAAGCTTAATCACAAGATTAATTTTTTTAATCGTGTTCTTGTGTTATAATCACTAATCCTTGCTTAATCATCTTAATTAAGTTGTATGAGCACTTAATCACATGATTAAATTCAAATTTAGTCAACTAGACAATAAAGTAAAGAGTGATGTCATAAAAACATAAAGCATGAGACAAGACTACTTTATGTAAGAGTTTGGCCATGTTTTGTCTCTTTATCATCCCATTTGTCCCCTTAATCACTAATTAACACAAGATAACACAAAGTGAAGCAAAAATATCTCATTCTCCTTCCTTTATGTGGACACCACTTTCACAAACACACACTCACATTTTCATTTTCACTCATCTTATTCTCTCTCATCAAACCAAATCCTCCTACTTTTCTCTAAAACTTTCTTCATCTTCTTCTTCCTTTCTCCACCACCACCACCTAAACCACTCACTTAGCCCTTCAAAGACCTCATCTTTGGGTCTTTGGAGACAAGATCTAAACACTACAAGACTCATTTTCAAGAGAACTCAAGAGTTCTCTCCTTGCTCATTTAGAACCGCTGTCATCATTATCAAGAGGAGTTATCATCTTGTTCTTCCACTTCTCTTGTTTTTGCGCCATCTTCAAGAAAGGTAGTGATCTTCATCTTTTTCATTTTGTTTGCTCAAGAAAGCTTGGAGCTTGGTTCTTTCATGACCAAGATCTCTAAGTGGAAACTTGAGAAAATCCTTCATGCTCCTCAAGAGCAAAAATATGTTCTTGATGTTCTTCAAGTGTTCTTAAGTTTCTACTTTTAGAAAAATATGTTCTCGATGTTCTTCAAGTGTTCTTAAGTTTCTACTTTTAGTAAAATGTGTTCTTGATGTTCTTCAAATGTTCTTAAGTTTCTACTTTTGGCAAAATATGTTCTTGAATGTTCTTGATGGTATCTTGCTTAAAGTTGTTCCTTTTCTTATGATGAGCTGATGATTAGAAAAACTTCATCTTTTTATGTTTCCATGATTTGATAAGACTTTGAACATTCTAAAAGCTTAAAACTTTAAAAAGTTTGCTTCTTGACACACAAAAAGTGGCACAAGTTTTAGTGCCATCATAAAGTCTTTTTTTGTTTTGTTTTGAAGACAGGAATACATGTAAAAGTCTAGGCTTTTTAGCATAATAAGCCTTTTTGAGTTAGAAAATGATATCTTGTCACTTTATGCCCTAGAAATAAAACCTTAAAGAAAAGACCTTTCATAAAGTTTCAAACTTTAATTAAGAGTGAGACCTTTAAGTCATAAAAGTGTTGTTTTGTAACATTTAATTCATAAAGTTTAAATCTTGAACCAAAACAATGCAAAAAGGTGTTAACTTTTATAAAGATCAAGACTTTTTAGTTAAAAAGCTAGTGACTTGTACCATTATTTCATAAAGATCTAATCTTTAAGATAAAAGCTTGAAGCTTTGTAACTTGATTAAGTTAAATCACCCTTGGCATTTAGAGAATATGGTGTTGTTGGGTTCATGATGTGGTTATGCATTGTCATGACCCAAGGATTAGAGGGATCTCGAACTCCTTGGGAACAGAAGTATGATTAGGGCCTTTGAGCATACCATGAACCTAGGAATCACTAAGCACTATTTCAAGGAAAGGAAACAATCACATAACTTAATTAATTTGAATAAGTGTTCCATAAGACATGAACTAAAGTAAAGAATAATTTCATATGAGAATTAAGTAACAAAAAGACCAGGTACACACATCTTAATTATGTGATTCTCTCATGGATAAATATGGGAAATCATATGATGATTCATAATATTCTTCACAAAGAATAATGCAACTACAAACCCCTTTAGGGTATGAAAGTGTAGTGTCATGCGGCATGATGAATGATGAGTTTGATTGAGATTTGTCTCATGATTGAATAATGAGTATGATGATATGATATAAATATGATGAACTATTGGTTAAAAGTTGATGATTGGCATTTTGGAGAAGGTCCAGTTTAGTCGTTATGCTACCAAATTTCCGTCAAAATTATGGACTTAGTCATATCATTGCATGTGTCTAGTCAAGAAGTATTATGCATGTAAAGTATAATGATAAGAAAAGAAACCATGGGATATGCCCCTCGATCATTTTCGGGAAGTGAAAGATGGTGATCCACAAGGAACCTCTATGAGGGAGGCAAGGGTGACCTGGAGGACCCTCCAACTTAGAGTTAACCAATATTGGCTTAGTTTGATTTGGTTAGTACTGCGTGACGACGATCACGTAATGAGCTCATGTCCAAAAGCAGTCTATTTCAAAGGAAAGTAAAAAATGTTAAGCACGTGCTAAAAATGCAAGTAAAGCCAAAGTATAACCATGGTTCAGTTTATGATGATGCATGTCTTTGCATGTAATTACATTGTCCATTTGCATTATGAATGTTCTTTCTATGTTTCAATATATATGTTAGTTATGATGTAAGTTTAAAAACAACCCGCTTTGGAGTCTAAGTTTTCAAAACCATTAAAATTGAACTTATATCTGTCCACTGCTTTTACAATTAACCTGAAGTGGATGGGACGATGACGATGACACTGCGTTTGTCTAGTCGTGATCCTACTAAGAAATTTAGTATTTCTCACTCCTACGTTTCCGTGACGTCTTCAGAGGATGCCGGCGTCGGGCACGGTGGTGATTTTTATTAAGTTTCTGGTGATGCATTGGCACTTCGACCTAGTGCTGAATGCAACTGTGCTGACTGCTCAGGCAGTGATGCGGGTCTACATGTTCCATAGCCGCCAGTTCCGTGCACCTGTGATGAGTCCGTTTTTTCGCCCTTATGAGCCATTCGGGGACATCACTATGGATGACGTTCGCCCGCCTTTCCATCCTCCGAGGTAATCCACTAATGGAGATTCTGATTCAGACACTCGTCTGACATCGACAGTTTTGTTGGATTCCGATCCTTCAAAGCCGTCTTATCCTTGCTATCACGTGGAGACGGACCCGTCTGGGCCTTCTGACTCGAGTGCCGAGCTCGGTCAAATTACAATAAAAATTGAATTACAATAAACTTGTAGCAAGGGTGCAACCCGGGTCGTTTCCCAGTGATGACAATGTTATATGATCAGGAATTTTGGGGGGAGGGGGTTTGTTTATCAAACAAAAATGCACCTATTTAAATGGAAGTGAACAGAAATTAGAACTCCAATCCAAGAACCAAGAAAGATAGTGGCTAATCTATCATCAGATTCTAAAAATAATCATTCAAACCAAATCAGTGACTGACATCAAACCTGAAAGAAACCTCTGTTCGGAGACGACATTGTACATGAAAACCTTAATGCATTCAATTAACAGATAAATGATTAAATTCAGAAACCTCTAGAACCTAACCAATTCATGTTAATTTTCAAGCACCAATGTAATCAATCTCAAATTCAAACCTGGAAATGATTCTACTCATGCAATTGCATTACACATTAATCAATCGAGCAATATGCAAGCAAGCAAGCAATCAATTATAATCAACCACAATTCTGAATCAAAAAACCTTCAAATCCGAAATTGGATTAATAACAATGAAAGAAAAGGGAGTAGAAAACCGATTTGAATTGATGAAGTTTGGTTGTGCTAATCCTCAAGATAGCCAATGCTTCTTTGAATCCTTGGATTAGATAGAAGCTTACTCCTCCATGAATGGAGGAAAACGAATTGTAAGGTGGGGGGCGTGAAAGAATAGAGGATTAGAAGTCCCAAAACCGAAAATTGCTTATCCAAAAATCTATTTAATGTGTTACAAGTCTGACCCCTCCAAAAATCGGCCAAAATCAGAATCAAAACTGCCTAAAATTATTAAATTGTAATTAGTACATTAATCCTCTCTCTCTCCTTTGAATCTGGACATCTTATTTGCTAAAATTTGAATTGTAGAAAGAAAGTTACACTAAAAATATGAAATCATTATAACTAATTCCGTGAGTAACGTTCTTCTACCATTTTGGCTATCAAAACAATTCCGTTTGGATTTCCACTCTGAAGAAGAATTGTAGCCTTGGATGTCAGCTTCAAAATACCACTGGAATGGGCTCAATCGGACATCTGTGGACCGTGATATGGCCCAAATACCACACCCTGCTCAAAATCCGCGACTGCACCACTTCAGTTCACTTCTAGGCCCAATTTCAGCTTCTTAGCACTAGAATTGGCCTCTGACCTCTGCATATAACTTGTAAGCTTATCTTTCAGCTTTTCTAAAAATCAAGAATCACAATAAAATGAGCTCTACAACTCAAGATATAACCCAAAAACTAAAATAGTGTCAGAATTCACCTAATGCTGAAAAATTTAACTCAAACCCAAACAAAATCCAAACAATACAAAATGGTCCAATTCAAAACAATTAGGCACAAAAGAGAATTAATGAGTTAGGAATGAGGGAAAATAAGTATATAAAAATCCAATTGATGAAATTCCCCCACACTTAACTCTTGCATGTCCTTATGTAAGATTCAACTAAGGACACAAAAACATGCAACTTAAAAATCATGGAATAACCCAAAATGAACAAGCAAATTCTCCAATGAATCATCAACAGTGCCAAGCTTAGGAACATAAGAGCATACAAGGCATCAAGAGTTTTCAACAGTCAAATCATTCAACACCCCATCTCTCAAAAATGCAAGTTAAGCAATATCCTTCAAAATGCAAATAGATCAAGCATGAAAGGGTTAATAAGATGGTGTTTAAATCTCTCAACTCTCAAGTGTATGGGCAAAAGTGTTTTGCTCAAGTCGCCTCAATAGACAATGTATTACCATAAGCTTGTTAATCTTCTACTTCTCCATTACTCACAATCATATGCAAACACAAATCAAGAGGACTTTATTCAAGGTTGTAATGGGGCCAAGGTAAAGGTATGAAAATATGAGGATATGACAAGATACAACCTAAGAGAATAGAAGTGACATTGGTCATTAGACAAATCAACCCATCAGACACTTACTCTCTTTGAACTTTCTTTTCCCTTTATCAAGATTTCCCATTTTATTTTTTTTTCTTTTTTTTTTCTCTTTCTCCCCTTTTTTTTGCTGCTTTCCTTGCACACTTTCAAACCCCCACACTTGATCCCAAATATAACAATAATGATGAAACCAATGCACTTCCTATTCCCTAAGGTTGGGTATAACATAGCTTTCCACTTAAAGCTTATAATGTGCTAGAAACCAAAGAATGATCAATAAGGCTCAAAGGGGCTAAACAAGGGGCAAAATGCAAGGTAGGCTATATGGCCAAGTGGCTAAAATAAAATAAATGCCTCTATCATGTTCATGAATGCTTATGAAAAATGTAGCCTCAAAGAATAATCAAAGCAAGTTCTAGAATAACAAAATCTATGAGGGAAAACACACAAGAAGGAAGAGAATGGCATGAAACATAACCATCCAAAATAAGGCTCAAAAGCTCACAAGGGTAATGTCCAACATACTCAATCATTGCAAATCACGATCAATCACCCAACTTACACATATCAAGAGGGGAAAGAAAAATGAAATCATGTTGGAACTCTATCCTCCCTAAAGCCTAATGCCTTAACTCAACAACTTTCAACTCAACAATGGAGAATCATAGCAAAACAAAGCAATGTTTTTTTTTTAGAAGAAATGAAGTAAAAGCAACCATGAAACAAATCTATAATTTAAAACTAATTACCAAACAACCTATGTATAAACTATCCCCCCACACTTCAACTTTACATTGTACTCAATGTAATGCAGAATGGAAATGCAAGTAAAATGAAGTAAAGAAAGAGAAAGAGAAACTCCCCTATCAAGTGTAAGTGGCCGCTAGCAAGTGGACCTCCTCAATGGTCTCCAAGGGTGTGTCCTCATGAAATGGCTTCAAGCAGTGGCCATTCATTGTGAATACTCTATCCGTTCCAAGCTCCAAAATTTGCACAGCACCATATGGAAAAATCTTAGTCACTATATAATGACCAAGCCACCAAGAACGAAGCTTACCAGAAAAGAGCTTGAGGCGAGAATTGTAGAGAAGCACTTTCTAGCCAATGGAGAACTCCTTCCGCAGCAACTTCTTATCATGAATGAGTTTTATCTTCTCCTTGTACATACGGGAGTTCTCATAGGCTTCCAACCAGATCTCCTCCAATTCTTGAAGTTGGAGCTTCCTATGAAGTCCGAAGTAGCTCATATCAAGGTTGCAGTTCTTGACTGCCCAGTAGGCTTTGTGCTCAATTTCCACCGGAAGGCGACATGCCTTGCCAAAGACAATCCTATAGGGAGACATCCCCAAAGGAGTCTTGTAGGCAGTGCGGTAAGCCCATAATGCATCATCAAGCCTCTTGCTCCAATCCTTCCTGCTAGGCTGCACTGTTTTCTCTAGAATCTGCTTCAACTCCCTATTTGATACCTCCACCTGTCCATTAGTCTGCGAATGGTATGGAGTTGAGACCTTGTGGGTGACACCATATTTCTTTAGCAGAGTTGCCATATTCCTGTTACAGAAATGGCTCCCCTGATCATTGATGATTGCTCTAGGCACTCCAAACCTGCAAAAAATGTGTGATCTGACAAAATCTACAACAACATGAGAATCATCAGTTCAGGTGGCCTTGGCCTCCACCCACTTGGAGACATAATCAACAGCAAGCAGAATATAAACAAAACCAAATGAGATAGGAAATGGACCCATAAAGTCAATACCCCAAACATCAAATATCTCACAAAACAATAATGGTTGTTGAGGCATCTCATTCCTATAGGATATAGTACCTGTCTTTTGACATTGTTCACAATTCTTACAATAAGTGTAAGAATTGCGAAACAGTGTGGGCCAATAAAAACCTGCATCTAAGACCTTCCTAGCGGTGTGTTGTGGTCCAAAGTGACCACCACAAGCAAGTGTGTGACAGAAATGCAAAATGGAAGGAATCTCAAACTCATGTACACAGCGCCTAATAATCTGATCACTACATATGTACCACAAATAAGGATCATCCCAAACATAATATTTAGCCTCACTCTTAAGTTTCTCTATCTGATGCTTTTTAAAGTAGGCAGGCAATTCAGAAGCAACTAGATAGTTTCAACATACCATGGATCTTTACCTAGCAACTCTAAAAGTTGCTCATCTGGAAAGGTCTCACGGATAGGTAGAGGCTCCAAGGTCTGTGAAATGCGACTCAAGTGGTCTGCTACCAGGTTCTCAGCTCCACTCTTGTCCCTGACCTCAATGTCAAATTCTTGCAACAACAACATCCACCTGATGAGTCTAGGCTTTGCATCCAACTTCTTCAGTAAGAACTTCAAGGCTGCATGATTAGAAAAAATAGTTACTTTAGTTCCTAACAGATAAGCACGAAATTTATCTAAAGCAAAAATAATGGCTAAAAGCCCCTTCTCGGTGGTGGTGTAATTAGCCTGTGCAGAGTCTAGGGTCCGGGAGGCATATGCTATGACATGGGGAATCTTTCCAACCCTCTAAGAAAGAACAGCTCCAACTGCAAGGTTCGTTGCATCACACATGAGCTCAAACGGGTATTCCCAATCCGGCGGCTAAAGAACAGGAGCAAAAATCAGGTGCCGCTTCAACTGGTCAAAAGCTCTCCTGCAGTTATCATCAAACTGGAAGTCTATATCCTTCTGTAGTAGCTTGGAAAGTGGAAGGGCAATTTTGCTGAAGTCCTGGATAAATCGCCTATAAAAACCTGCATGTCCAAGAAAAGAACGTACTTCCTGCACACATGTGGGGTAAGGTAAAGAAGCAATAACATCAATCTTGGATCTATCAACAACAGCAATACCCTCACTAGAAATCACATGTCCTAAGACTACACCTTGCTTAACCATAAAATGACATTTCTCATAATTCAAAACAAGGTGAGACTCAACACATCTACATAATACCCTGGCTAGGCTATCTAAGCATGCATCAAATGAAGTGCCATAAACAGTAAAATCATCGATAAAGACTTCCATACAATTTTCTAGAAAATCAGAAAAAATACTCACCATGCACCTTTGAAATGTACCTGGGGCGTTGCACAAACCGAAAGGCATCCTCCGGATTGCAAATGTGCCAAATGGGCATGTAAAAGTGGTCTTCTCCTGATCTTTTGGTGCAATGTGGATCTGAAAATAGCCAGAAAACCCATCAAGAAAATAGCAGTGTAACTGACCTGCCAATTTCTCTAGCATCTGATCAATGAAGGGTAATGGGAAGTGGTCCTTCCTGGTGGCCTGGTTCAGTTTCCTATAATTTATGCACACTCTCCAGCTGTTCTGCACTCCTGTAGGCACCAACTCCTCCTTTGAGTTCTTCACCACTGTTATTCCAGTCTTCTTTGGAACCAATTGCATCGGGCTCACCCACTTGCTGTCTAAAATTGGATAAATAATTCCTGCAGCTAGCAACTTGCTCACTTCTTTCTTCACCACATCCAAGATAAGCGGGTTGAGCCTTCTCTAAGGTTGCCTCACTGGTTTCACTCCCTCCTCTAACTGAATTCTGTGCATGCATGTAGAGGGGCTAATCCCAGGTATGTTTGCCAATGTCCAGCCTATAGCCTTCATGTTCTGCCTCAGGATGTTCAGCAACTTCTCTTCTTGCTTTGGTTGTAGATCTTTGGCTACAATGACTGGTAGCTTCTCATTTGGTGCCAGAAATGCATACTTCAAATTTTCTAGCAGTGGCTTCACTTCCAAGGTGGGTGGCTTTATGATAGAAGGTGCTAATCTTGGAGTTGCTTTTGATGGTTTAGGTTCAGCACCTGCAATCTGTGAAAAATTCTGCACAATAGCATCACCATATCCTATGGAAGCTAAAACAGAATCAACAGAGTTAAAATGATGTACAGAATTCAAAATCACAGAATCTAAAAATTCAGAATTTATGTAAATTTCTGTAAATGCAAAATTTATGCAACCAGAAACTGAAGTAGCAGAATGTGCAGAAACAGATGCTATAGCAGAATTTAAATAAGTGGAAATAGAATTTTTTGCCATAGAAAAGAATGTGACAACAGCACCTTCAAAATTTTCATCTTCAAGAATAGAATCAGAATTTTCATATTTGCAAATAACAGCAGAAATAGAAACAGATTTGTCAGAAAAATTTGGGACAACAGAAAAAATAGGAATAGCAGCAGAATCTGTACAATTAAAAATAGAATTTTCAGTAGAAACAACAAAAATAGAATTTTCAGCAGAAACAGCAAGAACAGAATTTACAATATTTTCAGAATGTGCAAAAATTAAATCAAAATCTGCAGAAACAGTAGAAATAGTACATTCAACAGAAATAGCAGATTCAGTAGAAACAATAGATTTGGAAACAGCAAAAATAGAATTTTCAGCTTGTAAGCATGCAGCAAATTCAGTATAAATAGCACAAACAGCACATAGGTCATTACTACCATCATAATCACAATCAACACAATATAATTTAGCGAACATGTTCTCATGCACTTCATCAACCAATGAATCAATAATGTCTCTATGAAAAATAGAATGCTCTTCTAGTGGGTATCTTATGGTATCAAACAGATTAAATTGCACTTTACTATCTCCAAATTCCATGGATAATGTACCAGAATGCACATCAATCTTAATCTTAGCAGTTTTCAAAAATGGCCTACCTAAGATTAATGTTGGTTGATTAGCATGCAATTCATCCTCCATATTTAGTACATAGAAATCAGCAGGAAAATAAGGTCATTTACTCTTACCAACACATCTTCTAAAACTCCCTCAGGGTAAGTTATGCTTCGGTTGGCAAGTTGGATGACCACTCCTATTGGCTTGAGCTCTCCAATGCACAAAGACTGGTAAATTGATTTTGGCACGACATTTATTGAAGCTCCAAGATCCAACATAGCTTAACTGAACTGCTTATTTCCTATGATGCATGGAATGGTGAAAGTCCTCGGATCCTTGCATTTCGAAGGGATATTTGGCTGAATGATTGCAGAAACATTTCTACCCATGCTCACCTTCTCATTTCCATTCAGCCTCCTTCTATGAGTGCACAAATCCTTGAGAAATTTGGCATACTTTGGAATCTGTTTGATGGCTTCTAGGAGCAGAATATTGACGTCCACTTTTCTGAATGTGTCCATGATCTCCTTGTCCAATTTAGCTTCTGGCCACTTCTTGTTTTGTGTCACTTTGTTGGGAAAAGGCAGTAGAACAATTTGTTCAGGTTGCTTGCTGCTGCTATTGCTTGGTTCTACACCATTTGTCTTTAGTTTTGTAGAATCGAATTTTTCTGTTACCTGTGGTTGTTCTGCAGAATCTACAACATCAGGAACCTTAAGCTGCTTGCCACTTCTCAAAGTGATTGAACTGACATTCTTTGGGTTGCTCACGGATTGGGAGGGAAGGTTGCTAGAACCTTGAGACTTTATCTCATTTACTATTGTAGCCAACTCACTAATTTGTGTTTGCTGATTCTGGATGCTGGCTTCTATTCTCTACTAAAACTGAACACTACTGGTTGCCATCTGCTTCACCAATTCTGCCAAGCTTGGTTCTGATATTGTCCTGAGCTTGGTCCGGTAGAATTTTGCTTAAACTGAGGTTGCTGAAACTAATTGAAGTTGTTGCCATACCTCATATTCGGGTGATCTCTCCAGCCAGGATTGTATGTGTTGGAGAATGGATCATAACTCTTCTGCTGCTGCTGCTAATAAGGCCTACCAGGAAAATTTCCTGCAACAGTTTCATTGCTCTCTTACAAATGTGGACACTGATCTGTTGGATGTCTTGGTATAGAGCAAATGCCAAAAATCATAGCTATTGGTTGCTGGGGCTGCTGGGGAAGTGCCAATTGCCTCACCAAGGTTGTCAACTCATCTATTCGGTTCTCCATCCTCTGCTGGTTTGTATCAGAGGTTTGCACTTCATTTACTCTACTTGTTGACACTATGGCTCAGGCACCAAATTGTTGTGCATTGGCAGCCATGTTTGCAATTAACTCACGAGCTGCAGTAGGTGTTTTATCTACCAAAGCCCCTTCAAAAGTAGCATCAATCATGCTTCTGTCCATTGGCATGAGACCTTCATAAAAATACTGAATGAGAAACTGGTCACTAATCTGATGGTGTGGACAACTTGCACACAACTTCTTGAACCTCTCCCAATACTCATGCAATGTCTCTCCACTAATCTGCCTTATGTCACAAATTTCTTTTCTGATGGAAGCAGCTCTTGAAGCAGGGAAGAATTTCTCCAAGAATATCCTCTTCATGTCTTGCCAGCTCGTGATAGAACCTAGATGCAAGTAGTACAACCAATCCTTGGCAGATCCATCTAGGGAGAAGGGAAATGCCCTCAGCTTGATGTGATCTTCCTCCACTCCATGTAGCTTCATGGTTGAGCACACTACATGGAACTCCTTCAAGTGCTTGTGAGGGTCTTCTCTAGCTAAGCCATGAAACTCAGGCAGCAGATGTATCAGTCCTGATTTTAGCTCAAAGTCTGCATCTAAATTCGGGTACTAGATGGCCAAAGCTTGATAGTTGACATCAGGTGCTGCAAGTTCCTTCAAGGTTCTATTAGCCATGTTTCCTGAAAAATCAGAATTGTCAACAAAGTTAGGAATAGAATCAAAAACAGAATTATTAGCAGAACTAGTCTCAAACAACCTTCTCTTAGCTCTTCTAATTTGTCTAAGAGTCCTCTCTAATTCAGGATCAAATTCAACTAAATTAGGAGTTGGATCAGACCTAGTCATGCACTAACAAAATAGCAAACAGAACCATATGCACAAAGCACTAAAACATGCACACAAACACTCAAAATAATCAAAATAAATATAAAAACACTACCAGAAAATTTTTAAAAATTATTGGACTACCACACCTAAAAAATTTTACCCTTAAGGAGTAAAAAAATACAAAGAAAAATCTTAAAAAATTAAAAAAGTGGTCTAAATAAAGGAATTTGGCTTAAAAATAAAGAGTCAATAGCTTTGCTTTGATCCTGATCAGAAGGCCATTTTCTTTCAACTGACCAATTTTCAAGTCAATCAGAGCACAAAATCTTTTACAAAAACACTCGTTACATCCCTAAAAAATACCGAAAGGATAAAAAAACCTCTAAAAACCTATCTAACCGATGGAATTTGACAAAAACAGGGGGGCCTCAATCCTTAAAGGATTGAGTTTTTCTCAGAATGATGTTTTGCTATGGAATCATGTCTCCTGAAATCAACTAAAACGAGTTAGTCATTAAAAACTGTAAAACCGAACTACTAAGTATGAATTAAAACTAACAACTTAACCAGCCACACATCAAGACAGAATATGCAATGATGTAAACACATATTAACATGACCAAATAACATCAATCTTCCCCGGCAATGGCACCAAAATTTGACTCGAGTGTCGAGCTTGGTCAAATTATAATAAAAATCGAATTACAATAAACTCGTAGCAAGGGTGCAACCCGGGTCGTTTTCCAGTGATGACAATGTTATATGATCAGGAATTTGGGGGGGGGTTTGTTTATCAAACAAAAATGCAACTATTTAAAATGGAAGTGAACAGAAATTGGAATTCCAATCCAAGAACCAAGGAAGACAGTGTCAGATTCTAAAAATAATCATTCAAACCAAATCAGTAACTGACATCAAACCTAAAAGAAACCTCTGTTCGGATACGACATTGCACACAAAAACCTTCATGCATTCCATTAACAGATAAATGATTAAATTCAAAAACTTCTAGAACCTAACCAATTCATGTTAATTTTCAAGCACCAATGTAATCAATCTCAAATTCAAACCTGAAAATGATGCTACTCATGCAATTGCATTACACATTAATCAATCAAGCAATATGCAAGCAAGCAAGCAATCAATTATAATCAACCACAATTCCGAATCAAAAAACCTTCAAATCCGAAATTGGATTAATAACAATGAAAGAAAAGGGAGTAGAAAACCGATTTGAATTGATGAAGTTTGGTTGCGTCAATCCTCAAGATAACCAATGCTTCTTTGAATCCTTGGATTAGATAGAAGCTTATTCCTCCATGAATGGAGGAAAATGAATTGTAAGGTGCCGGGGGGGGCGTGAAAGAAGAGAGGAAGAAGAAGTCCAAAAATCGAAAATTGCTTATCCAAAAATCTGTTCAATGTGTTACAAGTCTGACCCCTCCGAAAACTGGCCAAAATCAGAATCAAAACTGCCTAAAATTATTAAATTGTAATTACTACATTAATCCTCTCTCTCTCCTTTGAATCTGGACATCTTATTTGCTAAAATCCAAATTATAGAAAGAAAGTTACACTAAAAACATAAAATCATTATAACTAATTCTGTGAGTAACGTTCTTCTACCGTTTTGGGTATCAAAACAATTCCGTTTGGATTTCTGCTATGAAGAAGAATTATAGTCTTGGATGTCAGCTTCAAAATGCCATTGGAATGGGCTCAATCGGACATCTGTGGTCCGAGATATGGCCCAAATACCGCACCCTGCTCAGAACCCGCGGCTGCACTACTTCAGTTCACTTCTAGGCCCAATTTCAGTTTCTTAGCACTACAATTGGCCTCTGACCTCTTCATATAACTTGTAGGCTTATCTCTCAGCTTTTCTACAAATCAAGAATCACAATAAAATGAGCTCTACAACTCAAGATATAACCCAAAAATGAAAATAGTGTCAGAATTCACCTAATGCTGGAAAATTTAACTCAAACCCAAACAAAATCCAAATAATACAAAATGGTCCAATTCAAAACAATTAGGCCCAAAAAAGAATTAATGACCTAGAAATGAGGGGAAAATAAGTATATAAAAATCCAATTGATCACCTTCCTACCCGTCTGTGATCCGTTTGTCATCCGATTCATCTTCTTCTTCTGCAGCCCCTCGCCACACACCACCCCTGGTTCGCGATCGTGAGTTCATTCGCACCCATGCCGTGCCTCATGGGCGTGGCCATGCTCGAGGTGACAGACGTGGTGATGTTACTCCCGATGGATTCGGGAACGGTTTCCTCCCTCCAGATGAGTGAGCTGTTGATCTATACTCGGAGCTGAGCATGAGGATAGCCCCTTTTTGGTTGTAGCAAGGGTTATCATTTTCATTCAGCATGTATGGGCGAATTGGGATTTCTTATGTATTTCCTCTTATCATGTGTTTTGTTAGGGTACTCTATAGGGATGACAGTAGGTATCGGACCCATTATTATCTTCATGTATGACTTCTGCTATCACTACTATTATATTAATGGAATGGCTATGGAATGAATGTTATCTTTATCTAGATTGTGGTTATTCTCATTGCTTCTATTTATGTTAAATGTGATGTGTAGATGAGTTAGCGACGTTTGTATTGCACGTTCACAACGCGTTCATGGCTCTTGGCTTTCAAAACAACTTACTCGTTATCATTCAAAAAAAAAATTTTCCCCTATTTTTGTTAAAAGTAATTTCTAAAAGGTAATATTAGTTCCGCGAGCAAAAGTAACAACTAGTAATTCCACGATATGACTTAAGCGTATAATGGAACTATTAGGGTGTTACAAAATGCTTGAAGGTTTTCATGTGCAATTCTATAATCCAATTAAGGTCTCAATTTGGGTTGTTGATATATATTTTTAGAATCCGATGATTGAGTGATAACTGCTTCCTTTTTATTCTTGGGTTAGAATTTCGAATTCTGTTTCATTTCATTTTAATTCCTTGTACTCGTAATTCTGTTTCTTCCATTTTTTTAAATTACAAACAAAAACCCCCCAAAGCTTTGGTCACATAACATTGTCATTATAACATCCCCATATAACGTAATAGGAAATGATAAAAATGTCTTTGCCCCTGAATATTTTAGAAAATGACATTTAGGTCCCTAGATCAATAAAATTAGTAGAATAGGGTTTTAAACAAAAGTTAATATCAGAACTCGGAACTCGGAACTTGGCAAACAATGAGCTAGGTCGAGTATACTTAGGGTTGAACCCGGAACATAGTGAAATAGAGAACTAGATCGGGTAAGGTTAATGTCTGAACTCGGAGCATAGGAATCACATTTATGAAAATCTTGGAAAGCCAATTGTGGCTTAATGTCGAAAATTCGAAGTTATACCAGAATATGAAACCTTATACTTGCATCTTGGAAGTCAGGAATTAGGATGCTTTAAACTCTTATACACGTAGTTCCAAAACCCGGTCTGGAATCCATCTCGGAGTTCAATTCTAAACATGATCCCGGAAGTTGGGAATCAAGACATTGACCTTATGTACATAACTTACATGATCTCGGAACTCGAAAGTCGGACCTAAGCTCGAACTCGGGAATATCATTAGAAGTTAAAAGCTTGCAAGATAGATTAAGACTTTGTTGTGCATGGCAACTAATGGAGATATGATGTTCTATAATGAGTTTGTAAAGTTAATTAAAAGTTAATTAAAGGTTAACTAGGAGTTGATTAGAAGTTAATTAGAGAGATTAGGATTAAGAAGGATTCAAATAGACATATAGAAAACCTCAAAACCGTTTGACTTATTTGCAGGAAATCGGTTGGGATTTGGTATTTTAAACCACCAGAACCGGACCAATAGAATTCTACAATAGAAACCCTAGAAAGAGTGGCTAAAAATTCAGCCACCATTACCCCACAAAGTGGTGCCACTTGCTGCTATACATGAACAGAAAACTTGGATGAATCATAGCCACCCAATGAGCAACCAATGAGAAGCCAAGAATCCAACTACCTAGGGTTATATAAATGCAACAAACTCCTTCTCAATCCTTTTTCAATTTTCAGCCTCAATATACCAAGCCACTCTTTCCCTCATTTTCTACCTCATCTTCGTCCCTACATCCTTGTTTCTTCACCCTTCCTTCATGCCTTCACCCAAGAGTTGTTTCCTCACTAGCTTAAGGTTTAATTTTTTGAGGTAGGATTCAATTTCTGTTCTTAATTCGTCTAAACTGTGACTGCATGAAATTTCACTCTTCTTCAGTTATTTGATGATATCTTGGATGTATTTGATGGTTTATGGTTGGTTTAATATGAAATCTTGAGTTGGAATTAAAGTTAGAAGGAGAAAACAAAGAGAAAACTAGAAGAAGTGGAGAATTAGGATGCTGTTTAGGTGAAAAACCTTTCGGCAGTCTGTTCGGCAGAGTGTACGGCTCTGCCTATAGTCATTTAAAATTGATGGAACTAGTTTTATATGAAAGTAGACATCTAGGGATTTTCATACATATATCATATAAGGGTATTGGATTAGTATTGAGAGAGATATGAATTTTAAAAAAGTTGACCTAGGTTTTTGAATTTGATTCTGGCCAGACTAGGTTGTTCAGGGTAAAACTGGCCCTAAAACTAACTTTTTAGAAAGCTTACATATAGGACAACATTCCATTAAAATTTCAGAGTTAGATATGGTCTCGCTTGCTCCCTGTCATTTGAAGAAATTGCCTATGTCCAAATTGGGCCAAAATAGGGCAATGTAGGAAGGTCTAGTTTCGGGGCATATAACTCGAACTCTACTAAAGCAAATGAAATGTAACTTATTGCAAATGAAACTTTGTCCTGTTAGCTTTAATATGATACCAATTTTGAATGATTTGAACTAGTTTTCGATTTTTAGTGGATTTTTACTTTAAAGTGTGCAATTCTAGCTAGCTACAGGGTAGGTCGGGATAAAACTTAAATAGCTTGAGCTATATTTATCAGAATTAGATGGAACCAAAGAGATTAGAAAATAGACACATAACACTCTAACATATCCAAATTTGAGATGAGTTAAATAGAAATTATGACTTGATTTACAAAAATCGGGTTGAATGTAAGTGTTGAGACAGGAACTATGTTTTAAATGTAACAATTGTGCTCATGAATTTGATGATTGAATTGTAAATAAAGTGTCATGATTTTTTGTACAATTGGTTTTCAAGTACTGGCACTATTCATGGAGAAGCGAACTTGATCTGTTATGCTACCGAATTTTCGGTAGAATAGTAAGGAGGTTATGAGCATTTATATGTTATGAATGTATATGTGGAAGTTCCATATGCAAGGAGATATGAAAGCAAATGATGAAAACATAAGTATGAGTGCATTCAGCATATCTATGCATGATTATGTATGAGAATGAAAGGATATGAATATATTAAAAGTGAATCCCTTCATCTAGAGGCAATTGCACATTGAATCCCTCCCTGTGAAGGCAGTATAAAACTATGAAATCCCTCTACCTTGGAGGCACGTGGTCAGATGAGATCCTTCTACATTGAAGGCAAGTGGTCAGCTAAGATCCCTCTATTCTTGAGGCATGTGACTGGAAGAGATCCCTTCAATTTAGAGGCACGTGGCCAAAATGAGATCCTTCCAAGACTAGAGGCACGTGAATCCTGTTGTAGGTCAGTCTGTGTGACAACGGTCATGAGTTGAGCTGATGAGCTCACTCCTAGATCAGACTGCCTAAAGGCAGTAAAGACTAAAGATTAAACATATGCAAGCACCCTAGGGATAGCGATACGCAACGCCTAGGTCTGCCAAGTAAGGAAAACAAAGAAAGTTAAAAAAGAATGCTAATGCATTTGTATGAATTCAAGTATGAGTATTTGCATAATTATATCCTATGTTTTATTGATGCTGAGTCTGTTCTATCTATTTTGTGATGAGTCCATATTCCTAAGGAATGTGACATGGCAATCACGCTCTGATGGGGCATGGCATGGCGATCATACTCTGGAATATGGCATGATGAGCAATGCTGCACTTGAGAACGGCGATATGTAATGCTCAAGTGTAGGCAGATGCAGACACCTTAGGGAGGGCGATACGTAACGCCTAGGTGTGTCAAGAGAAGAAAGTAAAGATAAATATTAAATGAAGACAAAGGAAGAAAAGAAAATTATAAATTATATATATCTGCATAAATTCAAGTATGAGTAAAGGCATGTGCAGATTTTATGTTTTCAGTATATTGGTGCTATTATATTTTAATACGTTTCAGTTTTCATGAATTAATTTTGTATTGGCTCGCCCAAATGACAAGCATATGAATAAAATAAACTTTGCTTCGAACAGTATGTTTTTGAACTATAAAATTAAACAGCTTGTATAATATGTTCCCTTTTTTTGTAATAAATCGAAGCAATTAGAGATGGCAACGATGACATTATGTATGATAGTTAATGAATCCTACTGAGAATTTATAATTCTCACTCTTATATTTCTTTCCGTGTTATCTCCAGATATTTCAGAAGTTCCGAACAAGGCCCTTCGAGGCAGAGTTGACTAGTAAGATTGAAGGTGGCCAAAGGTTGCTGCCAGACAAGGTTCGATTAACTGACAATAACAACTCCTAGGTGAGGTATTATGACTTAAGCATAGTACTATATTTGGGAGGACGTGACATTAATGGTATCAGAGCAGTTCGTCCTACCCGGACCTGGGATGGGCTGATTATCCTTCCAAGGAAGCATACTTTGAAAGTTTAGAAAGGTCGTACTTTAGGTCCTTGCGTGAAAAGGATATAGATGTTTGTGCATGGTAGCCTTATTGTGTGTTGTAATTTCTCTATTGCACTTGATGACATATTGAGCCTGATCACCTCAATATGAAGTTCCATGTATGCAGAGATCTACGACATTCAGCTGGCATATTAGGAATAAAGGAATTTTGAGGGCAAATTTTTTTTAAGGGGGCAGTATGTAACATCCCCATATAACATAATAGGAAATGATAAAAACTCCTTGGGCAGACTTTAGTTATTCACAACCTTGACCCCGAACTTTTTAAAAAATGACATTTAGGTCCCTAGGTCAATACAATTAGTAAAGTAGGGTTTTAAACAAAAGTTAATATCGGAACTCGGAACTTGGCAAACAATGAGCTAGGTTAGGTATACTTAAGGTTGAACCCGAAACATAGTGAAATAGAGAACTAGATTGGGTAAGGTTAATGTCGAAACTCTTGACATAGGAATCACACTTATGAAAGTCTTGGAAAGCCAATTTCGGCTTAATGTCGGAAATCAGAAGTTAGACCAGAATATGAAACCTTATACCCACATCTCGGAAGTCGGGAACTAGGACGCTTTAAACTCTTATACATGAAGTTCGCAAAAACCTGGTCATCAATCTCGAAGATCGATTCTAAACATGATCCCGGAAGTTAGGAATCAAGACATTGACCTTACATACATAACTTACATGATCTCAGAACTCGGAAGTCAAACCTAAGCTCAAACTCGGGAACATCATTAGAAGTTAAAAGCTTACAAGATAGATTAAGACTTTGTTGTGCATAGCAACTAATGGAGATATGATGTTCTATAATGAGTTTGTAAAGTTAATTAAAAGTAATTAAAGGTTAACTAGGAGTTAATTAGAAGTTAATTAGAGAGATTGGGATTAAGAAGGATTCAAATAAACATATAGAAAACCTCAAAACCGTTTGACCGATTTGCAGGAAATAGGCTGGGATATGGTATTTTAAACCACCAGAACTGAACCAACAAAATTCTACACTAGAAACCCTAGAAAGAGTGGCTAAAAATTCAGCCACCATTCCCCCACAAAGTGGTGCCACTTGCTGCCACACATGAGCAGAAAACTTGGATGAATCATAGCCACCCAAAGAGCAACCAATGAGAAGCCAAGAATCCAACTACCTAGGGTTATATAAATGCAACAAACTCCTTCTCAATCCTTTTTCAATTTTCGGCCTCAATATACCGAGCCACTGTCTCCCTCATTTTCTACCTCATCTTCCTCCCTTCATCCTCATTTCTTCACCCTTCCTTCACGCCTTCACCCAAGAGTTGTTTCCTCACTAGCTCAAGGTTCAATTTTGAGGTAGGATTCAATTTCTATTCTTAATTCCTCTAAACTGTGGCTGCATGAAATTTCACTCTTCTTCAGTTATTTGATGATATCTTGGACATATTTGATGGTTTATGGTTGGTTTAACAGGAAATCTTGAGTTGGAATTAAAGTTAGAAGGAGAAAACCAGAAGAAGTGGAGAATTAGGATGCTATCTAAGTGAGAAACCCTTCAACGGTTCATACGGCGGAGTGTACAGCTCCGTCTACAGCCGTTTAAAATTGATGGAACTATTTTTATATGAAAGTAGATATTTAGGGCTTTTCATAAATATATCATATAAGGGTATTGGATTAGTATTGAGAGAGATATGAATTTTGGAAATTTGACCTAGGTTTTTGAGTTTAATTCTGGGTAGATTAGGTTGTTTAGGGCAAAACTGGCCCTATCCGATTTGTAATTGGATGAAACTAACTTTGCTAGAAAGCTTACACATAGAAGAATATTTCATAAAAATTTCAGAGTTAGATATTGTCCGGTTTGCTCCCTATCATTCCAAGAAATTGCCCTATGTCCAAACTGGGCCAAAACAGGGTAGTGCAGAAAGGTCTAGTTTCGGGGTTTATAACTCGAGCTTTACTAAAGAATATGAAATGGAACTTCTTGCAAATGAAACCCTGTCCTATTAGCTTTAATATGATCAATTTTATATGCTTTGAACTAGTTTTCGATTTTTAGTGGATTTCTACTTTAAAGTGTGCAATTACACAATACAGGGTAGTAGGGATAAAACTTAAATAACTTGAGCTATATTTATCGTAATTAGATGGGACCAAAGAGATTAGAAAATAGACACATAACATTTTAACATATCAAAATTGAGGTCCAGATGAGTTAAATAAAAATTGTGGCTTGATTTACAAAAACTAGGTTGAATGTAAGTGTTGAGACAGTAACTATGTTTTAAATGTAACAATTGTGCTTATGAATTTGATGATTGAATTGTAAATAAAGTGTCATGATTTTCTATACAATTGGTTTTCAAGTACTGGCACTATTCGTGGGGAAGCGGACTTGATTTGTTATGCTGCCGAATTTTCAGTAGAATAGTAAGGAGGTTATGAGCATTTATATGTTATGAATGTATATGTAGAAGTTCCATACATAAGGAGATATGAAAGCAAATGATGAAAACATAATTATGAGTGCATTTAGCATGTCTATCCATGATTATGTATGAGAATGAAAGAATATGAATATATTAAATGTGAATCCCTTCATTGGAGGCAGTTGCACATTGAATCCCTCCCTGTGAAGGTAGTATAAAACTATGAGATCCCTCTACCTTGGAGTCACGTGGTCAGATGAGATCCCTCTACATTGAAGGCAAGTGGTCTGCTGAGATCCCTCTATTCTTGAGGCATGTGACTAGAAGAGATCCCTTCAATTTAGAGGCACGTGGCCAAAATGAGATCCCTCCAAGACTAGAGGCGCATGAATTCCCTTATAGGTTAGTCTGTGTGACGACAGTCACTAGTTGAGTTTACGAGCTCACTCCTAAATCAAACTACCCAAGGGTAGTAAAGACTAAAGATTAAACATATGCAAGCACCCTAGGGACGGTGATACGTAATGCCTAGGTGTGCCAAGTAAAGAAAACAAAGAAAGTTAAAGAAGAACACCAGCGCATTTGTATGAATTCAAGTATATGTATTTGCATAATTATATCCCATGTTTTATTGATGTTGAGCCTGTTCTATCTATTTATGCCATGATGAGTCCATATTCCCAAAGAACGTGACATGGCAATCATGCTCTGATGGGGTATGACATGGCGATCATACTCTAGAATATGGCATGATGAGTAATGCTGCACTTGAGGATGGCGATATGTAACGCTTAAGTGTAGGCAGATGTAGACACCCTAGGGACAATAATACATAACACCTAGGTGTGTCAAGAGAAGAAAGTAAAGATAAATATTAAATGAAGACAAAGGAAGAAAAAAAAATTATGTATATCTGCATAAATTCAAGGACAAGTAAAGGCATGTGCAGATTTTATGTTTTCAGTATATTGGTGCTATTATATTTTAATACATTCAGTTTTCATGAATTAATTTTGTATTGGCTCGCCCAAATGACAAGCGTATGAATAAAATGAACTTTGCTTCGGACAGTATATTTTCGAACTATAAAATTAAATAGCTTGTATAACATATTCACCTTTTTTGTAATAAACCGAAGCAATTGGAGATGGCAACGATGACATTATGTATGATAGTTAATGAATCCTACTGACAATTTATAATTTCAACTCCCATATTTCTTTCTATGTTATCTCCAGATAGTTCAGAAGTTTCGAAGAAAGCCCTTCAAGGCAGAGTTGACTAGTAAGATTGAAGGTGGCCAAAGGTTGCTGCCGGACAAGGCCCGATTAAGTGACAGTAACAGCTCCTAGGTGAGGTAACGTCTCATTAGGAGATGACCTGAGTTGCACCTTTTGCTACGAATTAGTGTAATTCGGTTTATACAATTTGACCGAGCTTGACACTTAAGTCAACATGTCACTTAATTGTTTTCTTCTTACTTAGCATACGTGTAAGTCATAATGATTAGCGTAAAAATGATTCTAAGTACTAAACTGTGACAGAAATCCAGCAGCATAACGGCTATACCGAAGATTCTCCCAAAGCTTGCCAGACACATACAACATTCCATATTATAGTTCAATGTAAGCAATGCAAAGCTTCATATGCATACATGAGGAGTGTTTCCAGTTGCAATTCACCCAAGTGGCCATATGACATTAGGATACATATAAATTTAGGCATTATCACTCATAGGTTCATTCATGTACTAGTAATAGACAATTGTATACTACCTTCATAACAAAGTCTTATGAGCAAAGCTTAGATAATTATATGTAAGCTTTTAACTTAAGTTTGCGCTTAAATCTTCTTAAGAGGTTCTGTGTTTGGTTTGTTTATTAAAAAGTGTAAGCCTCTTAGTTGGGTGTTGTGCATCATTAATTTGATATATGTATAAAAGTCTTACTTCTGTTTTTTTTTTTTTATTCACTTAGGTTGTGGTCTTGTTTTAAGGTTCGCTAGTCTTTTGTTCTATTTTTTCTTCTAGTGAGTTACTTACTTCACCTAGTTAAGTGTTTTAGGAGCATTGACCAAGGTCACTAGAAAGCAAAGATCCCTTCTCTTTTCTTAGGTATGGCCAAAGGCATTAACTTAAAGTTTTAACATATTATTCTTGATTTTCTCCTAATGGCTTAACTAGTTCACTTAATTAGGTGGGGGTGAGAATATTATTCTTCTTTTATAAAATTAAAAAACCCTTCCCTTCCTTATTAACCCATTAAGGCTGAATTATGCATGGCAATTTTCACCAAGTTTTGATTTTATTTCTATTATTACTAGATTACCTAGAATTTTATGAGGAATCCAAATCCAATCACCAAAAGTCCATACTCATTTTTTTTCCCAATTAGCAATGCATGGTCGAAGCCATCATCACTATCAAGTAACCATTTCATTGCATGACTTCTTAGTTTAGTGTTTTTAGGGGCTTTTCAACTTATTAGATTTCTTAAAGGCACAAAGGAATTGTTTTAACCAATTAAATCACTTAAAACTTAAAAGAAATGTTTCTAACTGATTAAAATATTTAAAAACATAAAGGAAACACTTTTAACTAATTAAGAACTTTTTATAGGCATGACCATAGAGATTTGTGTCACATACAAACTTTTAGCAAAGGTAGTTCATCTTAGCCATGGAAAGACTAGAGTTCCCTACACTTAGGTCCTAAAAGCACTAAGTGATGAAGAGGTAGCTTTTCTTAAGACTCTACTATGGACTTTAAGCTTCAAGTGTTGAAGAAGAATCCTTCTCTAATAATGGTGATGAGGCCATGGCTAGAAAGGAAGAGAGGGGGTGTTTTTGCATTGCAAGGATTACAGAATTATGAAAAGTGAAAATGAGAGTGAATGGGCAAGATAGGGGGCTGAAAGCCGCGGCTAGCATTAAGGTTTTGGGGGGGGGGTGATTTTGTTTTCCTTGTTTAGATCAATTTGCAGTTGATTCCAATTATAAGCTTTCCTTATTTGTTTCCTCAATCAATCAATTTTCAATTCTTTCTTTATTTGTTACCTCAGTCAATCAATCTTGTAATTCTTTCCTTAATTATGGATATGGGGGTGGCTACCATAGTAGGGTTTTAGGGGGGGATTTCATCTTACATTCAGTGTGATCAAGGGTGATAAAGTGTGATGAATACTTTCCATAATTAGAATATTGATTATTTAAATTTTTCATATTCTTTCCCATTTTTAAACATGGCTTAGCCTTGGGCATCATCTAGGTTTCTATCATCATATTTTTAGTTTTCTAACTTTTAAATTATCAAGCTTATTTTGTAATTAAAATTACCATATTGCCCCTAACTTAATTTTGTTGACTTTTCTATTGACTTTTCCTAAGTACTAAGCTTTTGCTCATTTGATTGGTGAACTAATCCTTGAATAATTTACTAATTACTCTAACTTATTAACAATGAGCTAATTAGCTTAAGGCAAATTGGGGATGTTACAACCATGTTCAAATTGGTGATACTAGTCAATGGAGCAAGTGACCCATTCCTTTGCTAAACATTCCCTACCTTCTTGGAAAAGGTGGCCCTTTTATGGTTCTCATCACTATCTGTAGGGTCGATCAACAACTTTGCTGAACTTTCATAAGCCATTATGAATAGATTTTCCTCGAGCCAAGTTTATAAGAAAACCTTGTCCTCTTTGAATGCCATACGACAAGGGCCACAGGAACCACTAAGGGAGTATCTAGATCAGTTCAATACAGATACTCGGTTCAATACCATGGCCATGAAGATACAAGACCTTGACCCCACTGTGGAATTACAATCCATCAAAAGGGGCCTACAGACAAGTCCTTTTGCTGACTCATTAGCAATTAATCCCCCGAGGTCTCTAGCTGAGTTTAGAAAATAAGTTATGGGGTACATCAACATGGAGGAAGTTCGAGAAATGAGGAAAGCAAAGGCTTGGACAAAGAATGGAAAGGTCGAGGACTCCAAACAAAGCCGAAGACAGGAGAAAAGAGGTCAGAGGAAACTTGAGCTTGCCTCAATGGAGATAGGCTGAGATGAAGGAAAACAAAATTTTTATTTTCCCTAATCTTATTATGATAAGTACACCTTTCTTACTGCTAAGAGAGATACCATACTTAAGGAGGTATACAATGCCCTGTTAATCCGACTATCTTCTAATTAATGCCAGAAAGCAGCAAATTCCCCTTGGAGTAGATATAAATAATGTGAATTCCATAGGAATTATAGCCACACCATGGAGGATTGTATTATTTTGAAAGACCAGATTGAACACCTACTAAGGTAGGGATTGTTGGATAAGTATATAGATCGGCGAAGAAAAAGCTGGAGCAGAGATAGGGATATAAGGAAGAGGCGACATAGCATCTCGAATAACAGTACGCATAACAAACACTCTTCTATGATAAATTTTTGATATATTTTAGATATACAAGTGGGCAATAAGGAGATGTTAATTATAGGGCAAGATGAATTTAAAATCTTTTCTATAGAAAAATAGATATGTTTTGCTAGCTGAAGAAGATTGTCTACTAATGGTGACTTGTAATACCAAAACCAAATTGGTAGGAACCTATACTACAGGATAGCATAAATATTAATTAAAAACCCTTGGATGTGTGGCTAGTTGCTAACTATACAAACCCTCTTTGTGGCTAAAGATGAGCCACTCAAATTTTGGCTTAGAGGAATTTAAATTTTGTCTCAAATCCACCAATAGGATTTAAGCCACCAACTTAAGAAGTAAGACACACCAACTTAAGAAGAAAGACACATATTTTCTCTTCTTTTCCTCACAATTTTTGTGTAGCCTCCTCCCCTTCTCTTTTTACTTCCATTTTCATGCTCATACTACACCAACTCACCCAAAAACTCTCGTGTCTTGCTTGTCTTGCTCAAATTTCCAACCCTTTCACTTGTTTATCATCAAAAAGCTCTAATATAAGCCATAAAGCTCTTTCCTTTGAGTTACATAACCTCAACCAAGCAAGGAGAAAGAAGTGATTCGTGCTCATCTTGAGGCTTTAGGGGAGTAGAGACATCAAAAGATTCAAGTTAAAGAGTTACTAACCTTGATTTTGAGGTATGATTTCTTAGATTAATAGATTTCTAGGGTTTATGTAGTTGCTAGGGTTTCTTGTAAACACCCTAATAAACCTATACTATGCTTAAGTCATATTACGGCGCTTTATTAGTTGTTACTTATGCTCGTGGAAAACTAAACTTCATTTATAAGTTAAGTTACGCGGAAAATATGGTAAAATTCTTTTTTGAAATACATCGTCGCTTTGCAGCATTTTGGAAAGTAAAGCCTTAAGCAAGAAGATAGCTACAAATGAGTGTGTCGCATAAATTCAAGTCAAAAAATAAAGGAACAATGGATAAATAGAAATATAATGCATTCACCTTACTAAAATAATCATATATATAAAGTCTCATAATATTCAACAATACATGAAAAGGAAACTCATGGTCATGCCATGGCCCCAAAATATCAAACATAAGCAAATATGACAAAGTTCGTCACAAAATGAAATACATAGGATAAGGAGCAATAATAAAATAGGCTCAAGTAGACACGTTCTGGTTTCTCTGCCCCTTCCATGCCCCTCGATCGGATGAAAACAGGTCCTCAAGTGCCTGGTTCCCCTCGCTTCTCGGCCTCGGGGAACGTGAGGAGTACGGATGATACGAGGGTGCCTGCTAAGCACCTCTATGTGACGAACACGATGACCCGAAGTATAGCTGGCTACCAAAGAATGCTCCTCGGAGGGATCCTCCTCAGACATAATGGGGTGATACTTAGGGAGTAGCGGCAAAGCGGCTGTAGCCCTCGAAGTGGCCATGTAGCTCACGTCGACCGCGAGAATCATAGGCTATGGCACGGGCTCGGCTGCGGGCAGGCCGGAGACATCGGCTCCATCTCAACATCTGGCAAGGGACTAGGGGGAAAATCCCAAGGATCGAGTGACTGTCCAAGGTATGCTGAAGAAATGTCTACTGGGGCTTGCGGAACATCAAGCTCCTCTCCCTCATGTATACGACCCAAGTAAAAGTAAGTGCGCTATACCATGGTGGTCGTAGCCACAATAGCCTAGGCATCAGCGTCGTAGGTCCACTCATATTGGGGAGGGTCCATGCTCCACTCCGTCGGGTGTGCCATAGGTATCTGGTGACGAAACGGAAAATAACTAGAGTAAGAAATAAGATTTTTTAGTAGGACTCGAACTTAACACGAAAATGTCATCGTCATCGTCATCGTCATCGTCCCATCCACTTTGGTTTTATAAATGAAAACAGTGAGCATTTAATAGGTTCAATTCTTAGGTTTTTCAAAAACATCAATATCCGAAGCGGATTCCATTTTAAGTACGCATTCTCATATACTAACACCATGTTATACATAAGAACTTATATGTCAATTCGTATCATGCACGAACATCTTGAGAGTTTCATTCTTTACTTGGGTCGGACCGAGGTCCTTTTCTTTTCTTCACTTGACCTTTATCTTAGGTATTTTTCTTTTCACCCTCTAAACATAAGTGGTAATGAGCTCATACCGTGGCCGTTGCCACTATAGAATTTCGGTATTTACACTAGCTGGGTCATGCCATGCCTCATGTAAGTCCTATCCCCTATACTCACACTAGTTGGTCACCTTCCTTTTTGAAGGATCACACACTTAATTAAATCTCTTCTTATTAAAGCTTATGATGCAAAATATTTCTAAGTCCACAATTTTTGTTGAATTTCAGCAGCATAACGGCTAAATCGAAGCTTCCCAAAATTTTGCCAAACAGAAAATCCAATGTCACATATCATTAAGCATTATATCATCAACATATCATATTCATATCGTCATCATCACTCATCATCATCATAGCATCATGCTTACACATAAACATAGGCATATTCTCAAGCAAAGTTTTATGAGCTTAGCTTAATAAATTTGGTGCAATCTTTTAGTTGATTTTCGTATTATTCGATTCTTTCATTATTCATATGGCGAGCTTCATCTAATTTCCCCCTTTAAAGTTCTTAGGTTAAATTATGAAGTTTCATTATCTTAAATTAAGAGTCTTAGTATGCTTAAGTGAGATTCTCATTAGTGTTAGAAATTTTACCTTGACCAATTTTTACTCTTACTGCAAGGCAGTAAATTTAAAAATTCACCATAAATTCTTCTTTTACACTTTTGCTTCAAATTTTGGTATGAGTATACTTCTCTGAGTTATTTTTAAACAAAACAAACTTCATCAAGAATTCATTTTGTAACTTAAGATATGCACATTTTTTTCTAACTGCTCAGCTTTTAAGTTTATTCTCAATATAGTGAATTTTAAACTTTACTATGAGCTCCTCACAAGGAATCTGTCAAAAATGTTTTATAGGAATGTTGCTCTATGTCTTATCTTTCTAACAAATGTGGTCCCACTCAAAAATGTTCTGTATAACTTGAGTTATTAAGATTTTATTACATACTGCCCGAACAGAAACACATCTGGGGACAACACACTTTGAAAATTCATATCTCTCTCGTTTTAAGGCCAAATTTCACGTATTTTATATGTATAAAAAGCTCTATGAGTCTATTTTCGTTTAAAATTCCATTTGGAGTTATATTGAAAGAGTTATTAGTCACGCCATACAGACTAGCAGAATTTTCCAGCTTTAACAGTTTTGGTTTCAATGAGTTTTCTTGTAAAAACATTAAGTCTTTTCTTCAAGTGACCACTTTACATTTCCAAACCACTTTTACACTTTGAGATCTTTGTAAAAATCAATATTTTGAGTTCTAAAAAGTTGGGTTCAACATAAAACAAAATGCACGTCCAAAGTCATTTTTCAAAAGAAGAGCAAAATCACAAACAACTTCTTATAATGAAAGCATGGCCATGAGACCTCTAGAGCAAGTTCTAAAACCACCTAGCTATGAAGAGCTTAGGAGTTCTAGAGCTTGAAAAACATAGCAGAAAGAAGGGTTAGAGTCACCACCAAAGAGATCTTCTTGAAGAGTTAGAGTGTGGAGAAAGTTGGAGAGAGCCTTCCTACTTGAACGCTTGGAAATGGAGCTTGTGTATAGGTTGTCTTGTTTCTCCAAAGACCAAATATGGTGGTCCTTGAAGGGATTGTGAGGGTGGTGATAGGAATAAGGTAGGAAGTAGTAAGGAGATTGGAAAAGAAATAAGGAGGGTTGGAAGAACAAAGGAGTAGGGATGAGACTTGGAGAAAGGAGAGAGCTTTGTGTCTTGAAAGAGAAAATGAAAAATGAAATGAGGGGGGAGAGAGAGGGGGCTGATGGCGCAAATTGAGGGGGGAGGAGTGATGTGATTTTGCTTCTTAAAACAAGCAAGAGGGTGGAGGAAAACCTTGGGGCAAAAGAGGGAGTTGTGTTTCCTTTGAGTCTTAGCACTTGGGTAAAGACTATGTAGTGTTTTTCAAGTGGTTAAAAGCATGACCACTCTTAGGATTGGCTTAGGTGAATATGATTACTCCAAGTGTCACAATCTTGATGGAGGAGAGTACATCTCTTGTCTTGACTCAAGGAGTACTACTAACATAGACTCTTGATCTAATGGTGTATGATGAGAAGGCAAATGGATGGTTGGATATGGCTCTTGCCTTGACCAACTTTAAACAATAATTAAAGGGAAGTTTCTAAATTTTTACAATTGTTACAATTATCCAAATGCTGATTAATTCAATTGGTTCAATGACACCTTAACACATTTTCATTGAAAAGGATTTTCCTCTTTAAAGAGGGTGTGGGGGTTAATTTTTCATGTGATTAAGGTGCAATGCTTGTCATGCACTAAGTTAATAAGGTTAGGTCACCTTGATTGTATGTTCTAAATCATGAATTAATAAGGATTGGGCAATTAGGCTCTTAATTGTAACTTTTAATGCATTATGCTTCAATTATTAAATTTTCTAATTAATTGTTGACTTTCAATTATCTTGTTGACTTGCCTTTAATTTACTAAACTCTTGCTCTCAAGATAAGTCAATTAGTTCTCAATTAATCGCTAACCCCTCTAACTAGCCGGAGACACCGAGCTAATTAGCTTAGAGGAAAATGGGGATGTTACATTTCTCCCCTCTTTGAAAAGAGTTTTGACCTCGAAATTCGTTACCTGAAAACAGGTGGGGATAATCTCTTCGCATCTCTGCCTTGAGTTCCCGCGTGTGCTTTTCCAAGTTTCCTCTTCCCCAGGCCACTTGTACCAAGGGCATAGACTTGTTCCTCGACTGCTTGACCTTCCTATCTATGATTCTCATAGTCGGTAGGTCGAAGGTTTAGTCTTCCCTTAACTGTACAGTTTCTGGCTCAAGAAGATAATTGGGATCGGAGTTGTACTTTCTCAATTAGGAGACATGGAAAACATTGTGAAGTTTTGAAAAATGGGGTGGTAATGCTATTTGGTAGGCAATTGTTCTTATTCATTTTAAGATTTGAAAAGGGCCAAGAAAACGAGGGCTCAACTTTTTGATTCTAAGAGCTCTACCAATTCCTGTTGTAGGAGTGATTTTCAAGAATATGCGTTCTCCCTTCTAGAACTCGATCGGCTTTCTCTTCTTATCCGCATAGCTTTTTTGATGACTCTGTGCAGTGAGAATCCTTTCCCTTATCCTCTTAATTTGTTCGGTGGTTTGTCTAAGCAAATCAAGTCCTAGGAGACTTTGCTCACCCGGTTCATACTAACAAAGTAGAGATTTGCACTTTCTGCCATACAGGGCTTCATAAGGTGCCATCCCAATGCTAGCATGGAAACTACTATTGTAGGCGAACTTAATGAGGGGTAGGTGTTTGTCCCAACTTCCGGGTCAGTCCATTACACATGCTCTCAACATATCCTCTAAGGTTTGTATGGTTCTTTCCGATTGTCCATTAGTCTGGGGGTGGTAGGCTGTATTTAAACAAAGTCCCGTCCCAAATGCCTTTTGCAAGGCTCCCTAGAACCTAAAGGTAAACCTTGGGTCTCTATCAGACACAATGGTTGCAAGTACTCTGTGCCGTCATACAATCTCTTGGATGTATAGCTGGGCTAGCTTATCTAAAGGATAATTCGCTCTTATAGGTAAGAAATGAGCAGACTTTGTCAATCTATCCACAACAATCCATATGGCGTCAAATCCAGCTTGTGTTCGAGGTAAACCCATCATGAATTCCATAGAGATTCCATTCCATTTCCATTCAGGGATCTCCAATGGCTGCAGCATGCTTAAGGGCTTTTGGTGCTCAATTTTCACCTTTTGGCAAACTAAGCACTTATTCACCACATCTGTTACGTCCCGTTTCATATTCGGCCACCAAAATATCCTCTTGAGGTCTTGGTACATCTTCGTCATGCCATGATGTATAGTGAAATGACCTTTGTGAGCTTCTTCTACAATCATCCTCCTCAGGTCATCCTTGGCAAGTACACATATCCTCCCTTGATACCTCTACATGCCATCAACACCTTGTGTAAATCCTTTCAACTTTCCCTCTTTCACCTGGGCTACATTCCTTAAGAACTCTTCATCCTCTTCCTAAGCCTGCATAATTTGTCCTTTGAACTCGCTCGTCACCTTGATCAGATTCAACCTTATGCTATGAGGGGTCAGGGCAACTTCGAGGTTCAAGTCTCTAAAATTCTCAATCAACTCCGCTTCCTTGACCATCATCCATGACACATGTAATAACTTGTAGCTCAGTGCATCTGCCACCACATTGGCCTTGCCAGGGTGGTAGTTCAAACCGAAATCATAGTCCTTCAAGAATTCCATCCACCTCCTCTGCCTCATATTAAGCTCCTTCTGATCAAACAAGTACTTCAAACTCTTATGATTCGAGAATGCCTCAAACCTAACTCCATGTAAATGATGCCTCCATATCTTCAAGGCAAACACCACGGCCACTAGCTCCAGGTCATAGGTTAGGTAATTAACTTCATGAGGTTTCAGTTGCCTAGAGGCATAAGCTACCACATTATGATTTTGCATCAGAACACAAGCTAAACCTCTTCCAAAGGCATCACAGTAAACCTCAAAGGCTCCCTTAGGGTCAAGCAGAACTAGTACAGGTGTGGAAGTCAATTTCACCTTCAACTCTTGAAAACTTTTCTCACACTCTACAGTCCAAACAAAAGCAGCATTCTTCCTAGTGAGTTTAGTGAAGGGTAGGGATATATGAGAAAATCCCTTTATAAATCTCCAGTAGTATCTGGCTAGGCTAAGAAAACTCCGAATCTCTATCACTGTCGTAGATCTCTCCCAGTTCATTACAGCTTCCACTTTGCTTGGGTCTACAAATATCCCTCCCTTAGACACGACATGACCCAAGAACTTCACTTCTTCTAGCCAAAACTCACACTTTGACAACTTCGCATAATGCTTCTTATCCCTTAGGATTTCCAACACAATCCTAAGGTGTTCTTCGTGTTCCTCTTTTGTCTTTGAATAGATGAGGATGTCATATATAAAGACCACCACAAACTTATCCAGATACGGCCTAAAGATCCTGTTCATATAATCCATAAACACAGCCAGGACATTGGTCATCCAAACGACATTACTCTAAACTCATAATGCCCATACCTAGTCCTAAAGGCCATCTTGGGAATATCTTCTTCCTTTACTCTAATTTGATGGTATCCCGACCTCAGATCTATCTTTAAAAACACCTCTGCTCCTCTAAGTTCAGGTCATCTATCCTTGGCAAAGGTTACTTATTCTTCATTGTGACCTTGTTCAATTGTCAATAATCTACACACAGCCTCATGCTTCCATCCTTTTTCTTGACAAACAGCACCATGGCTCCCCATAGTGAGGCACTTGTTCTCACAAACTTCTTTTCTAGCAACTCCTCCAGTTGATTTTTTAGCTCCTCAAATTCCAAAAGGGACATTCAGTAGGGTGCAATAGATATTTGCTGGAAAGTCCTCATGAAATCAGCGATGTTCGTACTATCGCTAGGCTCATTAGCGGTACATCTGCGAAGTGCCATTAGTTCCTGAGCACACCAAAACAAAAATATCGAGTTCATCAGGCCCAATATCAAGAATAAGCATGGCCGCAACTAAAGGCAATCTCACATGATGGCCATGCATTCTAAGTCCTACATCCCATCATACAGACAGGATCCACAGCATGACTTAACATAGCGCACGTAGAGTTATGCTTGGAAGCATAGTCAGTCAAACCTCAGGCTTTAATAGGATGAACTGCTCTGATACCATAATGTAACACCCTAATAAACCCATACTATGCTTAAGTCGTATTACGGAGTATAGCTGGCTATCGAAGAATGTTCCTCAAAGGGATCCTCCTCAGACGTAACGGGGTGATACTTAGGAAGTGGCGGTGAAGTGGCTGCAGCCCTCGGAGTGGTCGTGGAGCTCATGTCAACCACCGGAATAACAGGCGATGGCACAGTCTCGGCTGCGGGCAGGTTTGGAGACATCGGCTCCATCTCAAGGGGAAAATCCCAAGGACCTAATGGCTGTCCAAGGTATACCGAAGAAATGTCTACTGGGGCTGGCGGAACATCGGGCTTCTCTCCCTCATGTATACAACCCAGGTAAAAGTAAGTGCGGACTACCATGGTGGTTGTAGCCACGATAGCCTGGGCATCAGCATCATAGGTCCACTCATGGTGGGGAGGGTCCATGCTCCACTCCACCGGGTGCGCCATAGGTATCTGGTGATGAAACGGAAAATAATTAGAGTGAGAAATAAGATTTCTCAGTAGGACTCGAACCTGACATGAAAGTGTCATCATCATCGTCCCGGCCACTTTGGTTTTATAAATGAAAAAAGTGAGCATTCAATAGGTTCAATTCTTAGGTTTTTCAAAAACATCAATATCCGAAGTGGATTCCATTTTAAGTACGCATTCTCATATGCTAACATCATGGTATACATAAGAACTTATATGACAATTCATGTCATGCATGAACATCTTGACAGTTTCACTCTTTACTTGGGTCGGACCGAGGTCCCTTTCTTTTCTTCACTTAACCTTTATCTTAGGTATTTTTCTTTTCACCCACTAAACATAAGTGATAATGAGCTCATACCGTGGCCGTTGCCACCATAGAATTTCGGTACTTACATTAGCTGGGTCATGTCATGCCTCATGTAAGCTCTATCCCCTATACTCACACTAGCTGGTCACCTTCCTTTTTGAAAGATCACACACTTAATTAAATCTCTTCTTATTAAAGCTTATGATGTAAAATATTTCTAAGTCCACAATTTTTGCAGAATTTCGGCAGTATAACGGCTAAACCGAAGCTTCCCAAAATTTTGCCAAACAGAGAATCCAATATCACATATCATTAAGCATCATATCATCAATATATCATATTCATATCATCATCATCACTCATCATCATCATAGCATCATGCTTGCACATAAACATAGGCATATTCACAAGCAAAGTTTTATGAGCTTAGCTTAATAAATTTAGTGCAAGCTTTTAGTTGATTTTTTTATTATTCAATCCTTTCATTATTCATATGGCGAACTTCATCTAATTTCCCCCTTTAAAGTTCTTAGGTTAAATTATGAAGTTTCATTATCTTAAATTAAGAATCTTAGTGTGCTTAAGTGAGATTCTCATTAGTCCTAGAAATTTTCCCTTGACCAATTTTTACTCTTACTGCAAGGCAGTAAATTTAAAAATTCACCATAAATTCTTCTTTTACTCTTTTGCTTCAAATTTTGGTATGATTATAATTTTCTGAGTCTATTTTTAAACAAAACAAACTTCATCAAAATTTCATTTTGTAACTTGAGATATGCACATTTTATTTTGAATGTTCAGCTTTTAAGTTTATTCTCGGTATAGCGAATTTTAAACTTTACTACGAGCTCCTCACAAGGAATCTGCCAAAACTGTTTTATGGGGATGTTGCTCTATGTCTTAGCTTTCTAACAAACATGGTCTCACTCAAAAATGTTCTGTGTAACTTGAGTTATTAAGATTTTATTACATACTGCCCAAATAGAAACACATCTAAGGACAACACATTTTGAAAATTCCTATCTCTCTCGTTTTAAGGCCAAATTTCACGTATTTTATATGTATAAAAAGCTCTATGAGTCTATTTTCATTTAAAATTAGTTTCGTTCCATTTGGAGTTATATTGAAAGAGTTATTAGTTGTTCCATATAGACTGCCAGAATTTTCCAGCTTCAACAGTTTTGGTTTCAATGAGTTTTCTTGTAAAATCATTAAGTCTTTTCTTCTAGTGACCTAAGATCTTAGTAAAAATCAATATTTTGAGTCCTAAAAAGTTAGGTTCAACATAAAACAAAATACATGTCGAAAGTCATTTTCCAAAAGAAGAGCAAAATCACAAACAACTTCTTATAATGAAAGCATGGCCATGAGACCTCTAGAGCAAGTTCTAAAACCACCTAGCTATGGAGAGCTTAGGAGTTCTAGCGCTTGAAAAACATAGAAGAAAGAGGGGTTAGAGTCACTACCAAAGAGAGCTTCTTGAAGAGTTGGAGTGTGGAGAAAGTTGGAGAGAGCCTTCCTACTTGAAAGCTTAGAAATGGAGCTTGTGTATGAGTTGTCTTGTTTCTCCAAAGACCAAAAATGTTGGTCCTTGAAGGGGTTGTGAGGGTGGTGATAGGAATGAGGTAGAAAGTAGTAAGGAGATTGGAAGAAGAACAAGGAAGGTTGGAAGAACAAGAGAGTGGGGATGAGACTTGGAGAGAGAAGAGGGCTTTGTGTCTTGAGAGAGGAAATGAAAAATGAAATGAAGGGGGAGAGAGAAGGGGCTGATGGCGCAAATTTAGGGGAGAGGAGTGATGTGATTTTGCTTCTTACAACAAGCAAGAAGATAGGGGAAAACCTTGGGACAAAAGAGGGAGTTATGTTTCCTTTGAGTCTTAGCACTTGGGTAAAGACCATGTAGTGTTTTTGAAGTGGTTAAAAGCATGACTACTCTTAGGATTGGCTTGGGTGAATATGATCACTTCAAGTGTCACAATCTTAATAGAGGAGAGTACATCTCTTGTCTTGACTCAAGGAATACTACTATCATATACTCTTGATCTAATGGTGTATGATGAGAAGGCAAATGGATGGTTGGATATGGCTCTTGCCTTGACCAAACTTCAAACAATAATTAAAGGGAAGTTTCTAAATTTTTACAATTGTTACAATTATCTAAATGCTAATAAATTCAATTAGTTCAATTTCACCTTAACACATTTTCGTTGAAAAGGATTTTGCTTATTAATTATGTAATGAGGGTGTGAGGGTTAATTTTTCATGCGATTAAGATGCAATGCTTGTCATGCACTGAGTTAATAAGGTTAGGTCACCTTGATTGCATGTTCTAAATCATGAATTAATAAGGATAGGGCAATTAGGCTCTTAATTGTAACTTTTAATGCATTATGCTCCAATTGTTGAATTTTTTAATTGTTAACTTTCAATTATCTTGTTGACTTGCCTTTAATTTACTAAGCTCTTACTCTCAAGATTAGTCGATTAGTTCTCAATTAATCGCTAACCCCTCTAATTAGCTGGAGACACCGAGCTAATTAGCTTAAAGGAAAATGAGGATGTTACATTTCTGCTGTCATCCCTTATTTGATATTGTTTGATGATAATATGACTCTTTTGTACTGATTTAAGATAGAAATTATTGGTTTGGGTTGAAGATATGATCAAAAGATCAAAAGAAAACACAAATAGAGTTGCTGTGAGAGAAGCCTTAAAGGGCTATCCATATAGTGAACAATATTTGTCATCCTATGGGTCTCAAATTTGAGTGAAACCAATTTTAGATGAAACTATACTTCAATATAAATCCAACCATGTAAATTATTGGTCCATTTGATTTAAAAAAAGAGAGTTATGATTTTTAGAAATAAACTATTAAATTTCACTCACTATCCTAATTGGTATATGTTATGAAGCGCATAACTAGCCTTATACAACTTCAAATTTAGTGAAACCAATTTTTTTAAGAATTAACACATAGATAATCATGCCATAAAAATTTTAGACTTATATTGTTAGTACATTGTTTCCAGTAATTCCTTAAATTTGACCTATGCTCTATTTAGGTTGAAATAGGGCAACCCACTTGAGGAGCTCGTAACTTGAGCTCTAGTTAACTAATTGGAGTGAAACTTTGAGAATTGAAAGAGGTCTAGATAGCTACATATTGATACAAATTTTGGATAAAAATAATGTAGGATGGATTTTTAGTGATTTTTTAAAGTTAAGTATGCAAGTCTCATCTAAAATAGGGCCACCTTGAGTAAAACTTTAATAATTTAAGTTATACAACTGAAAATTTAGTGAAACAAAAGAGGTTTAAAAATAAACTTATAAGGATACAATCTAGATTAAAATAAATTTAAATGGAATTTTGCTATCATTTAGAAGAATAGGGCAGATTTGGGGGAAAATGAGACAACTTGATAGCTTTAAGCTCTATGAACCATGAGGAACCAATGGCTGAATTATTAATGAAAAATCTTATAAAAATGATATAATATTGATACAGAGATATGATGATTCTAGTTATCATGACTGCCTGGCTATGTGCATACTATTTATATGTTGGAAAACCTCATGTTTCAGTTGTCATGCTGCCAAATTTTTGGCAGAAGTATGTGAAGCCATGTTATGTATATGTTATGTACATGAATATCTTGCATACAAGAATGTTTGAAAGCAAGACATGAAACATGTGCATAAGTTTCTCAAGCATATTCATACATGAATATATGAGCATATGAACAGCAAGATATAGGTCCTTTCACTTAAAAGTAGTTATTGGGTCCCTCCCTGTGAAGGCAGTTAAATAGATAAGATGTGGGTCCCTTCACTTAGATGCAGTTAATTGGGTCCTTCCTTGTGAAGACAACTAAAACTATTGGGTTCCTCTATTTTGGAGGCAGTTGGCTAGCTGAGTTCTTCCAATTTAGAGACACATGAGTCCCCTTGTGAGTTAGTATTATGTGACAACGGTCATGAGTTGAGCTCAATCCCAGATCAGACTACCCAAGGGCAGTAAAGATTAAAAAAAGCTAAAGAAAACCAAGAAAGACAAGTGCACTTGCATGATTACATGATGTGCATTTGCATCTGCGCAAGTTATATTCTTTTTATCTTTGTCATGAAACTATTTTCTAAATTGTCAAATGCGTGAATAAAATTAACTTGCTTCAGAAGGATATTTTTTAACTTTATAAAATGAAATTTTTAGTTGATATGGCATGATCACTTTTCCTAAATAAACTAAAGTAGCTAGAGATAATGATGATGACACTATATGTAATAGTCTAGGAAATCCTCCTGACAATTTATAATTCTCGCCCCTATATATGTTCTCGTGTTATTTCCAAATAGCTTAGGAGATAGTGAAAATGGTCATCCTTGATGCAGTTGATTGAAATTAGAGGATGGCTATAGGTCGCTGTCAGATGTAACACCCTAATAGTCCCATACTATGCTTAAGTTATATGATGGAATTACTAGTTGTTACTTTTACTCGCGGAACTAATATTACTACTGGAAAATACTTTTGTACGAAAATAGGGGTAATTTTTTTTTGAGCAATAACAATTAAACTGTTTTAAAAGCCAAGAGCCATGAGCGCATTGTGAATGCATATAATAAACAACACTATCTCATACATACTGTGCACATAACAATAAATAGAAGCAACAAGAATAATAAACATCTTAGATAAACATTATATTCATTCCATAGCCATCATAGTTAATAATAATAATAGTAACGACAAGAGTCATATATAAGGATAATGATAGGTCCGATATCTACTATTGGTCGTACAAAACAAACATAACTGAATACAGGGAAGGGAAAATGCATCTAAAATCTCATCTACCCATACATGCCCATGGAAAATGTAATCCCTATAACTACAACCAAAAAGGGCTATCCTCGTGCTCGGCTCCACACCACATCACTCATTAGGCGGGAGGAAACCATTCCCAAAACCACCATGCCCGACATCGGCATCCTCTGGAGATGTCACCGAAACGTAGGAGTAAGAAATACTAAATTTCTCAGTAGGATCGTGACTAGACAAACACTGTGTCATTGTCATCGTCTCAGCCACTTCGCGTTTAATAGAAAAATAGTGGACAGATATAGGTTCAGTTTTAACCATTTCTGAAAATATAAATCCCAAAACAGATTGCTTTTAAGTTTATCATAATATCCATAACATCATACATAGGCATACATGCTAATACACGAAATAAACATTCATAATGCACATAAGGAATATAAGAACATGCATGACTATGAAACTTATCAACTTGACCATGGTCATACTTTGACTTTCGTTTTTAGCACATGTTTAATATTCTTTTACTTTTCCTTTGAAATAGACTGCTTTTGGACATGAGCTCATTCCATGACCATCGTCCTGCAGTACTAACCAAATCAAACTAAACAGATATTGGTTACCTCCAAGTTGGAGGGTCCTCTATGTCACCCTTGCCTCCTCCATAGAGGTTCCTTAAGTCTTTGTGAATCACTATCTTTCACTTCCCGGAAATGATCGAGGGGTCATATCCCATTCTTTCATTCCTTATCATTATACTTTACATGCATAATACTTCTTTGACTAGACACATGCAATGATATGACTAAGTCCATAATTTTGATGAAAATTCAGCAGCATAACAGCTAGACCGGAGCTTCCGCAAAATGCCAATCATAACTTGCAACTAACATTCCATCACATCTATATCATTCAATCATGAGACAAAGCTTAATCAAACTTGTCATTCATCATGCCGAATGGCATCATACATTCACACCTAGAGGGGTTCATAGTTGTGTTATGCTTTGTGAAGAATCTTATCAATCGTCATATGATTTCCCGTGATTACCCATGAGAGAATCACATAGCTAAGATATATGTACATGTAGTCTTTTAGTTACTTAGTTCTCATGTAAACTTATTCTTTACTCAAGTACATGTCTTATGGAATACTTGTTCAAATTAATTTAGTTAGGTGATTGTTTCCTTTCCTTGAGATAGTATACTTAGTGATTCCTAGGCTCATGGTATGCTCAGAGGCCTTAATCATACTTCTATTCCCAAGGAGTTCGAGATCCTTCTAATCCTTCGGTCATGACAATACATAACCACACTTATGAACCCAACAACACCATGTGCACTAACCACCAAGGGTGATTTTTAGCTTATTCAAGTTACAAACTTTTAAGCTTTTATTATTAACATAACAAGGTCTTACCTTACACATTATAAAAGTTACCATTCTTTATAAAGTACTCATAAAGTTTTATTCTTTATGAAAGTAAGTGCCTCTAAATTAAGCTCTTGTCTTAAAGATTAGATCTTTATGTAATAATAATACAAGTTACTAGCTTTTTAACTGAAAAGTCTTGTTCTTTATGAAATTGACTCTTTTAATTATTCTAAAACCATCAAAATCTCAACCTTATGATTCAAAGTTGTCTCTATGTCAAAAAAGTTCCCACTTTATGAACTAGTAATATAAAATATTAGCTTTAGGGTTATAAAGTCTTGATCTTTATAAAAGTTAACATTTTTATGATTTAAAAGTGACCATTTTGATTCAAGTTTCAAACTTTATGAAAGGATTTACTTCCAAGAATCAATATTTGAAACATAAGGTGACAAGACATCATTTTTCTAACTCAGAAAAGCTTATTATTCCAAAAAGCTTAGACCTTTACATGTATTATTGTCTCCAAGACAAAACAAAATAAAACTTTATGAAAGCACTAAAACTTGCGCCACTTTTTAAGCATCAAGAAGCAAACTTTTTGAAGCTTTAAGCATCAAGAATGTTTTTAGTCATGTCAACTCAATAGAAAATGATAAAGGAGGCAACTTTCAACTCAACACTACCAAGAGCATCAAGATCTAATGCATCAAGAATTAAAAATAGGAACTTTGAAGCATTTAGAGTGAGAAACTTTCAAAGGGCCAAAAACACTTGTGAAGAAGAGCATGAACATATTTTACCAAGAATGGAAACATCAAGAACACTTGAAGAAGAATATGAACACATTTACGAAAAGTGTTGAAGAAGAACATGAACACATTTTGCCATGCTCATGAAGAGCGAGAAAGATTTTCTCAAGTTTTCACTTAAAGATCTTGGTCATGAGCAGAACCAAGTTTCAAGCTTTCTTGAGTAAACAAAATAAAAAGGTGAAGATCACTACCTCTACTTTGAAGATGGTGCTACAACAAGAGAAGAAAAAGAAGGTGGTGGTGGCTCCTTCCTTGAAGATGGTTGGGTTTGCTCTTGGAAGATAAGGGAACTCTTGAGTTCTCTTGAAATGATGTTGGTAGTGTTTAGATCTTGTCTTCAAAGACCCAAAGATGAGGTCCTTGAAGGGCTAAGTGAGAGATCTTGGGTGGTGGTTGTGAAGAAAAGAAAAAGAAGATGAGAGAGTATAAAAAGAAGTGGGAGGATTTGGTTTCAAGAGAGAGAATGAGAAGAGTGAAAATGAAATGGATGAGTATGGGAGAGAGAGAAAGTGGCATCACATACATGAGGGTAGGGGGAGATATTTTTGCTTCACTTTGTGTTATCTTGTGTTAATTAGTGATTAAGGGGACAAATGGGACAATAGGGAGACAAAACATGGTTAAACTCTTATATAAAGTAGTCTTGTCTAATACTTTATGCTTTAGTGACATCACTCTTTACTTTATTATCTAGTTAACTAAATTTGAATTTAATCATGTGATTAAGTGCTCTTGCAACTTAATTAACATGATTAAGCAAGGATTAGTGATTAACACACAAGAACATGATTAACAAAAATTAATCTTGTGATTAAGCTTAATTATCCTTAATTAAACTCGATTAAGCTAATTAAGGGCAATTAGTGCTTGATTAAACCATTAAGGCTCTGACTTGTTTAATTAGAGATTTTCTAATCTTGATTAAGTATTCTTTTGACTTTTCTCATCCGAATTGACTCAAACTCTTTGTTAGTCCCTTAATTAACCTTTAATCTCATAATTTCTCATTAAGTGCCTAATTACTCAAGGTTATTGAGGTAATTTAGCATGATATGAAATTAAGGATGTTACATCAGAAAAGGTCTATACATGTAATAGTAATAACTCGTAAGTGTGGTAATATGACTTAAGCATCGTACTATGCTTGTAAGGGTGTTACAGGCGATGGAGAAGCCATAGTCAGATAAGGTGAACACCTAAAACAAGCAATAAAGAAGAGCTTGGAAATTGGCAGCCATAGGAGATTTGAGGAGTAATAAACTATATTGTTGGAAGATCTATGGGAGGAGGAGAAACAAACTCAGCAAGAAAGAGACAACTCCAAGCTATTATGGCCGTAGAGTCTACCCTTCCTTGGCCATCGAAAATATCAAACCCAGTAATCTCATTCTCTGATCTTGATTTTAACGGAACTGATGAGAATTTGCATGATCCCATAGTTATTTCTATTGTTGCACGAAATTACAAATCCAGAAGGTATTGGTTGAATAAGGAAGCTTAATCGACATTCTATATACCTCTATCCTACGAAAGATGTAAATACCCGAATCCAGCCTTAGCCTATACAATGGAGATTTAGTAGGCTTCTCTGGAGAACGAGTCAATGTTTTAGGAGTTATTAAGTTGATGACTACCTTTGGAATTGAGCCAAATATCAAAATAACTAATGTCTAGTACTTGGTGATTGGCTTTAGAGCCCTATATCATATGATATTGGGAGGCCATCTTTGAACACCCTTAGTGTAGTAGTGTCAACCCCATATTTGGCACTAAAGTTGGAGTCATCGACGTCGATTAGAAGGAAGCTCGACGTTGCTATCACAAATTATTGAAGAAGAAAGGGAAGGAAGCAGGAAGTGAAGGAAAATAGGAGGTGCACATGGTGGAAATTGACGAGCATCAGAAGATGAACATGAGAGACGTCAATCCCAAAGAGGAAGAAAGGGTGATAGGGATGGAAACAAGCTAGGTGGCCTAGCTTGATCTTTTTGACAAACAAGCTAGGTTTAAGCTTTTCTAAAAGCCTATCTACTTAAACAGGTCAAGCTTAGGCTATTTGCGAAGCCTGTTAAGCTATACATATATTACCTCTAATAAGATTTGAACCCAAGTTCTTTGAATTACTTGCGCTACTTACCAATGCCACTAAACCAAACCAACTTGCTATCTAGTGGTGCATATTTAATATATTTATCATTACTTATAATATAACTTATTTTTTAAAAAAATTAACAAATCAAATAATTTGTTAATTACACTATTCAAATCAAAATTCAAAACACACTATCCAGAAACCCCACTTAAGTTTCAATAAAAGAAACCCTTGCAGCCATGCATTTTGTGGCCAACCAAAACCCAAGCCCTTAACCTCATTAGAACACAGCCATTGTCCACCTCAAAATGCTGGTCAACTGCCACCACATCCACCTCTATCTGACTGGCACGACGTCGACACGTACATCATATAGTTTTTTAATCATGACACATAACATCTCCATCTCATACCCCACGACACAGCTTCGATTGTCCACCTTCGTTGTGATGCAAGCACCCCTAGTCCTGCAGCACCTTCGCCAATCCAATTATAAGTTGTTTGCACTTGCTGTTTACTAGTTTGCTTGACCCACAAAAGATTAGAGAATGGAAGCCTATTTGGTTTGTTTTGAAATAGGGTAATACACAAAGGATGGCTCGATGGTATTAATGTGGAGTGCTGATGTTTGAGATTCAACTTGCAATTGGGATGTCAACATAGTTTTTCTCCCTATGAGAAGCAATTTGCTGAGGTGTTGTAAAAGTGGCATGAATGTACTAGTTGGGTATTGGAGTGTATCAAAAAAAAAAATCATTTGCTAGTTTTGCTTACTATTGGTTGTGGTTGCCATTTGGCCCTGGTTACTACTCATTGCGCTTGCTATTCGTTTGGCCCTAATTGTTGTTTGATCAAATCAATATACAAATTGGAGTTTGGAGATGTGTTGTGCAGGGTTATGCTTGTAGTTTGGCCCCTATTTTAGTGTTTTACATCTCTGATTTTTTTTTTTTTTTGCTACATTACATTTTTGATATTATCTATAAAAAAATGGTTATTAAGAGTTTTTTTTTTTTTAGCAAACTTTCTTAACAGGCTTTAGGCCAGGCCAAAAATAAAGCCTTTAACACGTAACGAGCTAAGCTTAAGCATAATATTTATGACACAGGCTGGCTTGTTTAGAGCATGGCATGGCTTGGCCTATTTCCACCATTAAAAGGCAAGACCTAAGCCCAATGATGAGCTCCAGAAGGTCCAAATTGGAGCAGGAAGGTTACTTTCATTGGACGAGGAATGCCAGAGCTTATGAAAACTAAACTCATAGATCTGTTAAAGAGGAAGGCAGATTTTTTTTGCATAGGCACCAGAAGACATGCCCAGATTAGACCCATGAGTTATCTGCCATAGATTGGCGATAGGCCCAAAGGTCCAACCTATGGCATAAAAGAAAAGGAAGCTCAAATTGGGAAAGCACTACGATGAAGGAAACCCATTAATTGTTGAGAGCAGGATTCATCAAGGACACACACTTTACTACTTGACTAGCTAATAAGTAACATTTGATACATCGATTAGCCCTCATATTTAGTTTATTAGATCTCTTGTGTTTAATGGATCAATATTAGACACATTCTATGAGTTTGGGCTTGGGTCCTAATTGGGCTTAATTATAATTTTCAGCATTATTACAAATTTATGTTATTTCTATATTTTAAGCATATCTTGAGTTGTAGACCTCTAAAAATTACAAATTTTATATTATAGAAAAGCTAAGAGAAAGATCTACAAATTTGTTGTAGAAGTCGAAATAATTCAGATATCTAATAGGTCAAATTGGGCCACGAAGTCGAATTAGGGTTGTTGTCTATTGAATCTAAGTAGTGTGTACTAATTGGGCTATAACCTAAGTTGTAGACATTGGATTGAGGTAAAACAGATACCATTTGAGAGCTAAGACATATAGATTCAATGCACATAAGATCACTTTCCAAAATAATAACATCTTGGTGGGCTTATTGGCTACTGAAATTGACTGACGTGAATAGAGATACAACTTGGATATGCTACAAATATTGGGACATAACTCACTCATTTGAAGTCCAAATTAAGCAAATTGGGTGTCTAGTTAAAGCTTAGAGGCAGAGGATTAATGTGGACTCAAGGGCAATATTGGATTTTTATATTTGAGATTTGATAAGTAGTGAGAAAATAGGGATGCAAAAGGGAAGTCTCATTTTTAGGAATTTAGCTTCTCTCTTTAGGTTAGAGTAGACTAGTTTTCTCTCTTTTCTCTTCTCCTCTTCTCCTCTCTTCTCCTCACCCCTTATCTTTCCATCACCACCTTTTATTTTTTGTTTGGTTTGTAAATTCCCATGGACAAATAGTATTGGAGGCTAGCTTAGGGATTCTCCAAAGGGCTTCAAGGGTTGTATCTTGAAACCTTATTCTTTAATTTCAATGTATGATGCATTTTCTTAATTCTTTGCCTCTTACTCTTTTATATACTTGCATTGAATAGTATTAGTATATGGGTTTATGAATGAGGAATTAGTTGGGTGATTATTAATTAGTTAATTGGTATGAACTTGATTAATTAAAGAATTAGTTATTAGGTTTGGGTCCAAACTTAGGCTAATGTAATTGGGGCTAAAAATCGACATAGGTTAATTAGAGTTGAGATCTCAATTATCTAATCAATTGTATATTGGTTGAATGCCTAGAGGTTTCTAGCTAGAATTGTGGGGTTATTAGTAGATGTCTCTTTAATAGCTTAAGTTAGCCGCACACCATGTCTTTGATCATATGCGCGTTCGTGATAGATATGCTTTTGGCCTTAGGAAATCCTTAAGCTAGTGTTGTTTTAGTTTTCAGTTTCTTTTATTAATTAGTTTTCTTGCATGCAAACAAAACCCCCTTATTATTAATCAAATAGTCATCAACATCCTTGTGAGACGACCTTGGTTGCACTATCCTACAAGTAGCATAATTAAGTTTTAAAATTGTAATTTGGAGCAGGCTACGCACTTGCTACCATTAGCCAATGTAGTCATGGCTCCAAAATCCTTTCAAAAATGGAGAATTTGCGTGAACTTCACAGAATTGAAAAAGATGTACCCAAAAGACACCTACCCATTGCTGAGCATTGACAAGCTGGTTAATAGAGCATCAGAAATGAAATTTCTCAGCTTCATGGATGCTTATTCGGGCTACAACCAGATTAATATGCACCCTCTAGACAAGCAAAAATGCCTTTATAACAGAAAATGTTAATTACTATTATAAAGTCATGCCGTTTGGATTGAAGAACGCTGGAGCCACCTATGAAAGACTGATGAATCAAGTCTATGTCGAACAAAGTGGAATAATTATGGAAGTCTATATGGATGATATGATAGCTAAGACCGTGGGAGATGGACACCATTGCAAAGATCTACTAGAAATCTTTACCTAGATAAGGAAATTCAACGTGCGCTTGAATTCGGAGAAGTGCGCATTTGGAGTTTGAGAAAGGAAATTCCTCAATTTTTTGCTGACTAGCTGAGGAATTGAGGTGAACTCAGAGAAATACCGAGCAATACTAGAGATAAGTCCAAGCACCCTCAAGGAAGTGCAGCAATTAACGAGGTGCATAGCTGCCCTATCCAAGCTCCTAGCAAGGTCGATTGAAAGAGCACACCTATTCTTCCACCTTCTGAAGAAGCAAGTTAACTTCAAATGGACAGAGGAATATGAGAGAGCTTTTCAAGACTTGAAGAGGTTTTTGGTAGAACCTCTAGTACTAAGCAAGCCCAAGAATGGAGAACTACTTTACATATAATTATCAATAATCAAGAAAACCATAATGTAACATCCCCATATAACGTAATAGGAAATAACAAAAATAAACTTTTATAATTGACAACCTTGCCCCTAGACATTTTAGAAAATGACACTTAGGTCCCTAGATCAATAGAATTAGCAGAATAAGGTTTTAAACGAAGCAGAATCGCGCAATGAAAATGTAGAAACCTAAATCTCGGCCGATTGAGCCACGGAGGTATCCATATGTGAAATGACATGGGATGCCCCTAGACTTACCCATAATTACAAAAATGTCATTAGCCATAAACAACAAAAACCAGAAAGGCCCTCAACTTGCAAAACATTTAATTTACATTGTTAATCGATTTATTCGATTTTATTGGATCTTTAAGCTTGATTAGAAATTAATTAAAGGTTGATCAAGAGTTAATTAGATGTTAGATTAGAGATAATTAGAATAGAAACATATAAAACCTCACAAAATTATTCAAAAACCGTTTTGCCGATTTGCAGGAAATCGGCAGAGATTCGGTATTTAAAACCACCTGAACCGAACCAATAGAATTCTACACTAGAAACCTAGAAAGAATGGCTAAAATTCAGCCGCCATTTCCCCACCTAAGTGGCACCAAGTGGCTGCCCAAAGAGTGGAGAAACTTGGCTCAATGTACACCATCCAAGCCTCCACCAATCACCACTCATTTATCATTCTTTAAGACTCTAGAATTCTCTCAACTCCCTCATTTTCAAGCTCCCTCTTTAGCTGGCCATTCCTCACTCTTCCTTCTCCCATTTTCACTTCATCTTCCTCAAAACTTCAAGCCTTATCCACTTCTTCCACCAAGAGCTCAATTCTAGCTAGTTTCTACATCAATTGGAGGTAGGATTCCAATTCTTGTCTTGATTTTCTGATTTGGGTGGCTGGTGGTGGTTTATTTTCTCAATTTTTGATGTATTGATTGGATGATTATGATGATATATGGCTAGTTTATTGGCTGTTTGTGAGGTTAAATTCGAATTGGAAACAAGAAAAAATGAAAATAGGAAGAGCTGAAGGGCTGGAGAACCAAAAACCCTCGGCAGTCCGTACGGCTCCACCTATCGCCAATTAAATTCAATGAAACTATTTTTATATGAAACTAGACATCTAGGGCTTTCCATACATATATCATATAAGGAATTTTTATTAGTATTGAGGGAGTTATGAATTTTTGAATCTCGACCTAGGTTTTTGACTTTGATTCTGGGCAGACTAGGTTTTTCAGGGTAGAACTCGCCCTATACTACTTGAAAATGAATGAAACCAACTTTTTTAGAAAGCTTACACATAGTAGAATGTTCCATAAAAATTTCAGAATTAGATAAGATCCTGTTTGCTCCTAGTGATCCAATAAAGTTGCCCTATGTCCCAACCAGGCCAGAACAGGGCAGTTCAGGAAGGTCAGAATTCGGGGCTCATAACTCGAGCCCTACTAAGTTAAATGGAATGGAACTTTTTCAAATGAAACTTTGTCCTATTAGCTTTAATATGAGACCAATTGCGTATGATTTGAATCAGTTTTCGATTTTTAGTGGATTTTTACTTTTAGGTGTCTGATTCTGGCCAGCCACTGGGGATAAAACCTAAATAACTTGAGCTATAGTTATCAAAATTAGATAGGACTAAAGAGGTTAGAAAATAGACACATAACACTTCAACATATCCAAAATTGAGGTCCAAAGGAGTTAAAATGAATTTATGGCCTAAGTTACAAAAATCGGGCAGAATCAAGGGAAGTGGCAGAAAACTAATTCAAGACCAAGGTTATAAAACTTTGTTTGATTATTGGAGCATCTATACCTTGCATTGATTTTCTGTATGAATGACTGTCTGGCGGACTGGTACTATTCATGAAGAAGCAGACTTGATCCGTTATGCTGCCGAAATTCCGGCAGAAATATTTGAACTATATGAATATGATAAGCATTTATGTGTTATGCTCATAAGATTCATATATGCAAGGATGATTTAAGTATGATATGAATATATTAAATGTGGATCCCTTCACCTGGAGGTAGTTGCACTTTGAATCCCTCCCCGTGAAGGCAGTTAAAAGATATAATGAAGGCCATATATTCCAAAGGAACGTGACATGGCGATCACGCTCTGATGAGGTATGACATGGCGATCATGCTCTGGAATGTGGCATGATAATCCCACACCCTAAGGAATGTGACATGGCGATCACATTCCGATGAAGTATGACATGGTGATCATACTCTGGGACGTGGCAGGATAAATATATTCCTAAGGAACTTGACATAGCGATCACGCTCTAATGGGGTATGACATGGCGATCATACTCTAGAATATATGTGACAAGTAACCCTCGTCCACATGAGGCATGGCATGACCCAGCTAGTGTGAGTATAAGGGGTAGGGCTTACATGAGGCATGTCATGACCTAGCTAGTGTAAGTACCAAGAGGTTATGGTGGCGATAAGTTAAGAGAAGCTTATAGCATAGCCATACATGTGTTATGTAACTGTAATTGTACTTATGTTCATTATAACATAAATGATCAGAGGATATGTGAAATTTGAATCCACATCAGATAATCATGTTTTCAAAAACCTAAAAAACTGAAACCTTATGAATGCTCACCATTATTATACACCATGTTTTATTGATGCTGAACCTGTTACATCTATTTATGTAGTGATGTTTATTCTAGATATGAGATATTGTCAATGTGACCCAAGTGCGTGAATAAAATGGACTCTGCTTTGGATAATATGTTTTCAGACCATAAAATTAAATAGTTTGTATAACAAACTTCACATTTTTCATAATAAACCGAAGCAGCTGGAGATAATAACGATGACACTATGTGTGATAGTTTAGTGAATCCTACTGAGAATTTATAATTCTCACTCCTATTTTCCGTGTTATCTCCAGATAGCTCGAAAGGTTTCAAAGACGACTGAAGTTGCTGTGAAATAAGGTCCACTCAGGTAACAGTAACAACTCTTGACTGTGGTGCTATGACTTAAGCATAGTACTGTACTTGGGAGGGTGTTAAACATAAGCTTGCCATTAACGAGGAAGGAATAGAAGTAGCAAAAGCCAATGTACTACGTGTGTAAAGCATTACAAGGAGCCAAGGTTAGATATCAAAAAATTGAGAAACTAGTGTTTGCCCTAGTTGTTAGTGCTAGGAGACTATAGCCTTATTTTCAGTGCCATCATATCATTGTCATGACTGAGTACGCCATCAGGCAGGTGCTGAGGAAGCTCGACTTGGCTGAGAGGATGATAGCTTGTTCTATTGAACTTTCTAAGTTTAGCCTAGAATATAGACCTTAATGACCAATCAAGGCTCAAGTGCTTACTGACTTTATAGTGGAAATATCACCCCCAATCATCTAAGATGACATGGGGCAAAAATGGATGAGGTATGTTGACGGATCATCCAACAGTAAGGGAAGTGAAGTTAGAGTAACCTTGGAAGATATTAATGGAGTATCCATTGTACAGTCCCTAAGGCTCATGTTTAAAACCAGCAATAATTAAGCCGAATATGAGGCTTTATTGGTTGGATTGAAATTAGCCAAGGAATTAGAAGTTTGAAGGCTAGCTGTAAAAGGAGACTCTCAGCTAGTGATCAACCAAGCTAAATAGGAATTTCAAGCCAAGGAACCCCAGTTGCAATAGTACTTTGGCTTAGTAGAGGGAGTCATAGGAGAATTTGAAGAATGCATTACGGAGTATATATCTAGAGAACAAAATGCACAAGCCAACCTATTATTAAAATTGGCTAGCACCAAAATAGTGGCAAACAATAGGACGATCAACTAGGAAGTCATTAATGAGCCGAGCATATCAGGGGCATCCCCCCTCAATGTATGCTCTACGGAATAGGAAAAAGGTAGACAACAACCCATCATGGAATACTTAACCATCAAAAAACGACCTGAAGGAAAAAAGGAACCCATGGCAATGAGAAGAATGGCAAAGCTTTTATACCATAGCAGCAGGTGAGCTCTACCGCTAAGGATATTCCTAGCCAATGTTGAAATATGTAGATGAAAGACATGCCCAAGCAATTATAAAAGAAACGCATGAAAGCATATGTGGAAATCATGCTAGGAGTAATGTAACACCTTACCAGACAAAGTACTATGCCTAAGTCATAATAGATTATCTGATAAGTGATTACATGTAATACTGGTTAAATTCTATTTTTTGTATTAGTATTAATTACTCGCATAAAAATGCTCAACCGTGTAGCAAAATTTTCTACGTGATGGCGGAATAGATGTTAGTTAATCAATAATACTGTAAATAATGTAACATTACTAAAAATACAATAAAGACAGAACTACTGCAAAAGGTATCATAAATATATACATAGATATTTGATTTTAAAGTTTGTCAAAATAATATAAATTAACAAAATGAGGCCGCTAATACAAAACAAAACGGCCAGTTTCTATGAGCAGCACCCCAAGTAGTCCCCATGGGACATTTCATGTACATCTCCTAACATCTACCTATCCACCCATGACCCAGACTGCCAAAAGAGGGTCATTCTGTACATCTAACCCTACTATAGCATGCATGCTCTCTAAATAGAATCTGATGAAAGGAACCCAATGGCCATGGCGGCATCCGCTGGAAGGTGTCCGACACTGGGAGCAGAGGATGATGAAGAAGAACTCGCCGCCTCGGATGGATCCTCCTCCGAGATCGAGGCTGACGACATCGGCTGCGGCGGTGAAGCAGGAGGGGCCATGGGAACTGGTGCTGCTAGTGGTGGTGGTGGAAATGGATGGGCCATGTGGAGTAGTATGGCTATGTAGGGGACAGCAGGATCAAAGAGAAAGTGCATAAGTGGGATGGCGAAATCCCTCTAGAAGAAGAAGTAGAGGCAGAACTAACATCGGCCAAAGATATATACAGAATCCAAAAAGGGTCAAGGTGTATATGTAGCTCAGGGAACTCAATGAATAACACCCTAGTCGCTGCGTGCTCCATGGTCTGAGAATGACGCGGAACATACAATAAGGTGAGAAATAAATATTTCTCAGTAGAAATTCCTAGCTTCTACATATCTGCCATCGCTGTCATTCTCAGTTGTTTCGGTTGTGCAATATTTTTCAAATAGTATGGTAAAATGATAATATTCAAATTAAATACTTATTTGTAAAGCATACACCGAAACAAATTCAATTTTAATTAACAGATACACTAATGTACTCAAATAGTAATCATAGTGGAACAATAGCATATTAAGAATAATAAACAGGGATCTAGAACAATCAATAGAGAAGCATTACACTATACATATGCATGTTCAATTAGAAAATGCATCTTATTCTTGGAGGCTTTCGCCTATTAGAACTTATTCCCATCCTTGGTCCCCTGGGAGTCATTGGCCATATACTCCTGGGTAATAGTCTGCTTTTCAGGACCGAGCTCGTTCCTATACAGGATGGTCGGGTTTACTTTCCCCAACCTTCCCACTGATCTACTCCCCTTAATTTATTCCGGGGCTGGCCCAAGTGATATGGAATCTTTTATAATATCATGAAATGAATGCACATCTAGCTTGATTCTTTACATATGATGTACTCAAGTTATCATAAATTTTCATAACATATGAACTTCTTATCGAAATTTCGGCAGCATAACAGATCGAGTCCGCTTCCCCATGAATAGTGCCAAGCAACCAACACAATTGTACAACTTGTAATTTTAGTATAGACCAGCAAAAATATATACATTCATAGTATCATTCAATATTTTCAAATCAAGCATCAATAAGGTTTTAGTTTATTTTTTTTCTATTCTGCCCAAGTTTGGCATGCTCCAATTTTTATTCAATTCAATTCATTTGAATCTAATTTTTGGATATGTCACAGTCTCATATGTCTAGTTTCTAATCCTTTTGGTCCCATCTCATTTTGGTGTGTATAACTCATGATATAAACAATTTACCTTAGGCTGCTCTATTCTCAACCAAAATTGGGTCCTTATAAGTAAAAATTCACTAAAAATAGAAAACTAGGTGAATTCATATGAATTTTATATCAAATTAAAGCTATCAGAATAAGCTTTCAAATGAATTAAGTTTCATGTCATTTACATAAGTATATTTTGATTTATGAGTCCCAAAACTTGGCCCTACTAAACTATCCTGGTTCAGGTCTGTTTAGACTAAAGCCAACTTCCTTGGTGCACTAGGAGCAAACGGCTATGAATTTGTTTTGAAATTTTTACGGGATATTCCTTTACATGTTACCATTCAAACAAACTTGGGTTCACTCAATTTGAAATTGTATAGTGTGAGTTATACCCTTCTCAACTCATACTGCCCAAATAGGAATCCAGATTTCTAGGGTAAACTTCCAAAATTCATAACTAATTCTATACTAATCCAATGGCTTATATATATATGTATGGAAAGCTCTAGATGTCTAGTTTCATATAAAAATGGTTTCATCCAATTTAAACAGCGGTAGGCGGAGCAAGACACACTCATAATGCAGACGGACCACGAGGGGAACCCTAACCTGCCTCTAGGTTTGCCTCCCCTTTTCAAGATATTTGCTATCAATTTCAGTTTTAATCACCACATACATGCAAAATTAATCATCAACCATCATCATCACTCTACATAACATCAAATTCTCAGATTATTCATGATCCCCATTAAGCCCCAAATCAGAGAAAGTGAGGAGAGAAGTAGAATTTCCTACCTTGTCTAGTTGAGTTTATGTTGATTTTGTGTCTTTGGTGCAAGCAATTTGTGGTGAGGCTTGAAGAAGAGATGAAAATGGAGTGCAAGTGAGAATGAGGAGAAGAAAATGAAGGGAGCTCAGCAAGGAGAAGTGGCTGAGATTCATGAGAAGAAAAGGAGAGAAAAGGTGGAGATATTTGGAAGGTGAAGGCATGTGATTGGTGGACTCCATCAAGTTCTTCATTTTGGTTTGGCTTCCACCATCAAGGGCTGTCCTAAGTGCCACTTGGGTGGGTTACTTGGCTAAATCTTAGCCATTGATCCTAGGGCACCCATGGCATAATTTCTACTGATCCGGTTCCGACAGTTTAAAATTCCGAAATCTTACCGATTGCTCTTAAATCGGTAAACCGGTTTAAAAATTTTCTGTGGGGTTTTCTATGTTCCTAATCTAATTCTATCAAGCCTAATCCTTTTAAATCACACGTAATTGGCTTTAAGTAAATGTTTAATCAAGTTCTGATTAAACTCACTTATTCGATAAAATCGAACAACTCAGTTGTTAACAATAAAATTTTTCAGATGTTACATTTCTACCCTCCTAAAAAAAAATTTTGTCCTCAAAATTTAGTACCTGAGAATAATTCGGGATGTTCTCTTCTCATATTGGATTCTAATTCCCATGTACAATCCACTAAGTCTTCATGTCCCCATGCTACCTTCACCAATTGTACAGCTTTGTTCCGAAGGTGTTTGATGCTCCTATCCACTATCCGTGCTAGGGGTACATGAAATGTCAAGTCATCCCTTAATTGGATTGATTCAGGTTCCAACAAGTGAGTAGGATCTGGCTGGTATCTTCTGAGTTGCGAAATATGGGAAACATCATGAAGATTAGATAAATGCGGTAGTAAGACAACCTGATATGCAACTGGCCCAATTTCCTTTAAAATTTGAAAGGGACCTATAAAATGAGGGCTTAGCTTTTTGACTTTAATAGCTCTACCACCCCAGTTGTGGGTGTTATTTTTAGAAACACATGGTCTCCTTCGTGAAACTCCAAAGGTTTCATCCTGACATCCGCGTAGCTCTTTTGACGGCTCTGAGCTGCAAGTATTTTGCTACGGATTCTTTTGATTTGCTCTATAGTTTGTCTGACTAGTTCTGGACCCAATAGACTCTGTTCTCCTGGTTCATACCAATATAGGGGAGATTGACACTTTCGTCCATATAAAACCTCATATGGAGCCATGGCGATGCTAGCATGGTAACTGTTGTTGTAGGCAAACTCGACCAATGGTAAGTATCGATCCCAATTCCCCCGTTGTTCTAGAATGTATGCCCACAACATATCTTCCAAAGTCTGAATCGTCCGCTCTATTTGGCCATCAAATTGCGGATGATATGCAGTACTTAGACATAGTTTAGTACCGAATGCCTTCTGGAGCGCTCCCCAAAACCGTGAGGTGAACCTTGGATCTTAATCGACAATAATTGTTGAAGGAATACCATGTAACTGTACCACTTCTTGAATATATAGTTGAGCCAACTTTTCTAGAGGAGAATTCGCTCGAATGGGTAAAAAGTGAGCAGACTTGGTTAGTCTATCCATTATGACCCATATGGCGTCATATCCTGAGGGGGTTCTTGGTAAACCCATCATGAAATCCATGGAAATGCTCTCCCACTTCCATTCTGGAATCTCTAAGGGTTGTAATATCCCTGCCAGCTTTTGATGCTCTGTTTTCACCTTCTGGCAAGTTAAACATTTATTCACAAAATTGGCCACATTTGTTTTAAGGCCTAGCCACCAAAACATCTTTTTGAGGTCTTGGTACATCTTGTTAATGCCAAGATGTATAGTAAACTCACTCTTATGGGCTTCCTCCAAGACCTTCCTCTTGAGGTTGTCCTCCTTAGGTACACATACCCTCCCATAATATTGCCATATTCCGTCTACATCTTGGGAAAATCCTGTTAGCTTGCCGGAGTATACCAGTTACACTGTATGCTGGAAGTCATCACTCATTTGCTGTGCTTGCTGGATTTGGTCTTTACAAGTACTAGTTATCTTAAGTTAGTGCAATTGAATGGCATTGGGGGTTACAGAGATCCCCAAGTTGAGGGTTTAGAAACTCTCTATAAGTTCCACTTCTTTGATCATCATCCATGCCACTATCAAGGATTTTCTGCTTAGGGCGTCTCACATTTGCCTTGCCTGGATGGTACTTCAGGTCGAATTCGTAATCTTTAAGAAACTCCATCCACCTTCGCTGCCTCATGTTTAATTCCTTCTGATCAAAAAGGTATTTCAAGCTTTTGTGATCAGAAAATACTTCAAACTTCACTCCATAGAGATAATGTCTCCACATCTTCAAGGCAAACACTATCGCTGCCAGCTCGAGGTCATGCGTTGGATAGTTTCTTTCATGAGTTTTCAATTGCCTGGAAGCATATGCCATGACGTTTCTGTTCTGCATTAGCAGACACCCCAATCCTTTCTTAGAAGCAACACAGTACACTTCAAATGGTCCACGAGCATCTGGTAAAATAAGTATTGGGGCTGTTGTTAACTTTTCTTTTAATTCTTGGAAGCTCTGCTCGCACTCGGGTGTCCATTCAAATAGGGCATTCTTTCTGGTTAGTTTGGTTAAAAGTAGAGCTATTTGAGAGAAGTTCTTAACAAATCTTCTATAGTATCCTGCCAGCCTTAAGAAGCTCCTGACTTCCGTAACTATCGTTGGTGGTTCCCAGTTTAATACTGCTTCCACCTTATTGGGATCTACTAAAATTCCCCCGTAGGATACCACGTGGCCAAGAAATTTTACTTCTTTCATCTAGAATTCACATTTGGATAACTTAGCGTAAAGTTTCTTCTCTCTTAGAATCTGCAGAACTACTCGCAAATGTTCCGCATGCTCCTGTTCCGTCTTCGAATAGACAAGTATGTCGTCAATGAGCACCACCACAAATTTATCAAGATATGGCCTGAATATTCGGTTCATGTAATCCATGAATATTGTCGGTGCATTCGTCAATCCGAAGGACATCACAGTATATTCATAATGTCTATAACGAGTCCGAAACGCGGTCTTCGGAATATCTTCTTCTCGAACCCGAATCTGGTGATATCCAGACCGTAGGTCAATCTTGGAGAATACAGTAGCCCTTTGTAGTTGATCCATAAGATCATCAATCCTTGGTAACAAATACTTGTTTTTGATTGTCACCTTATTCAACTGCCTGTAATCTACACAGAGTAGCATGCCTCCATCTTTCTTCTTAACTAACAAGACTGGGGCTCCCCACGGTGATGCACTTGGCCTAATGAATTTCTTTTCTAGGAGTTCTTCGATCTGCCCCTTCAGTTCAGCCAGTTCCAAGGGTGACATGCGGTATGGTGCTAGAGATATTGGTCCAACTCCTGGCACTAATGCAATAGTAAACTCAATCTCTCTCTCCAGAGGGAACTTAGGGATATCTTCGGGGAACACATCAGGATATTCCCTAATAACTGGAATATTGTTTAACTCCTGATCAACCTTTGTTATGCTAGTTGATAAGAAAATATACCCTTGACTTCCATCCCTACAAAGGTGCACAGTTAAGGAACTTAAATAAAGACTTACAGGGATTACTGATTCAGAAGATGAAACAAAAGGGAATATAATGGATTTATCGAAGCAATTTAACAGGGCTTGGTTAGCAGAGAGCCAGTCCATACCCAAAATAATGTCAAGTCCGGACAAGGGAAGACAAATTAAATTAGCCGAAAAGATTCGACCTCCTATTTGACAGGGGATATTCATACAAATGTGGTTGGTTTTAACGGGCTTATTTGTAGGAGTAGAAACTAGCAAGTCATACGGTAATTCAGAAATAGGTAGCTGCAGGGCTGTCATGCAATCATGAGAGATGAAAGAGTGAGACACACCTGAATCGTATAAAACGATTAAGGTCTTACCATTTACTTCACACGTATCTTGGATCAAATCTTCTAACTTTTTGACCTCCTGTGCATCCATAGTGAAAACTCTCCCTTGACGTTGCGGCTTAGGAATCGGTTGAGAATTTTTGGTAGGGCATTAATAGATTCTGTGGCCTGGTTTGCCACATCCAAAATAAACATTTTGACCTGCCAAGCAAGGGCGATCGCCATGATTCCTACTGTATTGGCTGCAAATCTGGTTCCCAAAAGGCCTTTGAGATTGCTTGCCTTTGTTACTCGTTGGCTGGAACTTCCTCCGCTGTTGTAAGTTAGGCTTGAACCTCGGACCTTGCGGAGTTAGCCCCCTCTTAAAGTTGTTGCCGGATGCTCTAGCAGCAACTAACTTCTTGTTACAGTCCTCCATTAAGCAGCACTTGTTTACCAAAGTAGGGAAGTCTCTGATCTCCATTGGTCCTATGGTGGCAAGAATGTCCTCTCTTAGTCCACCTTTAAATTTCATGCATTTCCATGCTTCATTGGGGTTCCATTGATAAATAGTGGAAAATTTGCACAACTTTTCAAATTTAGCAATGTACCCCGACATGTTACTATTTCCTTGACGGAGGTGCATGAATTCCAACTCCTTGGCATTACAAACAGACACAGGAAAATACTTCTGGTAGAATGCATCTTTGAATACGTCCAAAGTAATTTCTGTCTGGGATCCTTCGAATAATCGCTGTGCACCATTCCACCAGAATTCTACATCAGCTTTTAACATATAGGTGGCAAAAGTCACCTTCTGACGGTCTGAGCAATATAACACGGAGAAAATCTTTTCCATAGCTTTAACCCATTCATCTGCTTTATTTGGGTCAAAGACTCCCTTAAAGCTGGGTGGATTAGCCTTCTGAAACTTGGCAAATTTGAGGTATTCCAGATCCATTCCAGGGCCACTATGATTTCCCCCATGATCTACCTCGTACTGCCCTCCTAATTGGCCCATCATTTGAGTTGCCGCAGCTGCCTGTTCGCGCATAACATGCGCCATCTCTCACATTGCGTCCAGGAACTCCGTGGATTCCTCTTGGGCTGGGGAAGTTCGCGGTCTACCTCGCCTTCTAAAAGCCATTATGTTCTGAACACACAAAACAAGAGTACTTGAGTTGATCAAGCTCAATACTAAGTTCGATGTGCTAGTAAATAATAGCATACAGTTAGACAAACTCTTTCACGTATGTCCTGTCCATATGGACAAGACTCAGAACATAATAAGATCTAGGGAATACAGAGCATATACGAAGCATTGTCAGTCCAATCCTCAGGCCTATATTAGGATGAACTGCTCTGATACCAAAAATGTAACACCTTACCAGATAAAGTACTACGCTTAAGTCATAATAGATTATCTGATAAGTGATTACATGTAATACTGGTTAAATTCTATTTTCTGTATTAGTATTAATTACTCGCATAAAAATGCTCAATCGCGTAGCAAAATTTTCTGCATGACGGCGGAATATATGTTAGTTAATCGGTAATACTGTAAATAATGTAACATTACTAAAAATACAATAAAGATAGAACTACTGCAAAAGGCATCATAAATATATACATAGATATTTGATTTTAAAATTGGTCAAAATGATATAAGGTAACAAAATGAGGCTGCTAATACAAAACAAAACGGTCAGTTTCTATGAACAGCACCCCAAGTGGTCCCCATGGGACATTTCATGTACATCTCCTAACATCTACCCATCCACCCATGACCCAGACTACCAAAAGCAGGTCATTTTGTACATCTAACCCTACTACAGCATCGCTATCTAAACAGAATCTGACGAAAGGGACCCATTCGCCATGGCGGCATCCGCTAGAGGGTGTCCAACACTGGGAGCAGAGGATGATGAAGAAGAACTCGCTGCCTCGGACGGATCCTCCTCCGAGATCAAGGCTGACGACATCGGCTACGGCGGTGAAGCAGGAGGGGCCATGGGAACTGCAGCCGCTGGTGCTGCTAGTGGTGGTGGAAATGGATGGATCATGTGGAGTGGTATGGCTATGTAGGGGACAGCAGGATCAAAGAGAAGGCGCATAAGTGGGACGGCAAAATCCATCTGGAACAAGAAGTAGGGGCGGAACTAACATCGGCCAGAGATATATACAGAATCCAAAAACGGGTCAAGGTGTATATGTAGCTCAGGTAACTCAATGAATAACACCCCGGTCGCTGCGTGCTCCATGGTCTGAGAATGACGCGGAACATACAATAAGGTGAGAAATAAATATTTCTCAGTAGAAATTCCTAGTTTCTACATATCTGTCATCACTGTCATTCTCAGTTGTTTCGGTCATGCAATATTTTTCAAATAGTACGGTAGAATGATAATATTCAAATTAAATTTGTAAAGCATACACCGAAACAAATTCAATTTTAATTAACAGATAAACTAATGTACTCAAACAGTAATCACAGTGCAACAATAGCATATTAAGAATAATAAACAAGGATCTAGAACAATCAATAGAGAAGCAATACACTATACATATGCATGTGCAATTAGAAAATGCATCTTATTCTTGGAGGCTTTCACCTATTAGAACTTATTTCCATCCTTGATCCCCTAGAAGTCATTGGCCATATACTCCTGGGTAATACTCCGCTTTTCAGGACCAAGCTCGTTCCTATACAGGATGGCCGGGTTTACTTTCCCCAACCTTCCCACTGATCTATTCCTCTTAATTTATTCCGGGGCTGGCCCATGTGATATGGAATCCTTTATAATATCATGAAATGAATGCACATCTAGCTTGATTCTTTACATATGATGTACTCAAGTTATCATAAATTTTCATAACATATGAACTTCTTACTGAAATTTCGACAGCATAACGGATCGAGTCCGCTTCCCCATAAATAGTACCAGGCAATCAATACAATTGTACAACTTGTAATTTCAGTATAGACCAGCAAACATATATACATTCATAGCATCATTCAACATTTTCAAATCAAGCATCAATAAGGTTTCAGTTTATTTTTTTTTCTATTCTGCCCGAGTTTGGTATGCTCCAATTTTTATTTAATTCAACTCATTTAAATCTAATTTTTGGATATGTCATAGCCTCATATGTCTAGTTTCTAATCCTTTTGGTCCCATCTCATTTTGGTGTGTATAACTCATGATATAAACAATTTACCTTAGACTGCCCTATTCTTAGCCAAAATTGGGTCCTTATAAGTAAAAATTCACTAAATATAGAAAACTAGGTGAATTCATATGAATTTTATATCAAATTAAAGCTATCAAAATAAGCTTTCAAATGAATTAAGTTTCATGTCATTTGCATAAGTATATTTTGATTTATGAGTCCCAAAACTTGGCCCTGCTAAACTATCCTGGTTCAGGTCTGTTTAGACTAAAGCCAACTTCCTTGGTGCACTAGAAGCAAATGGCTATGAATTTGTTTTGAAATTTTTATGGGATATTCCTTTACATGTTACCTTTCAAACAAACTTGGGTTCACTCAATTTGAAGTTGTATAGTATGAGTTATACCCTTCTCAACTCATACTGCCCAGATAGGAATCCAGATTTCTAGGGTAAACTTCCAAAATTCATAACTAATTCTATACTGATCCAATGGCTTATATGATATATGTATGGAAAGCCCTAGATGTCTAGTTTCATATAAAAATGGTTTCATCTAACTTAAACAGCGGTAGGCGGAGCCGTACACTCCGCCGTACGGACCGCCGAGGGGAACCCTAACCTGCCTCTAGGTTTGCCTCCCTTTTTCAAGATATTTGCTATCAATTTCAGTTTTAATCACCACATACATGCAAAATTAATCATCAACCATCATCATCACTCTACATAACATCAAATTCTCAGATTATTCATGATCCCTATTAAGCCCCAAATCAGAGAAAGTGAGGAGAGAAGTAGAATTTCCTACCTTGTCTAGTTGAGTTTATGTTGATTTTGTGTCTTTGGTGCAAGTAATTTGTGGTGAGGCTTGAAGAAGAGATGAAAATGGAGTGGAGGTGAGAATGAGAAGAAGAAAATGAAGGGAGCTCAGCAAGGAGAAGTGGCCGAGATTGATGAGAAGGAAATGAGAGAAAAGGTGGAGATATTTGGAAGGTGAAAGCATGTGATTGGTGGACTCCATCAAGTTCTTCATTTTGGTTTGGCTTCCACCATCAAGGGCTGTCCTAAGTGCCACTTGGGTGGGTTACTCGGCTAAATCTTAGCCATTGATCCTAGGGCACTCATGGCATAATTTCTACTGATCCGATTCCGACAGTTTAAAATTCCGAAATCTTACCGATTGCTCTTAAATCGGTAAACCGGTTTAAAAATTTTCTGTGGGGTTTTCTATGCTCTTAATCTAATTCTATCAAACCTAATCCTTTTAAATCACACATAATTGGCTTTAAGTAAATGTTTAATCAAGTTCTGATTAAACTCACTTATTCGATAAAACCGAACAACTCAATTGTTAACGATAAAATTTTTCGGATGTTATAAGTAGGGCTTTCACAACCAAGATACTTTAGGGTAACTACTTTTGGCCCACCATGAAACAAGACTATCTGAAGTTCGTAAGGAAATGTGACATGTAACACCTTACCAGACAAAGTACTATGCTTAAGTCATAATAAATTATCTAATAAGTGATTACGTGTAGTACTGGTTAAATTCTATTTTCTGTATTATTATTAGTTACTCACATAAAAATGCTTAATCGCGTAACAAAAATTTCTACGTAACGGCAGGATAAATGCTAGTTAATCAGTATACTGTAAATAACGTAACATAAATAAAAATACAATAAGGGCAGAACTATTGCAAAAGGCATCATAAATGTATACATAGATATCTGATTTTAAAGTTTGTCAAAATGATACAGGGTAACAAAATGAGGCTGCTAATACAAAACAAAACGGCCAGTCTCTATGAACAGTACCCCAAATGGTCCCCATGGGACATTTCATGTATATCTCCTAACATCTACCCATCTGTCCATGACCCAGACTACCAAAAGAGAGCCATTCTGTACATCTACTACTGCTGCAGCATGCATGCTATCTAAACGGAATCTGAAGAAAGGAAACCGTTCCCCATGATAGCGTCTGTTGGTGGGTGACCCACACTAGGAGCAAAGGACGAGGAAGAAGAACTCGCTAGCTCGGACAGATCCTCCTCCGAGGTCAAGGCTGATAACATTGGCTGCGGTGGTGAAGCAGGAGGGGCCATAGGAACGGGAGCTGCTGCCGCTGCTGTGCTGCTGGTGGAAATGGATGGGCCATGTGAAAAGGTATGGCAATATAGGGGACAGCAGGATCAAAAAGAGGGTGCATAAGTGGGACGGCCAAATCTCTATGGAAAAAGACGTAGAGGCGGAACTGACATCGGCCAGATATACAGAATCCAAGAACGGGTCAAGGTGTATATGTAGCTCAAGGAACTCAATGAATAGCACTCCGATCGCTGCGTGCTTCATGGTCTGAGAATGACGCGAAATGTACAGTAGGGTGAGAAATAAATATTTCTCATTAGGAATTCCTAGTTTCTATGCATCTGTCATCGCTATCATTCCCAGTTGTTTCGGTTGTGCAATATTTTTCAAATAGTACGGTACAATGATAATATTTAACTTAAAAACTTGTTTGTAAAGCATACATCGAAATAAATTCAATTTTAGTTGACAGATACACTAATGTACTCAAACAGTAATCATGGTGGAACAACAGCATATTAAGAATAATAAACAGGGATCCAGAACAATCAATTAAGAAGTATTACACTGTACATATGAATGTGCAAATAGAAAATACATCTTATCCTTGAAGGCTTTCGCCTATTAGAACTTATTCCCATCCTTGGTCTCCTGCGAGTCATTGGCCATATACTCTTGGGTAATAGTCCGCTTTTCAGGACCGAGCTTATTCCTATACAGGATGGCCGAGTTTACTTTCCTCGACCTTCCCATTGATCTACTCTCCTTAATTTATTTTGGGGCTGGCCCAAGTGATATGGAATCCTTTGTAATATCATGAAATGAATGCACATCTAACTTGATTCTTCAAATATCATGTATTCATGCTATTATAAATTTCACAACATATGAACTTCTTACCGAAATTTTGGCAGCATAACGGATCGAGTCTGCTTCCCCATGAATAGTGCCAGACAACCAGTACAATTGTACAACTTGCAAATTCAGTATGGACCAGCAAATATATATATATATATATATATATATATATATATATATATATATATATATATATATATATATATATATATATATATATATATATACATTCATAGTATCATTCAACAACTTCAATTCAAGCATCAATAGGGTTTCATCTTATTCTTCCCTGTTCTACCGGAGTTTGGTATGCCCCAATTTTTATTCAATTCAACTCATTTATATCTAATTTTTGAATATATCATAGCTTTATATGTCTAGTTTCTAATCCTTTTCGTCCCATCTCATTTTGATTTGTATAACTCAAGATATAAACAATTTATCTCAGACTGCCCTGTTCTTAGCCAAAATTGTGTTCTTATAAATAAAAATTCACTAAAAATAGAAACCTGGGTGAATTCATACGAAATTTATATCAAATTAAAGCTATCAGGACAAGCTTTCAAATGAATTAAGTTTCATGTCATTTTCGTAAGTATATTTTGAGTTATGAGTCCCGAAACTTGGCCATACTAGACTACCCTGATTCAGCCCGGTTTAGACTTAAGTCAACTTCCTTGGTGCACCAGGAGCAAATGGCTATGAATTTGGTTCTGAAACTTTTATGAGATATTCCTTTACATGTTAGCTTTCAAACAAACTTGGGTTCACTCAATTTGGAGTTGTATAGGGTGAGTTATACCCTTCTCAACTCATACTGCCTAGATAAGGATCCAGATTTCTATGTTAAACTTCAAAAATTCATAACTAATTCTACACTAATCCAATGGTCTTATATGATATATGTATGGAAAGCCCTAGATGTCTAGTTTCATATAAAAATAGTTTCATCCAATTTAAATGGCGGTAGCCAGAGCCATACACTCCGCTGTACAGACCATCGAGGAAAACCCTAACAGCTTCTAGATTTGTCTCCCGCCTTCAAGCTTTTTGCTCTCAATTCCAATTTTAATCACAACATAAATGGAAAACTAGTCATAAACCATCATCATCACTCTACATAACATCAATATTTTAGTTTGTACATGCTCACCATGCAGCCCCAAATCAAAGAAAACAAGAAGAGAAGTAGGATTTCCTACCTTGTTTAATTCAATTTGTGTTGATTTTGTGCCTTTGATGGAAACAACTTGTGTTGAGACTTGAAGAAGAGATGGAAATGGAGTGGAGATGAGAGTGAAGAGAAGAGAAATGAAGAGAGTTGCAGCAAGGGAGTGGCCGAAATTGATGAAGAGAAAAGGGAAGAAAAGGTGGAGATATTTGGAGACACTTTGTTTTGATTGGTAGATTCAACCTTGTCATAAAATTTGGTTTAGCTTCCCATCATCAAGGGCTGTCAAGGCGCCACTTGAGGGAGTTATTTGGCTAAATGTTAGCCGTTGATTCTAAGACACTCATAGAAAAATTTCTATTGGTCCGGTTCCGACAATTTGAAATACCGAAATCTTACCGATTTCCCTTAAATCGATAAACTGGCTTGAAAATTTTCTGTGGAGTTTTCTATACTCCTAATCTAATTCCATCAAACTTAATCCTTTTAAATCACACTTAATTGGCTTTAAGTAAATATTTAATCAAATTCTGATTAAACTCACTTCTTCAATAAAACCGAACAACTCAGTTGTTAACGATAAAATTTTTTTTTCGGACGTTACATGACAAGTGCCAAAGGTTCAGAAAATTGAAACACATACCTTTTGAAAAAATGCATTGCTCAAAAACTAGTTGGCTATTTCATAAGTGGGGAATAGATATCCTCAGCCTTTTTCCATTAGTTCCATGACAATTAAAGTATTTAGTAGTAGCTATCAACTACTTTACCAAATGGATCGAGACCAAGCTATTACCTACAATCATCATAGAGAAAGTGAGGAAGTTTGTTTAGAAAAGGATAATAAGTAGGTATGGAGTACTCTACCAATTGGTTAGCGATAATGGAACACGGTTTATAGATTAGAGGTTCGAAGATTTCTGCAAAGAGTTAGGAATTGTTCAACTTTCTTCATCAATAAAGCACCCTTAGACTAATGGATTAGCGGAAGCTGCCAACAAAATTATTTTAGCAAGGTTAAAGAAGAGACTAGAGCAAGCCAAGAACCTATGGGCCAATCCAAAAAATTAAATTTTAAAAAATCATGTAATAAATTAAAATTATTAAAAGTGATGATATAAACTTAACAAAAATTTATCCTATATAATATTATTCAGTTTAAATTGGATTAGATAAATTTTAAAAATATGATCCAATCCAACCAATATTTAAAAGACAAGAAATAATTCAATCCAAAGTTTTACCATTTTAATTATTCTTCTTCTTTTTCTTTTATCATTTACAATTTTAATTAATTTTAAAGTTTTTTAATCAATTTATTGATTTTAAATAGATTGAATTGAATTTAAATACCCTTAATCAAAATACTAGCAAAGCGAGCTCCAAATTTTCGCACCCCTGAAGGTGAAAGTGTGTGAAAATGCGGAGAACTATTCTACGTTTCAGTGCCCTTTCCACTCAAACAAGCCACCGAAGTTGACTGTCGGCCTGTCGTTATTACCGTCTTCATCAAGTTTCCCACTTTCCAGCGTTGCCGCATGTCCTTGCATTATGGCATTTCTGAGTAAGTCTTATATTTAGCTTTCCAGGGATTTTTCATGTTTCTTTCTTTTTTTTTTTTATTTGACGGGGCTTTCCCGGGATATTGTTTTGGCCTTAAATAGCTTATATATAATTTCGTACCAAAAGTGATAATTAAATTAAATCCTTCTAAAGACTTTAAGATCCAAACCTCTAATATTATAAGTAATGTTCACCCATGATCGCACTTTTCAGGGATATTGGGAACATACAAAATGTATCAATATTGGAGAACAAAATAGATTCAGGAGCTACCTCAAAACTTCAAGGACTATATGCCACAAGTTATTCAGATCATTGATCTTCTCTTAATTTCCACTCACGTATGCAACCACCGGCAAGATTTTACATTGTTTTGGGTGGAAAAAAAAATTAAGTAAAATTCTGTTTTAGATGGAGAACAATAACTTGGCAAATAACTTACTAGTAGGAAAATATGCAGTTTTTTTTTTTTATCGTTTTGAAATTATTTGAGATACAAGTTATACATGTACCAGAATGATGCATCATTATTGCCAAAGTAGGACCCCATATTTTAAAATCGCGTGCAGACCTTAGGACAGAAATTGTCCATATCAGGACAATATTAATTACCCAAGCAATTAACATAGATAAGCACCCTTTTCATATTCTTTAATACACCACATTTAGAAAATTTTTATCTTTTTAAAACTATCGATGATTCTTAATCTCCTTGGCACTTTTGGGGGAGAGTGGTGTTATTTGTACCACTTTAAAGTGGGACACCCATCAACACCCACTCACAAAGTAAGTAAAAAAATATTATAAAAGAAAGTGAAAAAGTGAAAAAACAAAAGGGGAGAAAAGAAAGATAGGAAGAAGATGTCAACTATGTAAGAGAAAGTGGGTGTACAAAAAACATTTCTCTTTGGGGGATTTAACAGGAGCGAGGTTCATTCGATTGTAATTTTCTGGTCGGTTTGTTTTTATATTTCAGCAGATCAACAAGTGAAATGAATCAATGGTTCTTTTTTCCCCATTCATTTTGTTGCAAGTCTATAAAAGAGACATTGCGGTCAAAATAATTCATCAGATTTGGGCGTAGTCCATCAATGACCGGGCATTGGCTAGAGCCTAGTAGCCACAAGACCAATTCAACTATATTTATCTTAATGTTCCTAGCTCAAAATAGAATAACATTTGTATTGTAAAATAGTCGTAAGTCAACTATACACCAAAGACTTTGCAAAATTCATCTTTGAAGCTGGATTCAAATTGACAGTGATATCGCCAAAATTTATTCATATATGTGCTTTGTATTTCTACTCTAATACGTATGAACCAAATGCAAAACAAATTAAATTATGCTGGCCCCTGATTCGGGTCATCCTCCAGGGCTATTTCCCAATAGATAATTTCATTATTCCAAGTGAATTCCACCAATCACAGCGACCAACCTACACTGTTCCTTTCTTGCTTCTGCTTAAAGCAGCATTAGTTCTATTCATAGAGATAGATGAACAATAGAGTCCTGCAAGAACTAAATTTGATGGACGTTCTTTCTTTATTGATCACCATTGCATGTATACTTACACCTACTTTCAAAGTTTCCATAGCAGTTGATACTATTCGTCTGTCCCAGTCCATCAGTGATGGCATGACCTTGGTTTCCCAAGGTGGTAAGTTTGAACTTGGTTTCTTCAGTCCTGAGAATTCCAATAAACGTTATGTGGGGATTTGGTACAAGAATATCCCAATTCGGACAGTTGTTTGGGTTGCAAATGGGGTCAACGCGATCAACGATTCCTCAGGTATCTTAACCGTGAACAGCACAGGCAACCTTGTACTCAAACATAATGACACTGTTGTCTGGTACACAAACTCTGAAAGACAAGCACGGAATCCAGTGGCACAGCTATTGGATTCAGGCAATCTTGTGGTAAGAGATGAGAGTGATGCAAACCCAGATGCCTATTTGTGGCAAAGTTTTGACTACCCATCTGATACAGCACTACCTGGGATGAAGTTGGGATGGAACCTTAGAACTGGTCAGGAATGGAGAATGACTTCTTGGAAGAGTCCTGATGATCCTTCGCCAGGAGACTTTTACTGGGGTTTGTTGCTCCATAATTATCCTGAGTTCTATCTGATGAAGGGAACAGAAAAGTTTGTCAGGATTGGACCATGGACTGGCCTGTATTTTAGTGGTATACCAGATCAAAAGCCCAACCCCGTTTATGATTTCATGTATGTATCTAATGATAAGGAGATGTACTACACGTATAGCCTCAAGAATGATGCTGTCATCTCAAGATTGGTAATGAATCAAACAACTTCCATGTGTACTCGGTATGTGTGGGAGGAAGATGATCAAATTTGGAAGGTATACAAATCACTCCCAAAAGACAACTGTGATTATTATGGCCTTTGTGGGGCCTATGGGACTTGCATAATTACAGGATCCCAAATCTGCCAATGTTTAACAGGTTTCAGCCCCAAGTCACCAGCAGCATGGAACTCATCTGACTGGTCTCAAGGATGTGTCCGCAATAAACCACTAAACTGCACTAACAAACTTAAAGATGGATTTGCTAAAGTGGAAGGTGTAAAAGTGCCAGAAACTACACATACTTGGGTGGATGAGACAATAGGTTTAGAAGAATGCAGAGTCAGGTGCTTGAATAATTGTTCTTGTATGGCCTACACTAATTTAAACATAAGCGGAGCAGGTAGTGGCTGTGTCATGTGGTTTGGTGACCTAATGGATATCAGGCAGTTTCAAGATTCCGGACAGGATCTGTACATTCGAATGGATGCTTCCGAACTAGGTATATATAAGTTATTTATTTTATCCCAAAAAAAAAAAAAAAAAAGAATCATGATTATTGCCATCAAGATCTATTTTCATCTTTGAACAATCAAGTTCCTACTTCAACCTTTGATCTATTCATATATTTATTTACTTGTTTATTTGGTTTTGACATACTCGCCATCAAGAGGGACGAGAAGAGCACAAGGCGCTGAGAATAATAGTTACAACCACTGTTGCTGCCATTTCATTGATGCTTGTCCTTGGTTGTTATCGTATCTACATTGTCCGCAGGAGCATAACTGGTAAGTTTACTTTGACCACATTTTACATAGATGGACGGTTGCATTATTTTGTTTTCGACAGAACAGATCTACTAATTCTTTGATTCCAGTTAGTAAGATAAGAGGGATTTTGATCTAAAAAATAGATTCTAGAAGCAGAAAAGGGTATCCTGAGCAATTTCAATAATTGGATTCATTGATATTCTTGGTATAGTAAATGCTATCACACATACAATCATATTCAGATCGATAAAATTGTTTGATCTTAAAGGGGACCCTTTATAATTTTGCAGGTGAGGAGTTATTTTCTGGTTTCGTCCAATCATTAATAACTTGATTAGTTTTAGATAATAGTAGATAGAAATATTGCTCATAAGAAGTCCTATTGAAACCAAGAAATACAGCTTCCGACAAATGTTATTCCTGTTTAATTTATTTAATCATTTATTCACCTCCAAATACAAAAGGACAATGGAGTAATTTTGTCCAATTACGTGTTGGGTTGGTTCACACAATCAAGTTCATTCAAGGTAACAAAGTAGTTAACCAAATGAAATTTACTAGAGGTTGCCAATCATTGAACATAGGAGAGTATCTTGAAGCATAGTGTGCCCTGCTACACGTTGAATGTGTCAGAAGAGTAGTTCGTATAACCCACTTGTATGCGTTGTCATAAACTCTTAGTTAGCCAAGGTTCTGTTGTTTTGTAGGACAACCGTTATTATTTCTTTTTCCCTTCGAATAATTGATCTATCTAGGCTAAAGTAAAACTATGATCAATGTGTACCAAAAAAAAAAAAAAAAAAAACTAGAACAAGAGGGAGGGGGGAAAAAACCGAACAATGGAGAAAAAATTGTACATTAAGTGCCCGCAAATAATGAAAAGGGGAATTCCGACCATCTATCTGTTGAAATTCTTGGTGATACACTCACATATGCAATGCAGAAAAGTTATTTGACTTGACTAAACCATCATTTGAACTACGCCTTTAACAAGCCATTGTTCCATTTTATCAGAGAATTTAGAAATTATAGAAGGAGAACAAAACAGAGAAAGTAATGAGGAAGATCTCGATCTCCCATTGCTTGACCATTCAACGATAGTCACAGCCACCAATAACTTCTCAATAAAGAACAAGGTTGGAGAAGGTGGCTTTGGACCCGTATACAAGGTGATTCAATCTTTGTTGATTATCAGCAAAAGGATTTAGAGAAATGCCAATGTTGTAAAGAGTATCTTAATGTAGCTATATATGTTAATACATAGGGAAGATTAGCAGGTGGACAAGAAATTGCTGTGAAGAGGCTTTCAAGAAGCTCTGGACAAGGAATGACTGAGTTCAAGAATGAAGTAAAGTTGATAGCAAAACTTCAGCACCGAAATCTTGTTAAGCTTATTGGTTGTTGCATTCAGGGACAAGACAGAATGCTGGTTTATGAATACATGCCTAACCGTAGCTTGGATTGGTTGATTTTTGGTATGGATATTTCTAGAATGCTTATGTTCTGATGCACTATTTTAATGATTCCACTATCACTTCAGAGGTTCTGGAACCTGAAATTATGTAATTATGAACTAAAATGGGTGAATAAATTTAATTTTTTTTTTTTTTTAAAATGAAACAGATGATACTAAAAGCAAATTGCTAGATTGGCCTAAGCGCTTCAACATTATATGTGGAATTGCTCGAGGTCTTCTTTATCTTCATCAAGATTCCAGATTGAGAATAATTCATAGAGACCTCAAAGCGAGTAATGTTTTACTTGATGACAAGTTAAATCCAAAAATATCAGATTTTGGCATTGCCAGAATGTTTGGAGGTGATCAAACTGAAGGAAATACAAAACGAGTGGTTGGAACTTAGTAAGTATCTCAGCACCAAGTTGTGCATGATCTATTTTGTGATGTTGTTATAACAATTTTATTATTTTGTTTTCATGATATGTTGCAGTGGCTACATGGCACCAGAATATGCCGTTGATGGGCTATTTTCTGTGAAATCTGATGTTTTTAGTTTTGGTATCTTATTGCTGGAGATTATATGTGGAAAGAGAAACAGAGGCTTTTATCTTGAGGACCACTCCCCTAACCTTGTCACTCATGTAAGTATGTCTTAAATTTTCAATTTAGGTGCCTCATAGAATTTGTGACAAATTTCTTATTTCATGCTTCAGGCTTGGAGCATGTGGAAAGAAGGCAGAGCTTTAGAGCTGATTGACTCAAACATAGTGAGCTCTTGTGATCTATCGGAGGCATTGCGTTGTGTCCATGTGAGTCTCTTGTGTGTTCAGCAATACCCAGAAGACAGGCCTGTCATGCCTTCTGTGGTTCTAATGTTGGGGAGTGAGATTGAATTGCCGGAGCCAAAAGAGCCTGGTTTCTATTTGAAGAAGGATTCAGTTGTGGCAACTTCCAACTCAGGTCGAAGCGAAATGGTCTCAAGCTCAACCAATGATATAACTATCACCTTATTAGAAGCCCGATGAAAATTTGTGGAATTAAAACACAAAGTAACGCATTGGTCATGTGAATGCATTATCCGAGAAACCTTCAGCAGTACACAAACTGAAATCTGACTAGTGACAGGAGGTTTTATTCTTTTATTGCTCGGGCATAGATACTGTGTATTGAGAGGGCAAAGAGATGATAGTGCAATAGTAACTAAAGGATAGGGGATAGCCTACTGTTTCCCGTGATTCTGCTGTGGCTGTGGGCTGAGAATGAATTGGTAAAGTATAAAGTATCTAATTACTTTTCCTAGGAATGAATTGGTAAAACTAAGGAAATAGCTAGTACTTTGTTGGAAGTAATATGAAGATGAATGAGATAGAGGCACATTAGAGATTCAAAGTAAGACCAAAGAGTGGAACTTGGCAAAATTGGCGCTACAAAGAGGAGAAAGTTATAATTAAAAAACGTTCTTTTGTAAGCCTGATAGATTATATGGTGGAATCATCGATGAATCTCACAAGTAATTCTAAAACTTATAAAACAGTCCTTAAATTTTAATATCAATATAGGCTATTATTTTTATTATTTTTGAATATACTTCTCTCTCATACTCTTATTCTTTCCGTATGAACCCATCCTCGATCCCTTCTCCTCTAGCTTTGGCCACCAACACCATTCCCATGCCCACCACCATCCCTGCTGCTGTTCCCTTTCCGCCTGAATCCAACGACTACCGTCTCACCGCCACCAACCTCATTCGGTACATTATAGTAAATAGAGCTTAAATGCTTAGCAATTTGCATTGCATCAAAACCATAGTATCAGGAACTTATTAACAATACATCAACAAATTAATAATCTAAGCTCTGCTACTCGTCATATCTAATAACTTTGTCGAAGAAATGATTAAAGATAATCAGCAATTCGAATATTCTTGGAGCTTAAAAATAAGGGGAAAAAAGGATAAATGTGATTCTCAAAACCATGACACATTTTGCCTAGCATATACGCTTTTATATCAAATAAATCGAGATGAACAAAATTCAAACTTACTGTAACGTCTTCATTATGATTAGCATCTGATAGCTCAGAGATCGGAGAGAAATCCCCACAATCTTCAGAAACATATGTAAATGCTGTATTCAAGCACTTCTTCGTGATCTGGCCAAGGAGGAAAAACAAAATGAACATGAGAAATCAAATATGAAAAAAAAAAGGGAAAAAAAAAGTGAGCAAAGGATTAGGAACTGTACAGTGCCTTCAGAAAATCCTTCAATCTACTATTGCGGTTCCATGAGGAGCGAGCATAGACCTTGTCTGGCATTTGGAATTCTTTCATTGGTGAGAGAAGTCTGGTTTGGGGAGCAATTCCGCAAAGAACAATTCTTTCACTCTAATCCACCCGCAAAACCCTCTTCTTTCTTCTTCTAATGGTTACTTTTGTTTATGTGCAGATGAATCTCCCCTTCACCCTCTATCTTGTCCAAGTGCACCTTGGCATCCTCTTCCTCCATCGAGCCAAACCAGACTTCGCACGCGCTGCCCTCGTTGCCCTCCGTTCCGCCGTTGGCAGCCGCATCCTCCCCCCTCCCTACACCTTACACCTGGCCTGGCATCATCGGCGACCCCAACCATTCCCATGCTGTCGCCTTCTCTGGCCACCTCCCCACCGGCATCTTCTCCCCCTCGGGCACCTTCGCGCCTTGAGCATCCTCTTCAATTCCCTCCCGTACCCCCCTAATCTTCACGTTATAAAAGCAACTGTCTAATAATTTTAAAGATGTATTATACTATTTAGTGAATTATAAATGAATTTAAGTATGATGACCAATGCGTGTTGGTCAGCAAGCAAGGGCTATTCTAAGATACCTTGAGATCGAGTATTGGATATACAGCTACCTTAAATATTGTTAGGGAGAATAACGTCATCTAATGATCATACTCGATGCGAGGGAAAAGATAATTTAATTTTGATCTATTATTAATGTAAAAAAATTTAAATAAATATTTAATCATTATTATCTTAAAAATTTTATAAATAGAAATATATAATTAGATAATAATATAAAAATTTTTTATATTAATTATATATAAAAATTAATCTTATTATATAATATTTATTAATTTAAAATAAAAAAATAATATTTATTAATTTATTAATTATTAATCTGAATTATTTATATCTTTTTTTATTACAAGATAGTGTTTTCGATTCGTGCGTTGCACTGATTATCATTAACCATAATTCACACATTAAACATAATTTAACTCAACTACTCTTCATTATCAACCTATAAACTTAATCTCATCTTAAATTTAAAACATCTATTGTATGTCATTAATTTTTTTCTTTCTGTATTTGTTTTTCGTTCTCAATTCTCTACCTTTGTCCCCTCTTTGATTTCCCTTGATTCCAACAATTATGCATAACTACTACATTACATGATTTTATACCGGTGAGTTTTGGATTTACATCTGCATTACATATAAAAGCAAAGTTTAATTTGGGTCATGTATTGCCTTATGTGGATGTGGCAAAAAGCATGAGCGTTGGAAAGTGATTATTAGGGTCATGGATATGATCAATATTTGATATTTAATGATAAATTATTTTAAAAAGAAAGCCACTTCGACAAGCATGGCAATATCCAAGTCAAAATGCTCAGCAAAGGAAATGATATCACTTGAAATCTTGGACATTTAGGGTCAAAGATGATATTGGTCAAAGTGATGTCAATATGAAGCAAAGGTAATGTCTACATAGCCACTTGTGTAATCGACTACATTGATAGAAGATTAGGTCGATCTGGGAATTTCTTGCATTGTGACATTGTCGAGATGAAGAGCAACGAACATGGCTAGAGAGGGCCAAGAATGTTAGCAAATTGTAAGTGTTGAAGCAATAGATGACATCTCATTATCCAACGAAGCCAAGTGTTGAAATATCAAGGAATGAGTGCATATTGAATTAGAGCAAAATGTCGAAGCACCTAGAGTCAAAGTGATAAACAGACAGGGACTGTGGATCATGGTAGAAGCTTTCAAATGTGTAGTCATGCACCTATTTTTAGGAGCCACACATTGGAAGGGTCTACTCACAAGTCAAAATGTTGGATTAAAGAATGGACGTGGATATGAATATGGTTTGAGACTGAAGCTCGAGAACGTGGGATAATAAGCTTAGTTTCTAGAGATTTCTTTTGTATATAAATAAGACTTGAAGGACTAGAATATGGGGGGGATATTTTTGAGAAGTACTTTACACATCCTCTCATCACTTGACATCAAAGGATACATAGGGAAAAATAAGAACTCTATCTTATCTTATTTTTTCTTCATCTTCTTTCTAATTTCTTTCTCATTGCATTTAGTTCATCTCTTTACAGTTTTTTTTTAATTCCAATTTATATACTTCTTACATTTCAATTTCAAGTTTCTTTCATTTTCTTTTTCATTTCACTTAAATTTGTTTCTTCATTGTCTGTAGTTATTCTATGTTATTTGCTTCTTTTGCTTACTGTTTAAAAATCCTGAGAATCCAAAAGAGAAACCGTTTTCATTTCTCAAATTAAGATCGAAAAGCAAGGTTATCATCGTTTATTTGTTTATTGACGAAAAACTGGTTAAACATCAATATACTTGGAAATTTATTTAATTAATCATTTTTAATTACTTCTTTTTTTGTTCTAAATAATTAAATTTTAGAATTTTGGTAAACTAATCAAGTTTAATTACTTTTATAAATGGGTGATAAAGAAGCAGTTTCACTAATCTCTTTCAATTATGGAGGAATGAAACAAAGTATCTTTCCTGGCATATCAATAAAGTTAATCCCATTTTAAATTTCAAATATCTTTCTATGTCTTCAATTTTTTTCTCTATATTTATTTCTTGTTCTCAATGTTATATACTTCCTTTCTTCTTTGATTTCCCTTGCTTTCAGTGATTACACACACATGTTAAAACATTACACAATTTTATTCTAGTGAGTTCTATTTTACATTTATATTCTGCATAAGATACAATTTAGAGTACATTTTTTTAAAAGTCATTATTACATGTCATTTCTAGGTGACAAGTTTTGTATCCAATACTCCACTTTTATTCCTAAAGTGGATAATCTACTGAGCTTGGGTGAGTTGAGACCTATTAGCCTCCATAATGTTATTTATAAATTATTACTAAAGTGCTTGTTAATCAATTGCAACCTTTTCTTTCCAAGGTACCAAATTATGGTTGCCACTTCTATTCCTTTTTGCTCTAATTTCAGGAAATATCTGGGATTTCCTCTTATATAAGAAAGAGCTAAATACGATGACTTTAATTTTCTAATTCAGAAAGTCAAAGGAGATTGAACTCTTGGAAGAGACAGAAAGCTTCTAAACAAGGTACGTATGTTGACTTTGGCAAAATCTATTCTATTAACCATTCCTATTTATAATATGTAGACAATGTGTTTCTTCAGTATATTTACAATAATGTTGACAAGTGCATTCAACACTTCAAATAGCTAGATAAGGAGGGCAAAAGAGGGTGGCATTCGGTTAATTGGAAAGTGATAAGTATAAATTATACACTCATTTATTGCTAGATTTCATATGGTTTTATGCTTAATTGTTGAGATTGTAGCCCATTGTATATGATATTTGGACTTTTGTAGATTTCTTTTATTTCATGTTGATTTGATGAATATTTGGCAATTTTGTAGATTTTATGGCTGATTTGACTCAATTTTGCAAGAAAGCAATTAATGGAAATTAATTGGAGTATTTTGGGACCAAATTTAGACTATTTTGGGAAAATGCTGGAAAAGAAAAAATGCATATATCTCTCTACAAGGAGCAAATTTAGATGATTTAAGATGTTTTGAAAAGATCAAGAGGTCTTCAACTTTGTTATTAACCATAAATTCTAGTTTTAAAAGATTCTTGGTGAAAATCGACTTACAAGATTAAGGAGCAAATCTGTCATGATGCCATCTAGTCTGACTTTTGCCTAGTATGTCGCCAATATCTTAAGCTACGGAAGTCCGCTTGACGTGGTTCTTGTGGTGTTAGAAAGCTAATTCAAAGATCAATTGCTATTTAACCTTCAAAGGCTAATTATAACTGTACAAAGTGCTATAGAGCTCATAATTTGATGGTCTAGATTGAGCCCTACATCAGATCACGAATTAGGCTCCTTACCCAAATTATGATGCAACCCATGACTAATTAATCTCTTTTCTCGCTCTTTCATGTGCCAAAATCATTGAATCCAATGGGGATGACATGATCCTGACCCAAATCATCGATCAAAAGGGTTTGAGTGATCTAATCCAAGGAGCTTTTTAGGATCTTTTTGACAAAAACAACATTGAATCCTAGTTATAAAGGAAGTGGAGGCACAACACCAAGGTAAGAGGGAGAGAATCGCAGGGAACATAGGGTTCTTGGAGAGGAATCCTTGTGATCTTAGAAGAAGGAATATTAGCTACAAAGGATTCATCTATATTATTCCATTCTTTCTTTCTCATGTTTAGAATGTCTTCTACTTTTGGATTGGATGATTTGACTATGAGTGGTTGAATTCTTATTTTGATAATGTTGTATTGAACCTTTGTTATGTTTATGGAATTCTTTTTCTTTAATTGATGTTTTCATATCTATGCTTGATTCTATTTATGGAATTGGACATGCATAGATTGATTCTAGAATTGTGTAGACTGATAGGAACCTAGGTATACACTTGGAACATGATATGAAAATCGTTATTCACCTATTTGTTTATGAATAGTATAGAATAGTCATGGGAATTGAAAGGGGCATCATGGTTGCCTTAGGATCCAATTCGGTACATCTTTTGCATTTTAAGAAATTAAAGTGAATTACTATACAAGAGGAACACGGTACTAATTAGGATAGGATCCCTTCCCATCAATTAGATAATTAGATTTAGTTAGGCATAGAAGGTTAATACTCATGATCAGACTCCAAAATGAAATTGAATCTATAGTGTTTGTTTTTCCTTAAAGTTCAAACCCTTAGGGTGTGTTTGGCATGGCGTATTAGGCATGATAGAACAAAATAATACAATATGTTATGACCTTATCTGTTGTTTAGTGTAGTCAACGTATTGTATAAATTTATCTATCAAACCTCCCTTATACGTCAAAACGATAGATAACTTAATCTAGTCTAGAAAGGCCATATTAGGTCTGATTAGTTTTTGATGTATAAGGATTCTTTAATTTTTTATTTTTAATATATTTTATTAAAAATAATTATTAAATAAATAATAAAAAATAAAAACCATATAAACAAAAATAATAATATTTAATAAAAACATTTAATAAGAAATAAATATTTTTAAAAAATAATAATTATAAAATAACTATTCAAACTAATATGAAAATATAAGAATAAAATTTATTAATAAAATATGCAAATAATATTTAACATAAATTTAATTATATATAATAAAAAATATAACTAAATAAAGGAATATGATATTAGGCTTACTTGAATTTTGATGTATAAAAACTCCCTCTGTATTTCTCACTCACTTATTCTCTCTCTCACTCACTCATATTTTTTATATTATGAAACAATATTAAAAATAAATAAATAGTTTTTAATATAAAATTATATTTATATATAATAAAAAATAGCTAAAATAATTATAATAAATATTTAAACAATTATATTAATTTTTAAATTTTAAATTTAATATTCAAAAATTGTATTTATTATAATCTCTTTTTCTAGTTATATTTTACATAATACAATATCTTATATAGTGATATACCAAACACTGCATAGTATTAAATTTTTATCAGGTCTTATACAATCAGGCCTTATACTATCAGGCCTTATCCTATCAGGCCTTATACTATTAGGCGTGCCAAACGAGCCCTTATTCTTATAATCTTTATTTATTTACATTTTGCTTATTCATTGCATCTTTTAGAATTATAATAATTCACACCTTTTCATGAACCTAAATAACATTGTTGTTAGTGAATTGGTAGTTAGCTAATCTAATTCTTGTGGGAACGATACTCCACTCATTGCTTTATTATTTACTAGCTAGTGCACTTGCCGATATTATGGGAAAAAGAAAGAAACACAAAAAAGAAACCCCATTAGAAAGCTATTGCCCAACCACGGAAATATGGTGGTTTAGGCATCCGCTCAACTAGGAATATGATTATGGCCTTCCTTGATAAACTAGCTTAGAATTTTCATGATGCCCTAGAGAAACGTTGGGTTGTCTCAAGCAGACCTTTTCAAAACTTGGGTGCCTAATGGTGCCTTCTTTACTTGGAAATCTTTGATCAAGGCTTAGAATACCTTTGTAATGATGGCTTCATGTTGAGTTTGGGGAATGGCAATGCATCTGTATGGTACAACCAATGGACTCAAGAGTGTTTATTATGTGATCTATTGGATTTTGTTCACATATTTGATACAAATCTTTAGGTGCATGATCTTTGGTAGAGTGGAGCTTGGCAGTTCAATATTTTGGCAACACCTCTTTTCTAATTTTGTAGGTGATACTTTATCAAAAGTCAAATTTGTTTGTTTTGTTTATAATTTTTACAACTCGATAATTAATAGATTTAAGTGTGCTTGGAAATTGTTCCAAGATCTAATCAATAGGCTTGGCTAAAGTGAAACATTATTGATCCTAAGTTCAAGCGTGTGTTGAAAGAGGACTCTATCTTTAAACAAATGGGTCCCTGATCTACTCCAAAATGCACTTGGATGTAATCAAAGATTTTCCCTAATAGAATAAGGGCAATCAACTAGATGTAAATAGGCTAAAATAAAATGCAAAGAAAGTACAAAGCTGAAAAATGTAAAAGGCTGAAAATGCAAAGGCAGAATACCAACAAAATTCATGGGAACATGCTTGTAAATTGTTAATCGCTTGTTTCTACAATTTACACTCAATTACATATATATACATCCACAAAATTCAATAGTTACTAAAAGTGTTTTGTTAACCACCTACCACATAGCCAATGAAGCTTTCTCTAATAACCGCTTGTTAGAATGACTTCGCTTGTGCCTCCATTGCTTTTGGATAAACTGCTCTTTCTAACTTCTTTTGGTCATTGCCATCATATTTATTGTCCACAATTGCCCAAAGCTTCAATTGTTCAGAAGTCTTGGATTTCATAACCAACTTGTTTGACTCTATTTTGTCGATTGCTTGAATTAGTTTTCCACATTTCAACCAATCATGACGAATGATCTCTATGTGCTCTACTATAATAGTCTTTGACCCTTTACTCTCTCAACTAAACCTTTCTTGACTACATGAACCTTGACTAGTCTTTTCTCAACTATTTACACTTCGGCAAAATCCGTTTCAACTAATCTCCTTCCTCAGCTCATATCTACTTCGACTCACCAAACTTTAGGTTTAAACACTAGTTAAAGGAGGACAGTAATGATTAAAATGGGTGGTGAATACATCATTTAGGGATATACACCATATCTTCAAGATATCTTTTGCTACAAAATAGGCAACTACTTTATAGGAGGGTTGAACTATGGAGCTGTATTTGAAACTTTCTATCCTTTACAAGTGCATAATTATTTATTAGATGGCTCTTCATAACTCTCTTCCACAAACTCCTTATGTTTTGCCTATGGTCTAAGGGTGTTGGCAACTTCCGCTAGATGTAATGCCCATTACTCAATGTTGCATGACCTTAGAGGTTGTTAAGCTTTTGCATGTTTATGGTAGTCTCTAGAGTTTTGGAATTTGCCTAGGTTTTATGAACCTAATCTACGTAATTAGCTTACTTCCTGGGTCATCGGTGCTTTCAGAAAACTCTTTTGCGCTACTACCTAGGGTATTTGGCTAAGGAGAAGTAAGCAGGTTATTAATGGAACTTCTTGTAAGCTCTAATGCCCAACTAAAATAGTCTCATACCTTTAGATGTTTCAAGCTTTAAGGTTTTGATGATTATGAAATCAAGATTTAAGTAAATCTCTTAGACAGTAAATGATTTGGTTTAGCTACATGTATTCATCTGTGAGCAAAATCATCTACTTTGAAGTCAAATGACTTTTGTACAAATCAAAGTGACTAAATTCATGGTACTTCACAAAAATATGATTATATTGGAAAAACTGCTTTGTGTTCTATATGTTTACTCACTTAGGAGTAAGAAAGAATGTTCAGAAGAATGCGATATAGCATCAGAGAAAAAAGCATGCCATGAGAAAGATCACACTGCATTCAAAGGATGACTCAGTCTAGAAAGGTGATTATCAGAAACTTGCTATTCATGAAGCATCTCACCTCGAAAGCTTCTTCCATATGCTTCATTGAAAGATTAAAAAAGTCAACTATGATTTGACATAATGTAGAAGAAGTGCTGACAAATCTGAAAAGTGGGTGAAAACTTCAAACGACTATTTTTCTTCTTCTGTGTTCTCACTACTTGTTGAAGAAGAAAGCTGATCTTCTCTTTGCAGTCATAGACTAGTGGATCGAAATAGCACAAGGCTTAAGATCTACAAGCTCCATCGGTAATATCTTGAAGTCGCTATAAAGCTAGAATTTGAAGAAGAAGATAGAGATGCTGCTCAAACTTTTTCAAGCTATAACTATTTTCATTCTTCAACCTTTCTCTACTTTCTGATACTCTAGAAAGTTACTCATAGTAACTTCTATTTGAAAATCTTCTCTACTGGATTGTAATAGGTAACATTCTCACATTGAGAATTTAAAGAAGTCATACATTGTGCACATTTGATCTATACTCTGTAAAGAGTTTTTCCTATGAGTAAACACAAACCCTTTTCTACAAAGTCTCTTGTATCCAGACCCGTTAGTGGTTAAATTGAGCTTGGAGAGGATAGGATAAATGCTACTTGATTGTAAAGCTTGGAGAGGCTAGAAAAAGACTGCTCAACTATAAAAGCTTGAAGAGGCTTGAAAAAAGAACACTTGTGATATACAAATTTCAACAAAGAGTTAGGGATTAGATATAGGCATTTGGTTGGCCAAACCAAGATAAATCTTCTTTGTGAGATTATTCTATCTTTTACTCTTTATTAGCTGTCTTCATTCGATCTTCAAACTTTTGCAGCCTTTAAAATCTTTCAAATACATTACTGAACAAAGTTAATAACTGTTATTTCTAACCTTATCCATACGCACTCCAAGTCTAGGATTTGAGAAAGTTATAAAAACTTTTTGGGTTAAAAATAGCTAGTGAAGACAAGATTCAACTCCCTTTCTCTTGTCATCTCATCCAACAATTGGCATCAGAGCCTAACTCTAGGGTTGAGCTTCCTAACAATTACAGAGAATAAAGATCCATTAAATGGCACAATAGACAAATCATATTGTAGAGGGTCACTATATCAACTGGCCCCCATACTTTAATGGAGAAGACTATCTACACTAGAAGGATAGAATGAGATTTTCATTAAGTCCAGAAGTCTGGACATGTGGGAAATTATAGAATGTGCCCACAACTTAGCAACAGTGCCTCAAGGAGTTGCTAATCTAGAGCAACCTCTACTAGTAGTAGTCAAACCTATTCCAAGAAGTGAATGGACTGACCAACACAAAACCAAAGTCCAAATGAATGCTAAAGCAAAAGTAACAGGATATGATCTTATCATATTCAAGAAGCTAAGGACTTAAACGTGCTTAGCTTAGATGCTCTTATTCGGTCATTAAAGACTCATGAAATTGAGCTTAGTTAAGTCTTTAATAAGACCACCAAAAAGGAAAAAGTCCATTGCTCTAAAGTCCACTCAAAAAAAGACTTAATCTTCCAAAGCCATGAAAGCTTCAGAAGAGTTTGAAAGAGATGAAGAAGACTGCTCTAATGATGATGATGATGATGATGATGATGATGATGATGATGAGATTGCACATTTGGCAAGGAAGATCTCAAAAGCATGGATAAAGAGAAAGAAAAAGAATCCTATTCCCAAGAAAGATAAGAAGCGCAAAACCAAGTAAGATGAGATTATTTGCTTTGAATACAAGGAGCCAGAATATGTGAGATCTAAATGTCCTAAACTGAAAAAGGCTCAAGAAAAAAGACTATAAAGAAGAAGGTTATGATGGCCATATGGGAAGACCTGGATGAAAAACAAGAGAATGCTGAATCACAAGGAGAGGAAGAGATTGTAGCAAATCTTTGCTTCATGGCAGATATAGTTTCGGAAGAAGAAACTCATGCATCTGATTCTGAATTTGAACTTACTTCTGAAAATCATC